>OZ014525.1:42232166-42634513 GCA_963966055.1 Lathyrus aphaca | reverse complement strand
AGAAGCATTTTTTCCAATGGATTTTGTTGAACAAAAAGTTTAAAATTAGTCAATGGATGTAGTTGATTATGATAGCTTGAAGTGTCATTTCAGGCTAACACTAAAGAAGGCTTGTGGCATTCTTTGGAAGAAGACATGATACCATCATTTACAGCTGCCAAGACTAATTGGTTGGAGTTGCAATCAAAACTTATCTCAAAAAAGCACACTCTATCAAATGTTTGTGTTGCCGGAGGTATGTGTAGAATTTCGTCTGAAGTTGGTAATAATTCATTGTATATTTTCAACTTCTGTATGGTAGAAGAGGGGTGGATTGAAGCAAAGTTGCTGATGCCATTCATTTAGAAAATTAAATTGCACTTGTCAGTTTATGTTTTGATCTATTTCACTCAGAAGTAATTAGAAACTTTAATAACTAATGAATTTTCTTGTGCAAGTAAGGTTGTTGATATTTGTGTAAAGTGAAAATGTAAAACAGATTTGGGAAATGAAATTTTGACCTGACCAGGAATACATTAACTATAATATCATTATAGTTTATTATACAAATAATTTGGTTTAATGAATAAGCACAACAAGCTTACTTCTTTTTTCTTCCTGTTATGCATTACCGTTGCTTCGTCTATCCATTGCCACATTTGCAGAAGCCGTGATGGTTAATATTGAATTCATAAATCCTCTGCAAATCACAATTCCCGTATCTGGTGTTACACTTGTATGCAAATATTCTACTAGTACTGATGCACTTACATCAGGTAAGCTTCTGCTTATGCCTTATACACTTTTTTTTTAATTGATTTCTTCATTTTTAGTATTTATTAATCAATAATTAATACTAGTAGCCTTATTCTGGTTGGTAATAGTTTTTCATGGATACTACAGATGAAAAGGAATTAAGTGTGAAGACTAATAAATGAAGTTGACCACTTCAGGGATATGAGCTCATACAATTCCTCCTTTTTGGTATCTGAGGTTGATTTCTCACTAGGAGGTGGTGAAACTACCATGGTGAGTTTGTTCTAGAGCTGAATTTCCGTACAAGAGATCTTTGTCTTGACTAAAATATGCTAATTGAGTTGTATTATATTTGTGGGTAATGAAGAACTTCTATCCCAACACCTTAACTTTGACTAGCAATATGCATAAGTTCACGATATATCACATTTTCATCTTAATTTTATGCATATCTTCAATTAAATTGAACCTTGAGTAGAATGACATTGGAGTTGAGTCCTGCAAGATGCGGGCAATTCACATTTCTAGCAATTTGGTAATGGATAAGGCAGGCTAAGATGTTAATTTGGAGAGAAAAAACAAAATTGTTGATTTTTTGTCTGGTAAAAATGAGTTTAGAGACATTAGTTTTTATCATTATTATTTTGGTTAGGATAACTCAACCTCGATTGCTAGCTCAGGAGGTGAGGATTCCTCTTGCTTTAGGAGGACTACTTTGACCATATCTTTAGTTGGTAATCTCCAATAATATAAAGCATAAACTTAGCAGAACTGGATATGTGAGGGTAGCTCAAAAATAGATTTAGAATAGACTTAAGTACTATAATAGTATTTGAGCCGGGCCATATTTAATCTTTTACAATTTTTGCAAATATACTTTTTACACAGACAAAAAACTCACTTGTTCATTACTTTTTATTGTATTATGATTGACAGTTGGGAAGACAAGATAGATCTGGGGTTGGGATGAGGGCAATAGTGAAAATTGGGGTTGGTCCTATTATAAAAAAAGATGATAGAATCTAATCTGGGTTGTGTGAGGATGAGCGTGTGAGCTAATTATAACTGTAGAAGCTCGAGTAACAAGAGTGGACCTGAGGGTAGTCTAATATTTAGATTTAAATGATTTATTTATGAACAATATCTACAATAGGACATTATATCTTCTTTTAATTCATGTATTCGAACACTCCTTGGGAGAAAAGGCTTCTGTTGTCGTAATTTAAATTATCATCTCTGAAAAATTGATTTTGTATAGTACCTGATTGCCAGGTTCAACTATCAGTTACTCCCAAGGAAGTAGGTACTCTTGAAATTCTGGGTGTTAGATGGAAACTATCAGGTACAATAGTTGGCTTTCACAACTTTGAGTTGAGCCACCCAAAGAAGAATATTGTAAAAGGAAGAAGGAAAGCAAAGCAGCCGCCTATTGAGAAATTTAAATTTATGGTGATCAAGGTGTGTGCTCGTCTCCTCTTCCTTTTCATTTTTCTTTCTCTCCCCCCTCTTATATTTTTGGAATAATATGTTGAAGTATTATTCAATTGTATAAAGAGTACAAGTACTAATCTGAATATATATTGCTTTTTTTTATTAACGAGACTAATACTTCCTTATTACATATTCTTTTATTTCTATACTAAAGCAACTTTTTTCATAATTCCAGAGCATACCCAAGATTCAGGGTTCCGTCCACTCTTTACCTGGAAAGGCATATGCTGGAGATTTGCGGCAACTTCTGCTGGAGTTGAAGAATCCATCAGAGTTTCCTGTTAAGGTACCGTACCTGGAGCTAAGTTGCGTTTTTTTCTTCTCTGCGTGCACGCGTCTCTTAGATGACAACTTGTCTACCGACAACAAAGTCTACAAACATTATTGCCAGAATATGAGCTAGGGGTAGAAGATGGACACTCCTGGAAGATTTTGGGAAACCAGTAACATGAACATTGTCAGCAAACCACTCTCAATCTTGAGGGCAAGGTTGCCATTGACGGGGGTAATGTGTTGTTGGGGTATAACTGTAAAGGAAAGAATGCATTGTTTGTTTCATATTCCTGCCTCTCAAAACTGATTTTAGTGGAAACAAGACCTCTCTTGGAACGGGTTATTTCTCCATTTGCAGTCGGAAGTATCTGAAACAAACAGGCTAAAGTAGTTAGGATTAGTCATGGTAGTTAGAGGGGTTATGAATTGGACAAATAGGAGAAATCAGGTAGATAGATTCATTCTGTGAATTTTGATGGCTTATGAAAGAAGAAATCATTTCTGAAGGGGTAGTGTGTGGAGGAGATAACTCCTTTTTTAAATCAATCATCTATAAAATAGTCAATTTTTGTCGCTGTTTGTTCCTATCAAAACGCCATTTTCCTCTTTTGGATAAAATGAATTGCGGTGTTAGTTGTATACAGCAGGAACAAGTGCATGGTATGATTGAAAGATAAAATGTTGTCTGCCATCCAACATCCTTGTATTGGGTTGAACTTGCTTTCTTCCTGCTCTTTCTTGCATGCTAACACTTGTTCAATTGTTGTTTTGGCAGAATCTGAAGATGAAGATAAGTCACCCTAGATTCTTGATTATTGGGAATCAAGAAAATGTGAAATTAGAGTTTCCTGGTTGCTTAACAAAAAGGATAGATTCAGAGCAAAGTGGTGCACATACTAATCCTAATATCATGTCTGAAACAATCTTTTCATTTCCGGTGGTCGGTATTGAATCTTTGAAGAAGTTGTGTATTACTACGTTGGCATCTGCTGGCATTTTGTTTACGTGAGTTACACTTTGTTTCAGGACACTTCAATTCAAGGGGAAACACCCTTATCTTGGCCTCTTTGGTTTAGGGCTGCTGTTCCGGGTGATATTTCTCTTTATATGAGCATTTATTATGAGATTGAAGATATATCAAGTGTCATTAGATATCGTACTCTTCGCTTGCATTACAATGTTCAGGTTAGTATAACGTGCACTGAAAGTTAAGCTTTTTGTGCTTCACTGGTTTTATTTCCTTTCTTTATACTGTTATTTTTAAATATATGATGCTATAAAATATTGAATCATTATGTTTATTGAATTTATGTTACATTACGAATTTATGATAAAAAATGTCTGTTAAATGGCCTATTTGCATATGTACCAGTCATAGACCTTGTTAATTCTCAAGTGCCAAATTTGGGGGTTGCAGGTATTACCATCATTAGATGTCTCATTTCAAATTAGTCCTTCTCGATTAAGAATCCAAGATTTTCTTGTTCAATTGGATGTTGTTAACAAGACAAGTTCTGAAAGTTTCCAAGTTTATCAGTTGTCATCTATTGGGCAACACTGGGAAATATCATTACTTCAACCTCCTGATACTATTTTCCCTTCGCAAACGTTGATGGCTGGTCAGGCCATATCCTGTTTCTTCACATTGAAGGTTGGTGCTATAGTTTTTGACTTTGTGAAAATGCTTTATTTGATCCATGTAGCCTAGCCCAACTAGTGAGTCGTGGAAAAAGACTGTTGTTGGTTGTTCATCTTCAGTGTGATCTATTTTTTTTTCGTGCAGATTTTATAAAAATGATTTTGTAAGCCAATCACATATTTTTGTATTTTTTATACGTACTAAATCCAAATAAATCTAATCCTCTTGAAATAATTTAAGATTTTCTGGTTATATTTAGTAAATTAACATTGTGTTGTTATTTGTATATTTATTACTTTGTTCTATCAGAGTGTTTCTATTTTTTTTTCCTTGCCAAATAACCAGAAGAAAATATAATGATCGATAAGGTGAAAATAGTTGGTGCAGAAAATCATGAATGATCTGCATATTTATATTTCAGAATCCAAGGGCGGGTGGGGTAACTCAAGTGGTATGTGCTAGTTGAGTTAGATGAATGTAAGCTGTTGGTTCAGGGTTCAAATCTAACACCAAAAAATATCTGTTATATTTCCTCATAATGTACTAATGTAAACAAGTTGATACTTATATAATTCAACAAATTTTTGAATATTTTTTTTCAGAATCTGTATCTTCAAATGCTTAGCTCTCCGAGGTTGTTTGTTTTCTGTTGACTTTATTTTACTCGCAAAGCCATTCAATAGTATTCTATTATATATCCACCATTTATGTATATTTTATGCATGGTGAAGTTTGGTATCAAATTTGTGTCCTACTCTGCTTTGCACGCACATTATGATTATGGTGGGCTAAATCAAGGTATTGTTAACTCTCAGAATTCAAGGAGATTACCGACAGTGGAATACGACATATCTACCATGCCTGTCGGAAGTGATGTGTTATTGGTTCCTCAATGCAGTCAGGATTTAGTTTACAATTCAAACAATGTACCTTTGATCAATTTCCACCATTATGAAAGATTGCAGCAGAAAGTGTTACATGAGGTAGACATTTCTTTTGTTTTGATAATGTCCAGCTCTGTTTCTTCTGAATTTATATCTGTTAGTCTTCATTGCGGTCCGCCCCTAGTTGCCTAAATTGCGGCATTTGGCTTGCCATCATTGCAGCCTCCAACACCTTTATTGTGTTGGGTTTGAAAGGGTGGATTTAGTCCCACATTGCTTAGAGATATGACCTGTATTGTATCTATAAGTGGGGACAATCCTATCTTACAAGCTGGTTTTGTAGGGATGAGTTAGGCCCAACCCAAATTCTAAGAATATTTTTGCTTATGGTATGTGTGGTTTAGTAGGTGAAAGTAGAATTGGTTTAAAATTAATAATAATAAATATATCAGAATAAATAATTAACTGTTTAATTCATTTTTATTTTATTAATTTGATTTTTATAAAACTTTTGTGTTGCTAATTTAATATTCTTTTTAATTGTTCATCCAAAATAATTTATTTGTATAGATTATTATATATTTAGTCCAAAAAATAGTCAATTCTAAAAAGTCAACAAAACTTATCCCGCTATCCCATTTTTAGAGCCGTCCGCTATTAATAACTCTAGATTGAATTGACCAGCTGAACGGCTGATCTCTCTGGTTCTGTGCACATGGTTGCTCCATGCTTTGTTTTTCTCAGCTGTAGGATATTTTATCATTTTTTGTACCTCTTCCTTTTTAATATTTTTTTACCATCAAAATAAACTTATTCTTTTAAAATCAGTAGTTTAGGAGATACTGCAAATTGAAACTTCGATATAAATACTATTTTATCATGGTGAACATATGAGATTGACTTAAATACCATTGTTTTTCTTTCCAAGTACTGACTGGAGATTAATTTTTGTAGGATCTGGGCGACCTAAATACCGTTGATTTTGTGTTGATATCTCGGCCTCTCAACAATAGCATCAATCCTGGTTTATCAGATCCTCCACATGTTATGTCTCACCATGCGTGTCATTTAAGGCATGTTCTTGTTCTAATTTTGATTTTCTGATCAGTTTTATATATTTGTGCGTTATTATTTCATGACTTTATGGGGGTTTATGTTAATCTTTTTCTTTCTTTTGATAGTACTGCTAGCACAGGCCCCATTTCATGGCTAGTGGACGGACCTCAGACCTTGCATCATGACTTTTCTGCAACCTTCTGTGAAATAAATCTAAAGATGCATCTTTACAATTCTTCTGGCACTACTGCTTTTGTGCACATTGACACCATAGATTTTGATCGTGGACATATCAACAGTGTGAATGCTGTTCCATCAGCAACTCCTGATAACCAAGTAGGGTGGCATGATGTTACCCCAGGGAATGAACTAAAAGTTATGTCCAACGCTGTCGAAACGGTACCAGGAAAGGCACTAACGTTGGAAAGTGTCTCCCCATACATTTGGTCTGGATCAAGCTCGACCAGTATCCACCTTGAGCCCATGTCCTCTGCAGAAATTCCACTTCAGATCTGCGTGTTCTCTCCAGGGACATATGATCTGTCAAATTATTTTTTGAATTGGAAACTTCCATCCAAGGGTCTGGGAAACAGTGATGAAACGAGGCAGCATTCGGGCAAGTGCCAGGGCTATAAATACTTTTTGACTGTGCTCCAGTCCCCTTGAGATGTCAGTAAATGTTTTCATGCTACAATTTTTGATTTGATTGTAACTGTGGGTTGTATATATATGTTCCATGAATTATTAAATGCCAGCAGGAACATGGAACAATGTAAAAGTTCAGTGGAAAAAGTTGTAGAATACAAGTTTTTTTTGCCCAAAACAATAAAGGTGGTGAGAATACACAAATCATGTGAGAAGACACAATTCATCGAACTGGCCAGCGGTTTTGGACAGGCAAAGTTTGAGAGTGGAAGTTATGATCAATTAACCAATGATGAAATGTCAAAGCTAAGCACTGGTGATGGAATGTCATGGATGGAATGCAGGACCGAGCAATGCAAGAATTAGTTACACCAATCTTTTGGGCGTAGTTCAAAATTAGTCATTGTTTAAAGAATGTTGCAGGGTTGAAAAACAACAGAAAGGGTTGTTACTGTGTAAAAGTTTAGTTGAGAAATATATTGTATAATTTGATTAAACGGTGCAATTTTTATTGTTAAAATAATGCCAACTTTTTAATTTGATGTTAATGTGAAGAATTTGAGATAAGGTCTTTAAGTGATCTCAAGTGTCAATATTTCGTGCGAGCATGAATTTGCTACACTTTTGGTGCTGGTTGAAGTGCTCGTTGCCTGAAAATAGAGTTTACAAAGAGGCTCGGTTGCCTTGTTCACTGGATGTATGTTGTCTTATAGATATAGGGCCTTTTGGCTTAACATATTTTACCTTTCATTTTCAGATATCTTATTATTTTCTTAAGTTCTTAATTCTTCTTATACATAGTTCTTCCAATGGAAACATTTAGAATTTTAGAACTTATATTTGATCTATATTTACTCGAATTGCATTTTATCATTCTCACTATGACCGAAAAATGTCTGAGGAACTACCTTATTAAATTTGATATAAATTAAATAGTCCATGCGCCTCGTGTTACAAATAAATTGCAAATATGGAAGTAGAATTATGAGTAATCTACTTTGCCACTTACACTTATTCCTAGCATTCCTCTCATATTTTTAATATTCCTATTTTACCCTGATCTTATTTACATAAAAAAAATGTTTTTAAATAAAAATATTTTTTTTTTGAAAAAATCAAAATTTTCGGTAGTATAATTTAAAATTCTTGGTACTTTTTTTTCGCATTCAAAATCTCCGGTAGTTATAACTATAAATTATCAGTAACACCGGTAATTTTAAAAAACCCGGTATCAATTCCCCCACATATATTGGGGATTTCAAATGTCCGGTATACCGAAAATTTTAGTTTTACATGAAATTTCCGATAACATGACATGATCTTCAAAAAAACTTGTCATTTACGCTCTGGAATCTTCAGGATCGTCTACCGACTCGTGTAGCGATTACACTCAGTTCTTCATTACAGACAAAGTATGTATTATACTAAGACATTATATTATTTCGTTAGATTTCATGTTTTGTGTTATTATAACTTCATATGTTCTTCATCGACAGATTTTTTAGAGCCAAGCCGACATATTAGTTTAGGCACAAAACATTGGAAAAAAATATGGTATTATTGTTGTCACAATTTGTTCTGATAGTGCAACTGGCAAGAGAGGGAGGAATGATAAATTGATAATGGATTGTGAGAGAGGAGGAAATTATAAAAGGAAAAAGTCTGAAACTAGTCATTCATCAGATAAGGATGGTCTCGCTAGTATGAAAGTGAAATGTCCCTTCTGTCTGAGGTCTTCACCAATTGGTATTGCTTGGAGGGTGATCGTCATGTGTGGATTTCATAATCATAGACTAAGTCAGGATTTATCAGGGCATGGTATTTTGGGCCGTTTAAAACCTCAAGAGAGACAATTTGTGAATGACATGACGAAGTATAACATGCCTCCGAGACACATAGTTGTCGCGTTGAAGGAAAAAGATCCAGAAAACCTCACAAGTGTCGAGCAAGTATATAAAGCTAGATCTATGTACCATGCAAGCAAGAGAGGTTCATTGACGAAAATGCAAATGATGTTGAGTCTTATTCAAAAAGAAAAGTACATATGTTGGACAAGAAACATGGAAGACTCTAATGTTATTGCTGATATTTTCTGGACACACCCTGATTCAGTGAAGCTGTTGAATATGTTTCATTTGGTTTTGATTTTTGATTTCACATACAAGACCAATAGGTACTGGTTATCGCTGCTTGAGATTGTTGGCGTTACGTCAACAAAGTTGACGTTTTCGGTAGGCTTCGCCTAATTGGAACACGAAAGAAAGGAGAATTTCAAATGGGCAATGGAGAAGTTGAAAGAGTTATTTTTTCTAAGAAATTGCTACCAAATGTTGTTGTGACGGACATAGAACTTGCCTTGATGAATGCACTTGAAGATGTGTTTCCTAATTCAACACATCTGTTATGTGTGTTCCACATTTCCAAGAATGTTAGCATGAAATGTAAGGAATATGTTAAATCAGAAAGACATGAACATGTTATGGAGCTGTGGGACAACATCGTGTATAAGGGTGGTAAAATGGGTTGTGGCCCGTCGGGCCGTGCACCAGCCAAAATTTGGCGGGTAAGGTGGGATTTTGGGCCCGCCGCCCACCAAGGTTCGCCCTGCTAAAAGATCGCCACCCGCCATAGCCCGCCCCGCCAAAACCCGACGTCCGCCAAAACCCGCTGCACCTATGAAATAAACACTTTTTAAGTATTTGGAAGAGCATATGAAAGTAGCTTGTGATATGTACATAAGTTGTTTTTAGATTATTAGGACTAATATACTTTCTTTGTCTCTATTGTTGGACAAGTATTTGAAATTTTACCAATGAAAAATGACAAAAATGTTTTTATTTTAGGCGAAAACTTATTGAAAGTTCTATTTTTTTATTGAGGATTAATACCTGATGATTTTAGTCTTTTGTCATTTATGTTTTCTAAATATTTGTTTGATGTTTTTTTTATTGAAATGTAAAAAAAAAACCTTATATATATATATATATATATATATATATATATATATATATATATATATATATATATATATATATATATATATAAAATAGAAGGCGGACAAACCCGCCGTCCTCCAACCCGCTACCTTGTGGGGCGGGCTAGATTTTTATGCCCATTTCAATTTGTCGGGCATGTTCGTCCTGCTATATATTTGGCGGGCATTAATCGGGGTGGGACGGGGCGGGCGGTCCGTTTTGTCACCCCTAATCATGTATGCTAATAGAGAGAGTGAATATGTCATACACTTGAAGCACTTTGAGATAGTTTGTGTTGATTTACCTTTGTTTGTTAACTATGTGAAAGTAACATGGTTGACACCGTATAAAGAAATGTTTGTTTCAGCATATAGAGTTACTCATATCATAAACACAACAACAAACAGGTAAATCGAGATCTTATTTGATTTAATTAATTAAGATAATTGATGTCTAATTGTGCTTTATTTATTGTGGTTTAGGGTGGAGTCTGCGCATTAG
This sequence comes from Lathyrus aphaca, assembly GCA_963966055.1. Classification (NCBI taxonomy): domain Eukaryota; kingdom Viridiplantae; phylum Streptophyta; class Magnoliopsida; order Fabales; family Fabaceae; genus Lathyrus; species Lathyrus aphaca. The sequence continues at coordinate 42,624,314 of OZ014525.1, read as the reverse complement.
AGAGTAAAAAATATGTTGTCACATAGTCGGGGAGATTTGTGCCGCAATTGTGATGCTGTTAACACCATGTTGAAGTTGCAGTTAGGCTCAATTAGAATGTCGTTTGAAAAGAGTATTGTGAACATTGAGCACCGATACAACACTCAATTCTACACCAACTTGCATGGTTTTGTGTCAAGGCAATGTATACAACACATAGGGAAAGAGTTATAACGGGTCAAATTTGTTGGTATAAACAAGGATATGTGTGGTTGCTTCATTAGAACTACACACGATTTACCCTGTGTGTGTCAACTTGCTGGCTTTCAGATACAAGGTGTGTCTATTCCATTAGAAGAAATTCATGTTTTCTAGAAGAAATTACACATTCAAGAGCATACTAACGGACCAGAGGATAGTGGATCAAAGATGGATTTAGATGCAGAATGTGAGGATTTGAAGACATATTTCAATTCTTTAGATATTGTAGGTCAGAGGGTGTTGAAGAAGAAAATCAGAGAACTAACTTATCCAACCACGTCTTCTATGTGTCCATCACCGGTGAAGTACAAGCCGAAGCAAGGAGTTAAAAAGAGCAGAAAGGGTAAAGAGAGTGATGTGAGTCGTGAATTCTCACAGTGGGAGTATGCTGCCGCTTTTCAGGAGAGTCAGACTATTGATACATCATGTACAAAACCAATAGCAAGTCAACACTCTAGTCAACCGTCCATTGTATCTTCTAAGCACAAATATTTGTCTCGGTTTCCTCGGTTCATGCATCCATACATTGATGACATAATTGATGTGGGTGTCGATGGAAATTGTAGTTTTCTGGCTGTTGCAACATTACTTGAATGGGGTGAAGAGTCTTGGGCGTTGATTCAGACTCAATTGGATGCTCAAATTTATCAACATCCAAAATTGTTTTCCAAGTTGTTTTATGACACCGTGGATGTGGTTCGAAGTTCCTTAAAAGTAACACACTTAGATGAAGAGATAAATGGATGTCGATTCCTGATATGAGTTATCTTATTGCGAACCGGTACAATTTGGTTTTTGTCTCCCTTTCAATGACACTTAACCAAACCTTCTTCCCTCTGACCATAACTTCATCTATGTTTACAAGTAGGCATACAAAAATGTTGTTGGATTTGTAAACAACAATCATTGGGTTCAGGTAAAACTAAAACCTGATAGTCCTTTGCCTCCAGTAATAACTCGTTGGAGAGATAACTGTACTGAAGAGGCAAGAGCTTGGGAAATAACATATGCAGGAAGGATTAGACACTGAGAGGAAGAAATTAGGAAGTTTAGTTTTATTTGTTATCTTATTAATGTTATTGTTGATCCTTGTTGATGTTATTCGTTACAAATCGTTCACATTTTATATTATCCTTGTTGGTGTTATTGTTGATCATACACTATAGGGGAGGAGAAATGGAAAATACTAGGTTTCAACTAATTTTTCAAGTTCTGGAGATCTACCGGGAATTTCAATTTAACTGAAATTCCTGGTATACTGGATATTTAAAATCCCCGGTACATTAATTTGTTTTGTAAATTTCTAAATTTCCGGTAGATTATGCCAGAAATTTTCAAATTACCGGTATAATGTACCGGTAATTTAGAAATGTCTGGTACTATGAGAATTTCTGGAAAAATGCCTTAGAAATCATGTAAATATCCGGTGACGTGTGAAATATCCAATTCTCGCCCGAAAATTTCAAAAAACCGGTGGAAAATTGTATGGATAAAATGGTCATTTTACCTCTAATGGGGGGGGGGGTGTCAGGTATGATTAGGAGGGATGGCAGGAAGATTCCTCCAGAATTAGAGAGTTGTTCATTCAGGCACTGATAAAACTAAATAAATACTTTTAGAATTTGGAACTTAATTTTTGGGCACATCCAAATATGTTGGCACAAAAGTTAACATTTGAACATGTTATGAAAGTTAACTCCTGGATTTTTTTGATATGTATAGTTTGTTTTATTTTACATTTTCTGTTCCTTGGGTTTGATTTCTTTGATTGTGATATAATTTTTATGATTTAATTAAAGGTAAAATAATAATAAATGATTGAGACATGGTATAGCGATGCATCATGTTTCTATTTAGAGGAAAAAAGCTAGATTCTCGCTTTCACTTGTTGGTGTCATTTTATTTGATGCAAAAGCATCGTCTTTTCGAATTCACGTGTATTCAATATTGTTTTTTAAAAGGCATGTATCCCAACTACTGCCTTAGAAATTCCAGAAGTCCAACCTGCTCAGAAAAAAAACTTACTATCAAATATAATAATTAACTTACTGGTCGGAGGGAAACTTATTGTCTTGAAGGTTACTACGGAAGTTAACATCTAGATTATTCATGTATTTGTGAAATAAATATATTATTATGAATTCAAAATGTGTCTAGGAGTCAGTCCAAAAGTTAATTCCTAACTATTTACAAAATGGAGATAACTCATTTACGAAGTGTTTTAGTGTGTATTAGGAATAATTATGAGTTAACTTTCAAACTGCGTTAAGAACATTTTTGAATTTCTTAAAAATTGACTCTTCACCACTAATAGTAAGAAAAAACAACGTCTTGGAAATATTGAAAAACAAAGTAAACTTTATAATCAAACATATATATGATCTACTAATAATTTAAGAATGTTAACATGCGTAAAAAAAACTTAAGAATGCTAACTATGTAGATAATTATATATATTTTTATATTTAAATCCCCTATTCCACTGTCGAGGAGATTGTTTTAGCCCATATAAAGATCTCTTCAGTTTGCACACATACTCTTCTTTCCCCTCTTCGACATACCCTTCAGGTTGCTTCATTAGGATTGTTTCATCAAGATCACCATACAAGAACGCAATCTTCATATCCATCCGTTCTAGTTCAAGTTCGAACTGTGCCACCATGGCAAACAACATTTGAATGGACCTGTGCTTCAAAACAGGAGAGAACACATCTGTCGCGACCGACTTAAAATTTAGAGTCGTCATCATATTTGTAAGTCAAAATAGTGATAAACCTAAATTCCTATGGTAGAGATCTTTTATTCGGAAGTCGGTTAAGTGAGAGGAAGGTGTTAGACAACCCTGATTTCTATTGTATCCAATATGATCATCCCTATGATTCCTAAGGATTGTTTGTAATAAACAAAATAAATAAAATAATAGGAAAAAAACCAAAATAAAACCCTAATTGCACTCGCTAAGGTTTGTACAAACCCGATGCCTATGTACCTTCGATTTGAAGGATCAGAGTGTCGTAGTTCGATTCCCCTAACCCTAATCCTATTAATTCTAACTACCCTTTTTTATATTATTAAGAAAATCCTTTATTTTAACCCTATTTTTTATGTTATTATAAACCCCTGATTTTTATTATAAAAAAAAATCCGTAGTTGAAACCCCATTAATATCCCTTAAACAAACCCCCAAAATATTTTATAAAACTCTATATATTATGAAAACACCTCTTTTAATCTTTGTGCGTTCGTTTTTTCTTTGCAAGTATAACAAGGTTAAGCTCAAGGATTTTAGGGTTCTGATGATGACCCTAACTCCTTTATGAAGAAAATGAGCGTGTGGTGTCGTTTAGGGATCACAACAACAATTCATTTTAGGGTTTTAATTTTTTTTCGTTCCTGTAAACTTAGTCCTAAGTTTCATTTTATAGATGTTTCATACCCTAATTTTTGACCCTAAGATTTTTCGCATCTCATCTGCATCTTGCATACAAACAAGATCACGGTTCCGTGCTTTTACTTGCCTTTATTTGTTTATATTTACTAACCTCTAACCAAAATATCAAAAATATGTTACAGTTCGCTTCTTCTTCTTTGTGTGTGTGTGCAGGTTTTCAAAGATATGGCAGTGATTTCAATTCAGATGTGGTTGTTCAGTTATGTGTCTATTCATATGGATGTTTGATCTAATCTTGGTCAAAATATCAAAATATTGTTTCAACTACAAGTTATTTGTGCCAATGGTTATTTCTCAGGCAATGCGTATTCAAAGTTCAAGTTGTCGTGTGCTGAAATTCTTCAGGTTATCAAGTAGTGATGTGTGAAAAGTTTGGTCCCGATTAAGTGCTCATCAGTTTATCAGTGATTCATCTGTGAATTTATTTTCCTCAGCATGTATTCAAACAATCAGGGTAAGTTTCAGACGATTCAAGTGATTGTGGCTTAGGTGGCAAGGTTCAGGTTACTCAGTGGTTCATTTTCAAGTGGTTTTGTGGAAGCAGTGCAAGTTTGGTTGAAAAATCGAGGTTTCATGGTTGTGTGTTGGTGGTAGTCGGGTCATTTCATAAAAATCAGTCCATATCCATTTCATAAATAATTTTCTTTCTAAACGAATTCCATTTTTTTTATTATATCCAAGCCATGTCCATTATCAATCCGATTTTTCTATCCTAGTGTTTTATCATTTTTTATAAGTTCATTTACATTCCAAAAAAAATTATTACTAAAAAAAGAGATATTCAAATCAGACCCATTATTATTATTTTTTCTAAGCCCAATTATCATATACTTAAGTCTATTATTTTTTGCATCATTTGTACAAAAAAATTATGTCACAAGAAAAAGAAAAAAAAAGCCCATCGGCCCATTTCCTTCAAACTGTAAAGCCAATTTTCTTCAGTTGTTTACACTTCCACGCATAATACTTCCAGCTACCATATGATACACGCACACCAGCTCCTGCACACTTGAAGCAAATAACGGGCTGCACACTTGAAGCAAATAACGCGCTGCAACACTTTTCTAGTTGTACTTTCCAAGCCGCACAAGTTGTTCCAGCTGGTACCAAACACCTCCAAGCCGAACACATGCTTCTATCACACAAATGCATTAGAGTTGCACAAAACGCAGTAAAACAAAGCCTAAACGCAATGAACTTAGAACAAACAGAGTTGGACACACACGAGCAACACGCATACGCGACCTGTATAAGCTGAAGGAAATGAACACGCAGAAGAACAATATCAAAACGCAATACTCATTAACATAAAACACAGTTGAGAGCACATATACGACATGACTTTGAAACTCTCAAATCCCAAAGCAAAACATCATCAAATTTTCACTCACTTCCTTTATAAAAACAACTTCATCCTCTTTCAATTCCAAGCTTTGAAAGCCCAGAAAAGCTCTGCCAAATCAAAAACCGAAAGCTTCACCTTCATATTAGAAACCTTGTTTCCATTCCAATTTCAAGAACTTCAATTCAAAAGTAAAAATATGCAGAGAAACTCAACCTCACCTTCATAATCTTCATCAATCTCTTCAATACATTCAGAATTCCTCGCAAATCTCGCAACGACACTTCGATGCTTCTGCAACAATTTGGCGGCGAGCCCGAAGGAGAATAGCATAGCGATTGAGTGATCCAAATGATCATGATAAACCATTACCACTTTTTCTTTTAGTGTGACATGTTTTCGGAGGATGATCCATTATATTATCTCTCTAACATGTATTAGCACAAATATCGTTCACCTTAATTGGTGTTGGTCGACCTCATTTGTAGGGTAATTACTTCGTAAATTACTCGGCGATTTCTTAACATAGACCTAAATGTGTCCCGAATTCGGAATAAAAATCCAATTAGATACTTGCACTTTCATGGACCGGACCTCGTGTTGGTCGCGTAATCCCAAAGTGGATAGTCTTTTGCGTTAGGATCCATGACTTATGAAGCTTGATGTGTATTTTCTTTGGGTCTCCCAATCTTCTTTCAAGTTTCATTGAATTTGGATCTAATCGCCTTGATTAATCACTATAGTGTAAGATACTAAACAAAATCAGTCACTTTCTTTGGTTGGGGATGATTAAGTTTACCATACCATTATTATGTAAATATTATTACTATGCTAACATTTTAATTCTTTCTCGCACCTTATCCTCTTTATTTTTCTATCTTGCTCCCTTATCTTTTTATTATGCTTTTGTTATATTATATCATGCATCATATTGTTTATGTTTATATTGATATTCTTGTGTTTTTTACTTTGTCCACTTGGACACAAAAATATTAATAAAGGATTAAACATCTAAAAGACTTATAACTTTAATTTTGGACTATGGCTACTATCCTTAGCATTGGACTTGGAGTTTTGGACTTAGATTTTAGGATCATTCCTTTGCTTGATTTATTATGGATTGAAAACCTTAGCCTTGATTTGGTTCACTCATTTATGAAGATGAAGTCCTATTGTTGCTTCGAAGAATGCTCGTCATATGATTCGATTGTTCTTACTTTAACTTTAACTTTAAATATTATGAGAGTCTCTTCATCTCTTCCCACTTATTAAATTTTCAAAACTTCTCTCTATTTTCAAAAACCTTCTTTGTTTTCAAACTTCAAACCACTTTCATAATCAAACCTTGACTTAGGTCAAGAGGTTTTACTTTTTTCGATTTCATTTCTTAATAAATGCTAAACCACATAAGCATATCGAAACCTTTTTCAAAATACTTTAAAAAATGCAAAACTCATTCAATCTTTTTGTTCCCTCGTGTACATTTCTTTTTTTAACCATTTTCACATGTTTAGATATGATTCATTCTTTTTAGTGGAAGTATTCGCTAAAGAATGACGACTTATCTTTACATTTTAAAATCAATCCAACACATTAATTTTTCACTATTTGCACCACGAACTACGGAGTTTTGATCTCCTATTGCACGTCGTGGGTACGTAAGCATGAGACGAACGTCTCATCAAACACAAAAGTCTTAAAAACATTTCTCTTCTCATCTTTTCAATCTCTTTTAACAAACAATTTTCAAACCAAAAACAATAAATATTTCAAAGGGCTCCCATGGAGTACCACGGACATTTTGGGTGCGTAAAACCTTCCCAATTTGTAATCTATCCCCTTACCCGGTTCTCTGTTTGTTTCTTTTTGCTTTTTTACTTTTAGATTTATTAGGATTTATTTGCTCTTTTTTCCTTTTCCATTTGGAATAAAATAAAAGCGCGATGACGACTCTGTTTACTTTGAGTTAAGTTAACGAATAGCTTAAACTCATGATTTTACCGTTACAAGATGAATTTTAGATTTAAAAATTAAATTCTAGGTTTAGATTTGATTCAAAGAATATTTGATTTATTGTATTTTAGTTGTTTTTAGATTTGATTTAAAATCTTCCATCAATTAATAATTTGTTTCTAATTTTTAAGGTTAATTGATATAATTTTCTGATTTTATTTGATTTTGGATTCATATTGATTTGATTTGATTTTGAGTTTTTTTTTCTTTAGATTTTGATCTTCTTCTCTCTCCCTATTGTGTGCAAAACATGTTAGAGGCAGGTCAATAAGTTGACCTCAATTAAAAATAATAAATATAATATAACTTTACATAAATAATATATTTAAGATTTAATAAAAATCCAATAAATACTTATATCAATTTTTATAGAACTCAGAAAGTCTTGTAGTAATAAGATTTTCTAAATATGATTATAAAAAATGATTATAATTTTTAGTATAAAAATCCAAATTAAATAAACAAAATTTAATGATAACCATAATAAAAAAAAAGGATTCATTGTATATATAATAGTGATACACGACCCCACCCCCACAAATTTGAATATATCTTTAAAAACCCAAATAACTAAAAACTAATTCTTCTATATTAAATATACAAAAATTTAAAAACTAATATAATTTTGACATCCCCTCTTAAAAATAAACCACTTTCTTTTAAAAGTAATATATATATATATATATATATATATATATATATATATATATATATATATATATATATATATATATATATATATATATAAAGAAAATTGGCAATTGGTACTAGAGAAAGAAAAATTAAAAAGGACCCTTATTTGATTTTTTTTCATGAAAAACCCTGATCAAAATTTAGGGTACGACAACATCATTGAAGTGAACACCTTCTTTCTGAGTGAAATCCCTTGTAACAAACCTTGTCTTGTATCTCTTCGACGCCACTCCTTCTATTCATTCTTTAACTTTGAAAATTCATTTACATATGACTAACCTGGCTCTAGCAGGGTTTTTTTATCAGTTCCCATGTGTTGTTAACATGAAGAGATTTCATCTCATCATTCGTGGCCTTCAGCCATTCAGTCTTATTTCGACTCCTCATAACTTCATTATAGTATCTAGGTTCTTCGTCTAGAACCTCACTTGCAGAGATTAAGGCATAAGTTATAAGACCTGCATAACCAAGTCTCTGAGGTGGCTTGATGACTCTTCTCAACCTGTCTCTTGCCAACAGGTAGTCATTATCAGTCTCCTCATCTTCGACAATAGTTTTTGCTTCTTCTTCGACTTCATCTGGATCATGTAATTCATCATCATTATGCTTCACCTCAACATGAATTTCTCCATGTTCCAGCTCTTCGTTAACATAATTAGTTTTCTTGAAAACCATCTCAACTTCATTGAATACTATATCTTGATTGGTGATACACCTCATGTGACATGGCTCTAGGCACCATAGTCTATAAGTTTTGACTCCTTTAGGGTATCCCATGAACATGCATTTCAGAGCTCTAGGTTCGACCTTGTCTTTCCTAATGTGAGCATAGGCTACACATCCAAACACTCTCAGTTTGTCGAGATCTGGTGGATGTTCCGACCAAACTTTTTTAGGTGTCTTCATATCTAATGCAATCGAAGGACATCTGTTTATCAGATATGTTGTTGTCGAAACAGCCTCAGCCCAAAACATCTTCTTCAATCCAACACTAACCAACATGCATCTAACCCTTTCGAGGATTGTTCGATTGAATCTCTCAGCTATACCATTTTGCTGAGGAGTACCTGCTACAGTCTTATACCTTGGAATCCCAGACTCGACACAGTAACTGTCGAAAGCTTCACTGTAGAATTCAAGGCCATTATCAGTTCTCAACCTCTTGATCTTTCTGCCAGTTTGAGTTTCGACCAGAACCTTCCAACTCTTGAAATTCTCAAAAGTTTCATCCTTTGTCTTCTGAATAAATACCCATAACTTTTTGGAATAATCATCAACTATGCATAGAAAATATCTTGCACCTGAATGTGAAGGATTCCTTGCAGGCCCCAAAGATCAATATGGATGCAATCAAGGGTTCCATGTGTTCTTTGTTTACCTTTGTTAAACTTCAACCTACATGATTTACCGAATACACAAAGTTTAGAAAACTCCAACTTATCGACTTTGTCACCACCTAGCAGGTTTTGTTTCCCCAACTCGACCAAGCCTCTCTCGCTGACATGGCCCAATCTCATGTACCTAATTTTTTCTTTGAAAACAGTTTCATAGATGCAACATTTGTCGAACCACTTACAACTTAAGCCTCAAGGGTATACAATCCTTATTTCTTCACGCCTCTTAAGACTTCCTTCGACCCCTTCATGACTTTTAGAATACTTTTATCTCTTTGAAAAACATATCCCTTCTTGTCGAATTCACCAAGAGAAATCAGATTTCTCTTCAAGTCAGACATATACATAACTTCAGTCAATAGCCTTATTGACTCATCATGGAGCTTGAATCTCACAGATCCAACACCTGCAATTTTGCAAGCTTTATTGTTTCCCAGCAACACTGATTCACCATCTTGATCAAGTAATTCCTCAAACAAATCTTTGTTTGGAGTCATGTGCCAAGTACAACCTGAATCCATAATCCCTTTTTTTCTTGAGTCGCCACTTGAAACCACAAGAACATCAGATGATTCGAAATCATCTTGAACAATGGTCGCGTTTCCATTATCCTTACCTTCGTGATCTTTCAGGCGTTCAGGGAACACCTTTAGAATGTGTCCCTCCTTCTTACAATGATAGCATCGAACACCATATGCTTCACCACTATAAGACTTTTGTTAACTTTTACCCTTCTTCTTGTCGAATTTGCCATCCTTTCACGAGAATTTCGCCTTAACGGCCAAACCTTCACCAACCGTCGAAGGTTTATGCTTCTTTCGTTTGTTCAAGTCCTTAGAGTACAAGGCATGTTGAACATTTTTAAAGGTTAGAGACTCTCTTCCATACAAAAGGGTTTCTTTGAAGTGAACATGTGTTATAGGAAAAACGCATAACAACAATAACGATTGATCTTCACATCAATATTTTCAAGATCAAGAATCAGCTTGTTGAACATATCCAACTGCTCATCCAACACTCATCTTCACTCATCTTAAATGAATACAAATATTGCTTTAGATAAAGACGATTCACCAACGATTTGGTCATGTACAAATCTTCAAGTTTCAACCATATCACTGACACCGTCATCTCTTTTGATTCCTGTCGGAGAACCTTATCACCAAGGCTCAACAATATTGCGATGTGTGCTTTCTCAATCATGACCGTCTTTTCAGCTATCATTAACGCAACATTCATGGTCGTCTCTCCCTTCAACGCTTCCAAGCAACCCTGGTGAACAAATAGTGTTTTCATCTTCAAGCGCCACAGACCGAAATCGTTCACTCCGGTGAACTTTTCAATCTCATACTTTGTTGAAGACATCTTCTCAATGTTCACCACACCAATTTGTTGTGAAACAGATACCTTAGAAACAAAGTATAATATGTTTCTTATGATCAAGAATCCCACAAGGTTAGGGTTTATGAGAACACAAGGGTAACAACAAGGATTGGTTATAAACTGATATTATTTCCTTTCTCTCTAAAACAAGATTACAAGTATACAAGAATAACAAATAATCTCTCTCACTTTTGAATTAGGATTTTTATCTTCCTATTTTCTCTTAAACAAAAGATGAGAGACTAATATGCTATTTATAAGAAAACTAACATACTAACTTAATGAGTTTTTTTTTAACAATTACCCATTACAAACTAACTTAAACAATTTGATCCATAATACAAGACTCAATTAAACATACATACTAGAACTGACTTCGACTATAGTATGTATAACTTCGGCATGAAAATTAAACCTTGTACCCCTACATTTGTCCCCATACCCCTACATAATTTCAAATATTCCAATTTTCCCCTTTCAATATTTATTTAATTATTTTTAACTTTTACCGCGAAGTCAGATTAAAAAAATATTATTTTTTTACATTGGACGAGACGAACTGTAAGTACCATGGGTAGGTTTTCCGGTTAAGAAATTCAAAACCGGAAGTAGCCAAGATAAGTTATTCGATTCACGAAAATCCTTCACTGGAAGTAACACACTTGTGTTATTCGGTTTAGAATTTTCTTAATCGGATGTAGCTCTCTTGGGTTTTCCGGTTCGTATTTTTTTTTTTAATTTTTTAATTTTAATTTTTACAATATCATTAAATAAAAAATTAATTAGTAATAAATGTGGATTTTATGATCATTAATTTATTTTAATTGTGTTAAAAAAATACTAATAAAGAGGGGAAGAAAAAACATATAATATATTGACTTTCCTTGTTTATTATATATATATATATATATATATATATATATATATATATATATATATATATATATATATATATATATATATATATATATATATATATTTCCACATCGCTTTTTTAATTCAAAAAGAGTTTTTTTGTTTAAAATAGTAATGAAATATACAAATGATAATTTTTAATAAGTTTCAAAATAACTTATATATATATATATATATATATATATATATATATATATATATATATATATATATATATATATATATATATATATATGTATATGTATATATATATATATATATATAACAAAATTTTAATTTTCTTTTTAATCTAAAATTCAAAAATATACGAACCGGAAAAAATTGTAAAAATTAAAATTAAAAAATTATATATATATATATATAAAATTTATTTTGAAACTTATTAAAAATTATCATTCAGTATATTTCATTACTGTTTAAAAAAAAACTCTTATATAACTAAAAAGACGATATAGAATATATATATATATATATATATATATATATATATATATATATATATATATATATATATATATATATATATATATATATATATATATATATATATATATATATATATATATATATATATATATATATATATATATATATAAGGAAAGTCAATATACTATACGTTTTTTTCTTTATTTGTTTATTAGTATTTTTTTAACACAACTAATATAAATTAATGATCACAAAATCCACATTTATTATTAATTAATTTTTTTGTAATGATATTGTAAAAATTAAAATAAAAAAATTAATATATATATATATATATATATATATATATATATACGAATCGGAAAACCCAAGAGAGCTACATCCGATTAAGAAAATTCTAAACCGGATAACACAAACGTGTTACTTCCGGTGAAGGATTTTCATGAACCGAATAACTTATCTTAACTACTTCCGGTTTTGAAATTTCTTAACCGGAAAACCTACCCATGGTACTTCCAGCTCGCCTCGTCCAATGTAAAAAAATAATATTTTTTGACTTCGCGATAAAAGTTAAAAATAATTAAATAAATATTGAAATGACAAAATTGGAATATTTGAAATTATGTAGAGATATGGGGACAAATGTAGGGTACAAGGTTTAATTTTTTTTATGCACTACCATGTGAACCAACTTCGACTTCATGCTAAACCTCTCTCATATTAGAGTTCGTGAATCCATAAATTTAAACTGTATAATTTATTGTCTAAACGGTAATACTCAAAAACTAAATTAAATAAATATTCTATTTGAAATGTTGAATTAGGATTTTGATTCTTTAATTTTATCTGATTTACAAAATCAATTTTTTTTTTAATTTTTACATTCAAACAATTTTGATTTGTTTCTGACACTTTTTAATAAAAAAATTGATAATATTTTTAGTTTTAAATTCTTATTTTTATTTATAAATTCTCGCAATAAATTTATCTACGATGATTTGTTATATTTCACAAAAAATAATCATTTAAAAAATAAAAGTTTTATTAATTTTAAATGAAAAAATAAGTGAGGTGGTTCAAAATTGTTTTATAATAAATAAAAATATTTTAAATATAAAAAAATGAGATGAAGGTCAAAATTGTTTAAATTTAAAATTAGAGAATAAATTTTATGATCAACTAAAATAGAAGGATAAAAAATATGGTTAATGAAAACCATAGAAAAGTTAAATTGATTGGTCGACGAACTATATGTTCAGTTACCAGACTCTATCCATAATATTAATCATCAGTACTTTTAACGTTTCTTTCAACTAATATATTTGTCTATAATTTTGAGTAGCTATAACGAGTCTTTCAACCAATTTTTTTTGTCTTTAACTTTTAAAGTAAATCTCACGCAGGGTAGCTATTAACTAATCTTTCAACAAACTTTTTTTGTCTAATAACCAATATCACCAACCAGTGAAACATTTTAGCTTATCTTTAGATTTTTTAAGTTAATTTTTCACTACCACTTTTGCTGAATCTTAAATTTCGTCCAAAATTTTATACGATATGTTATGATAATACTTAAAAGCTCAATTTAGTGAAAAATACATTAAATTTCAGAGCATTTCTTAATGTAAATTTTTATGATATCTTGTAAATTTTCTTTTATGCCCTTAGTTTCGGATATGCACATCTAGACATACCATTTTTTTATATAAAATATTAGTTTTTTTAGATGTGTATATCCGGAAAGTTCCACCGGATATACACATCCGGAAAAAAAATACATGAACTGTTTTTTTTTATAAATCAATTTTATTAGTTCGTCACAGATGTTAATTTATCGTCTCAATTTAATATACATTCAAAAATATCCATATATAAAATAAAATAATATATGACCGGTGGATGTGCAAGAAGTGTCACCGCACAAGGCCTCATAATATTGAGTCTCCGGTTGCAACTATTATGGTAGTATTATAAAAGTGACAATTGAGTATATTCATATGTTTCTACACTTTATGTATATTTTAGTTTTTAATAAAAAATGCTCTAGCATGAAATCGGTTTTAAAACTTAAAATGGACCCATTTAATCGACAATTATCAATTATTGAAAGTTGCATTACTTAATTTTATTTTTGAATAGTATTTTAAAATTAGTAAATTTATTATTATTATTATTATTATTATTAATATTATTATTATAAATGCATAGTAGATTAAGTCATTAGTTTAAAAGATTTTTTAATTTATTTTAGTCTAATTGTTTTACTAATTTTTTCACTAATTTAAAATTTTATTTTACTATATCAACTCTATATTTATACATATGAGTAAGCATCATAGCATGTCTACTTTAAGTAAAATCGAATCTATAGTATAATATCTTAAAAGTTTAAGTGTTTTATAAATGTACGCAATTTTTAAAAAATGTAAATTTGAAAATATTTATATTATTCTACCATTGTGAATAAACAAATTAATAAATTAAATTTGGTTTAAAAATTGTGAGATTTAAAAATTTTATTTCACATTATTGATTATTTATTTATTTATTAAAACACTATGTTATTAACATTGTCGAAATTGTTGAAGGAAATATTTCCTTTCATTAAATGGTTAAGAACTTTTTTATTAATTGTGAATTTTAAGAGTAAAAAATCTGAAAAACTAAACGTTGATGAGACAAATTTCTACACAATATTTCTATATTTATATTTTGATCTATATATATTTAATTTTATTTACCATTTAAAAGAAATTTGATTACTTTTTTATAAAATTTATTGTGTTTTTATGAACCTAATTTTAAAATAGATCAGGGCCTCCAAATTGTTCGGGTCGGCCCTATATATATATATATATATATATATATATATATATATATATATATATATATATATATATATATATATATATATATATATATATATATATATATATATATATATATATATATATATATATATATATATATATATATATATATATATATATATACGGTACAAAATGTAAAAAACTAGAATACATCAAACAAAAATTACTACGTATGCCTAATGATCTCTCCTGGCTATCCTGGTCCTCTGTCCCTATCAGTCGTCCTGCCTCGATGTCGGTGGTACTGAAGAACCGATAGTAACCCGACACTTTCGATATGAAGAAGTGGCGGTTGTGGTGGGAGTAGCCTGTGACGTAGAAGGCGGAAGTGTGGGATGTCCCTCAATTGTGGTGGGAGTGGACTGTGATGTGGAAGGTGGATGTGTAGGATGTCTCTCAGCTGTAGGGGCTGTTGGGCCATCCTCTGTGTTGGAACCCTTGGTTCTAGCTCACGTCTTCTCACGTCAGATGATTCTCTGTGCAGATCCTCTCTCTCAACCATGTAATTTGTAAAACATAATAAATAAATTGGAAGTTTATAAAAAAAATAAAAAACAAAATAATAAGTTTCTTCCGGAAGTTCTCAAAAGTTATAACGGTGTGTTTTTCCCGGATGTGCACATTAAGAAGAAACCAACGTTGGAAACTTCCGGATCTGCACATCCGGTACATATTTTCAGTTTGAAAAACGCAACCATGACTGATGTACCATAGGGAATGACATTTTAATGTCTCAATCGTCTGAGAGAGAGTTGGAATGTGAAAAGTGAGGGGGAGAATCTATGGCGCAATTATTATAAGAAATACTTCCCTATGTGCACATCCGGGTGTCTTCCTGATATGCACATCCAAAACAAATCGTTTTTATAAAAAATGGTGCGTCCGGATGTGCACATTCGAAAACAGGGGGTAAACAAATAATTTTGCGCGGTGGCTAAGTAACTCATGAGGTGTATTAAGAAATATGTACTTACAAGCATAGATGTACATGTTCGATTTATTGAACCAGATTATCACGATCGAGTTGTAACTATGAGTAAAAAGACTTAATCTAGGATTGTTGTAGGGTGTCATAAGAGTTAATTTATTTTTCTTAATTGCAAGACTAATTTGACATCCTACAACATAAATATACAATATTGAAGATCAAAATATAGTCGAAATTGTAATTTTTGAAAAAAGTTGTATCTCAAAAATGATTTTTATGAAAAGTTGTTTGAAACAGCATCAAAATTAAGTGATTTTTTGAAATTTTGATATCTAATTTTTTTCCCGATAAAATGATAAAATATCTAAAATGACGTTTTAATAATAACTATTCAAACCAAATTTTCATTTGAAGCTTTTATGAATAGTTTCTTTGTAAACAAAATTTCCACAAAATCATGTTACCCTATAAAAATCAATTTTAAAAAAAACCAAAACAAACGGGCACAAAATAGTTCATTACCATTATCCAAGTAATAATTAGAACACAAGCATGGTCTCTCTTTACCAAAAAGTAGCGCATTAGGCTAGCTTTCCAATGTATCCGACCTCACATCAATCCAAGTTACGAATCCCGTTTTATGGTGGAAATAGGGAAACAAGTAATTTATCAAAGTTTCATAACTCTCGCCTAGCGAGGTGCCCAAGCGATCTTTCTCTTAGTGATACCAATTATAACACCCATATATAATATACATATAGAAAATACATTATACATAATGTAACTGGAACTGATAGAACATAAAAGTTTATCGACGTCATTATATATACAAGTACAAAACAAATAATATACAAAATATGACATTTGGTATATAAGAGTGCCTAAACAAAACTAGAGTATATGTACAACATCCACATGATCCACAATGGAAGATCATGATTAATAAGTTGTGTCACCTAACATCATCAAGTGAGTTTACCCTTGCCTTTTACCTACACAAAATTACATTAAAAACAACAATAATAATGGGGTTGAAATAATAATCTCAGTGAGTTCCCCTATCTTATGGGTCACCTGGCTCTCAAGAGGCCTCTTATCAAGTTTTTACTTAAGCCCTTCCACTTTACATTACTTGTGTATCACTCACACAAATGTAACCAAAACTTAAGTGTTTAGGGGATTATACGCTTCGTATAAAAACACACAACATGACTTCACATAACTCAATGAATCACTATTAGAGAATGCAACAACAAAGTATCTTTCCTTGTCCGATCCTACGTCTATGACTATGGACATAGATAAAAAATATCTATTACCTCTAACAACTTTCCCTGACCAATCTTAATCCATGGACTATAGACACGAGTCACGATTATCCTTTCAATAAGGAATGTGTTCTCCCTGGTAGATCTTAACCAAAGGACTATGGACACAAGTCACAAACTTCCTATATCTGGAATACTTCTACTCATCCAATCCAAATCCATGGACTATGGACATGGGTCACGGTATCCAATCTCAATGATTAGTCTATTCCGATCCTTATTTTATATAAGTCTTAGATTCAAGAAAAATACAAATAAGGGTTATTCTCGAATACACAATTATTCTCATCAATCTCCATGTGATTATATCACAACCATCATGGGATTATACACAATTTTCATGTGATTATATCACAATAAAAATATAGCATAATATTTTTCCATACAAGCTCATTGAATCACAATTATGACAACATTCCTAGTCTATGCCTTCAGCATTCTCGTAGATGGGATAACTCGTCTCACGTGATGACTCGCTCACGGGTACATACCGATGTACCTCTTACATTCAAGTATCACAACTTAAGTTAATTACCATAGCCTAAGTCATCTTTACTAATTTCATTCACATAGGTATAACTCTAGGTTTACTCTCACTCATCATCATGAAACTTGTTTCATTCATTATGCGTTCAATACATACACAATATAATATGATACATGAAGCACACATAATAGTTCATTACCATTATCCAAGTAATAATTAGAACACAAGTATGTTTTCTCCTTACCAAAAGGTAGAGCATTGGACTAGGTTTCCAACGTATCTGATCTCATATCAATCGGAGTTATGAATCCCATTTTATGGTAGAAGTAAGGAAACAAGTATTGTTTTTCAAAGTTTCAGAACTCTCGTCAAGCGAGGTGCCTAAGCGAGCTTTTGCCTAGCAAACTCTCAGTGAAGAAATGTAACATGAAGGCAAACAGCCACACACATCACCTTGTGTCATTATATTGCATCCAATAGCACCAAATAACATGGTTTAACATAAATAGGCATGCAAAACAACAAGATGATTATGCATCAACATCAATTTCATATATTTAGTAAGTTTAACAAAACCTAATTTCCATTTCATGAAACTCTCTCCCCCCCCCCCCCCCCAAGCTAGGTATAACTACGAACCCACCTCTAGAAGATGAAGATGATGAAAGATTGGGATGAATTCTTGATGATTCAAGCTTTGATCTTCACTTTCTAAAATTTTCCTCTTTTCCTTTCTTCATTTCTTCTCCTCTTTCTCTTCTTACTAGCAAAATGACATAATGGATGCTAAGAGAGTGAGAAAAATAAATATTTATGATGGCCTTTGTCTCCTAGTGACAATTGACCATTTACCAATGACACCCAAATGTCTTTTATTGTACTAATTAGTAAAGGTTCGTTGAATTGAGTAATAGTTAGTCTCATATGAGTTCGCTAATTACTCTATTTGTCTCAACTAACAAATAAAAGATTTAAAACTCAAATTGTCTCAACTGATAAGGAATAGAGCATTTCAAAGATTAAGAGATATTACCCTGACATATGGGTTCTTTAAGCAATCTGAGCTCATTTCAGGTCCGAAAACAACATTTTATTATTTTCCAATTTTTTAGCAATTTTAGTTTTATTTCCTACAACTTTAGGAATTTATGTTTTATTTTTTGTTTTTGAATATTTTTAGCATAAGGATTTCTTTTTCAGTATTTAAACTCTTTTTAGACATGATCGTTAGTTATCTTTTATCATAATAAACTTTTAGAGATTTTTTTTTTTTTTGGATTTCATAGTTTTATCTGACAAGTTTCTCCCTTACAAACTTGTGTTTTCGTTATAATTTAGTATTTGTTAATCTTTTGTGATTTCGACTATAACATATCTTAATTATAGAGATGATAAAATGGAACATACTCCACAAACATATTTGTTTTATTGTTTTGTCCATATTTTTTTACGGGAAGGGTTAATGTTTTAGCCATGTACTCTAAGTTTTCATTATTGAATGAGATGAACATGCTTTTTTGCAATCCCAATTTAATTTTACTTGTGGATTTGATTCTATAATTAATACTTAAGTTTATATATATATATATATATATATACTAAGTTATTTTCACGTTTTTTGTAAAAAAAAAAGTGGATGCGTTTTACTTTTAAATATATATAATTGAACATTTTATTTGACATTCCATTATACAAAATTATAAATGTAATTTTATTTGAGAATTTCGTATCCTATCCCTTGTGTCTATCCGTGTTTTCTAAAATATCTTTTCTGTCTTCGGAGATGGATATCCGGAACTTTTTTTTTTAAATTACGTTAATTTTTTCTCGAGATATATCTCCGGAAATACCATAAAACGCATATTTTATTCGTTTTTGAGTCATACTCCAAATTTATGGATGAATTATTTTCTTAGATATATCTATAAAACTTAGAAAAGTTCCATATACATCCTGGAAAAAACTTTTTCTATACATTATTGAATATAAAATTCAAATTATAGAATGTTATTTATATATCAATTAAATAAAATATTATTTATATAAAATTTATTTTACTAAATTTTATAATATATTAATTAAATATCAATTTTAATTTCATATTAAATCAAATATAGTTGTATATATTCATTAAAAAAATTAAATAAAATTGAATACAATAACTTAATAAATTATTTTATATTATAATTTTTTTAAATAAATATATTAATTAAATAAAATGTTATTTATATTAAAAAAATTAATTTTTAGTTTCAAACTAATAATAATATATTATAAAATGTTTAATTGAATAAATTTTATATAAATAATATTTTATTTAATTAATATATTTTTATTTAATTAATATATTATAAAATGTTTAATTAAATAATTTTATATAAAAAAAATTATTTAATTAATATCTTTTTATTTAATTAATATATTATAAAATGTTTAGTTAAATAAATTTTATATAAATAACATTTTATTTAATTAATATCTAAATAACATTTTATAATTTGAAATCTATATTCAATATTTTATGATAAAAGTTGTTTCTGGATGTATATCTATGAAACTTTTCCGTAGATATATTTAAGGAAACAATTTATTTATAAATTTGGGGTCTGATTCAAAAACGAATAAAATATACGTTTTATGGTGCTTCTGCATATGTATCTTCGGAAAAAATCAATATTGAGTAAAAAAAATACTTTCAGAAATATATCTCTAAAAACAGAGATATTTTCGAAATCACACTAGATAATAAGAGTATTAAGGGACGAATTGAGAAATTCTCTTTTATTTTTGCATAATTATCCAAAATAAAAATAAAGAGATGGTAATTAAACCTATGTGTCACTCCTTAGACAAGCCCAAGTTAACCAAGGTTCAAGAGTTAGTGTGCAAACTATTAGTATCCAAAACCCCTGGTGAAAGGGGGAATCTACTTATAAACAGAATATTGACATAATAATGATCTAAAAATTAAAATAAATAGTAAGATGCTAATTTTAATATTAATAAATCTTAAAAATTGTTTAAGTAAGAAATAAAATTTATTGGATTAAAAAAACATGAATTAAAAAAAAATCCTTAAGTTAAACATATATTTAAAATATATAATTTATTTGCATAAGTTATATATAATATATTTAAAATATATTATTTATTTGCATAAGTCATTTAAAATATATATTTTATTTGCATAAGTTATATTATATATTTAAAATATGTAATTTATTCACATAAGCTATAATATATATATATATATATATATATATATATATATATATATATATATATATATATATATATATATATATATATATATATATATATATATATATATATATATATATATATATATATATATATATTTATATAATTTATAATTTATTTACATAAGTTATATAATATATATTTAAAATTTAAAATTTAATTGAATATATATAATTGGAATGCACTGACAGTGTAAAACAATTTTACACCGTCAGTGAATTGTAATCGTTAGATTCAAAATTATATTTGACTTTTATTTTAATTATATTTAAATTAATGATTATGAATGGTTGTGATAGATTGATGGTGTAAATTTTTTTGCACTGACAGTGCATAACAATTAATCTCTATATTAATTTAGTTAGCTAACAAAACTAATTAAATATTTAATACATTTTTTAAACAAAAAATTTAAGACAAAAATCATTTTTATAAATTTATAATTGTTAATTGGAGACTAAAAATTAAATTAATCAAAGTAAAAAAAAAATACATCTAAATATTATTAGTTGTGAGTTTTTTAATTGATGAAAAATATTACTAGTTGTGAGTAAATATATTAATAGATAAAAATTAATTGATATTGAGTTTGAAACAAAAACATATAAACGTTAAATATTAAAGGAAGTTGTGATAATATATATGAATTAATGAAAGAACCGGAACAAAGGAATAATTTGCAGTGAGTAAATAATTGAGTTATTAGTTAGAGTTAAATATATATAAGGTCACTGAAAATATTTTAACTTCTAAGTTTAGTCCCTCTAAAAAATTCTTTTAAATTTTGGTTCCTTAAAAGTTTTCCATCCCTAACTATGGTCCTTCCCATTAGTTTTCACTAACGGAGGATGACATGGTGCGTCAACTGTTTTTTTTCTTCATTTGTTGATGTCTTATGTATTTTCCACGATGGTAATCGAGAGATATAGTAAATTTGTAGTTGAACCATCATCTTTCTTCCTCATACAATTCATGCCCTAGTCTTCCTCAATCTTTTTCAACTTGAAATTCAGTCCATTTCAATGCACATCGTGCCCTAGTCTTCCTCAACCGTTTTCAAATTATTCGTTGTATTCAAGGGATAACGAAGTTGTGTTCTGTGGTCCCAAGGAGAAAGTGTACGAATCTTACTTGTGGTCTCATATATGTTTCTTTGTCGCATCATTGATCTAGTGTTTAATATTGATGTTTACCTTCTTTTTTTGTACAAGTGGCCTCATTACTATTAAATTCTTAGTTTGGTTGTTGTAATGGCATAAATAACTTGACCAAACTTTTTTGTTTACTGAAATTAAAAATTAGGGTTAGTTGTTGTTTATTCTGAAATGGTAAAAATTAAACTTAGGTTAATTTATGTTTACAATGGTATGAATAAGTTCACAATTGTATTTTACACCAAGGGTTGTTTCTTAAAAGACACAAACCTAAGATATGATGGGAGGGATGTGAATGCTTTTCGGGGGCAAGATCCTGATTTTTGGTCATTCTTTGAGGCATGTGATTTAGTCAAGGTAATTGAACCCGTGTTTGATTATAGTTATGTTAAGATGTGGTGGAAGCATGAACAAGGGAGCCTTGAACAAGACCTGAACCCCTTTAAGGATGATGGTGATGCCTCTTAATTAGCCTTATATGCAGTAGCAAATAATTGTGGGGTGGAGATTTACTGAGCCTAAAACTGAAGGTGAGGATACCTTTATAGAAAGTTATAGAAATAGAGGAAAGGGAGTGAAATGTGATGGAAATGCAGATGTTTTGAGTGAATCTAGTGATGATAGCAGTGATGATTCAGTGGTAGGTGTTCATTTTGAGGATAGTGAGAATGAGAGAATGACAGGTTTTGTTGAAGGTTTAGATGATGTAGTTATTAATGATGTTGATAGAGAGCAAATCATACCAGCTGCTGCAACTGATGAGGGGAATAGTCAGCAAGATAATAAGGTTTATATCACTCAAGAAATCAGCAAGGAACATGTTATTAAGGATGAGTACATGATAGATGAACTTGACAATGGTGGTGATGATGATAGCTCTGATGAAAGACCATGCATACTGAGGTTTAGTGATGAAGAATCTTTGAGCAAAGATTTTGTTTTTAAAGTTGGTATGGAGTTCTCTTCTTTAAGACAGTTCAAGGATATTATCCTAGAACATAATGTCTTGAATGAGAGGGAAGTAAGGTTTGAAAAAATGATGTTGTTAGATGTAGGAATTACTTAATGGGTAGGTTTGCAACACTTAGGGAAAAGGTTGAATCTTATAAGGGCCAAATAATATCAAAACCCTTAAGGAGGTTGGATAGGGAGATAAAAGAGAGTGCTAGCTGGAAAGCTACATATACTGGCAGGTTGACATTTCAAGTAACACGTGTTTTATTTACTGATAACTTTGTTGTTGATTTAGAAAAATAAACTTGTTTTTGCAACTTTTGAGAGCTTATAGGTATCCCTTGTAGACATGTTGTGGTTGCCATATATAGGAAAGTAGATGAGCATGTTAAGTATGTGCATAAGTGTTACCATAAAAGCACATATGAATCATGTTACAATGAAGTTATCACACCATTGAATGAAGAAAATAAGTGGCCCAAGACTACCAATGAGGCAATGTTACCACATATGTTTAAACGTGGCCCAGGTAGGCCCAAGAAACTAAGGAGTAGGGAACAGGATGAAGGGAGCTAAAACAAATGGAAGAGGACAAATACAAACCACAAATGCTAATTATGTTTTGCAGTAGGTCATAACAAAAGGACTTGTAAAAATCAAGCAAATTGTGCTTATATCTGGTGCTACAGCAAATGCTACTCAAGGGAGTGAAAAAATCTCCACTCAAACAAGTCAGGCTAATGTTACATAAAAAAAGGTATTCATTTTTCACTTTAATATAGTGCTCAACACTTTAGTATATTTTAAATAATTTAATTTTATATGTTTGCTGCAGGGGAGGCCTAAGGGTGCATCAAACAAGGAGGAAAATGAACATAAGAAATCAAAGCCCAACACACCAGTTACCAAATCCAAAAAACCTGTTGAGGCAAGTCAGATTGTTGAAAATCAAGCAACTCAGGAGGCATCCAATATGAATTTGAATGAAACAAATCATAATGATCATAATGAAGCTACTGAAGAGGTCAACAATGTGAATCAACCACCTGAAGAGGTCAATAATGTGAATTAACAAACTGAAGAGGTCAACAATGTGAATAAGGCAAGTCAGACTGGTGTGGATCAACCAACTGAAGAGGTTAACAATGTCAATCAACCAGCTGAAGAGGTCAACAATGTCAATCAACCAACTGTTGAAGAAAGTGCTCCAACTATCAAATAAAAGGCAACCACCTTGGATGAAACAATAGAAGCAATTCTCAGTGGTGGTGATGTCTTAGACATCCAGCCACTTAGGATTGACAAATCATCACTCTAAGTATCTGAGACAAGGGTCCCAAGGTTTTCTTTGGAAATAAACCTAAATAATCTAGGAACACGCCATTTAAGCCACCTGGTATAAGAACAAGTTTATCCAAGCCAAGCAGCAGTGAACCAGTAAAATTTAGGACTCAAAGTAGGTACAAAACAATTGATGTTGTCAAAGCTAAAAAAATAAGTAATGATACATTAAAGATACTAAAGGCTAAGAACATACTAGGTCCATGAAAGAAGGTTAAGGACCCTGTGGTTATACCTGAAGATGACAACATGAATGGAAAGGGTGCAACACAATTAAGGAACTGATGTTTACTTAACATTTATTATGATTTTTTGTTGAATTACTTATGTTAGTATTTTGGTGAACTACTTATGTTAGTATTTTGGTTACTTTTGATTAATATGCTGGTTAACTTTTGATGTAATCTACTAGTGTACTAAACTTTGTTGGATGCAATCATATTATGATATTTTGGTTAATATTGTCTTCAGTTAACTTAGGTACAAATATAAGAATCAGATGAAAGCAATAAACCCCTAAACTTTGGGTACAAATATAAGAGTCAGATGAAAGCAATAAACCCCTAAACTTTGGGTACAAATATAAGAGTCATATGAAAGAAATAAACCCCTAAACTAATCAACAATGAGTAAAAAATTAACAACTAAAACCAAATTTCATTGTATTCAAACAATACATTACAATATCCATTACAAATATATCATACTTACAACTAAAACCAAGTTTCTTGATCATACCAAATCAACCAAACAAATACTTCAACAACTAAACCTAAAAATAAGATACATGTTTATCATAACTGAAAGAATAACACAAGCAGTCTTCAATTTTCCATAAAATGCCTTTGCCTTGAGCTTCAACTTCAACCTATTATTTTTCTTCAATGAAGCTTCATACATTTACCTAACTGTTTACAGAATTTGAATATTCCTTTCATATTCTGCTTCCAAGCCGTGAACAACATCCTTCTCTTCTGCAATTTCATCATCCCAAATGAACAAATTACATGTACCCTGATTTTTCCAGATTTAACATCTCCAAAACAACCTCCCTTGATTTGTTCCCTTCTTACATGTGTATGACACCATCGCACTATTGCAGCAACATTTTTTAACTTTGCGTGTGAGTTTGTCTTGCTTGACCTAGTTGATGTGGGTATCCTGATCGCATGAAGCGGTATATCCTAGAGAAGGGCTTGCGTTCTAACAACGTATTCTGAAGAGTTGTGGGTATCGAATCTCCCTAGTTCCTCACCGAGCTGCTCCACAAAGCTCAACATATATCCAGTATGAGGAGAATGAGGCAGTGTACAAGACACGAGATTCGAAGAATCAAGAGAATGCAAGATCTCATAAGCAGAAAGACGACAACGAAGTTCCTCGGTGCAACAAACGAAGAGTCGGTCATCCTCGCGAGAGCGGAGGGCCAGCGGGTCGTTTCTCAGAATATACCCTCCTCACTGCTCCCCGCGAGAAAAATCTTAGTGAATGCATCAACACCGAATTCAAACAGAGAGGCGTTCGTTTCCCCAAACAAACTGCTTCCAAAGCCAACACCGACAAAAACAGATATTGTCAGTTCCACCGCACCGCTGTCATGTGCATGTCACTGAGGATTGCATCCATCTCAAAGATGAAATTGAGATCCTAATCAAAGAGGGGCACCTCAAGAAGTACGTCAATGACAGAGCTCCTTGACAAGAGGAAACAAAAAGAGTCGACGAAGTCTACGAAGAAGCCGCTCCCATGAAAGTCACCCTGTCAGTCACCAGACCCAAGAATTTCTTCATTCCTTGGCACCTCAGAAGCACATGATACTTCGCACCATACAACCCCTGGGAATGCTTCCCATCGGCCATGCTCATCTTGGATGGAGACTATAACGAGATGATTGTCGGGTCCGTTAGTAGAAAGCTCGAGCATCTGGTCGACTCATCCCTTTGTTGATCTGTGCCAAGATGAAAAAGACAGATGTACTTCGGATACTCATCAACCAGGGAAGCTCGGTGGATATCATGTACACCTTGCTCTTTCGAACATTGCAGATGGATCAGAAAAACCTGTGCCCATATGTAGGTTCCGATTTGCAAGGATTCAATGGGAACACCGCCAAACCATGGGGTTACGCCGAGCTAACAGTCACATTTGGGGAAGGAAATGCTTCTAAGAAAATTAAGACGCATTTCCTGGTGATCGACTGTCTGGTACTTTACCAATGCATCCTGGGGAAGCCAACTTTACTCGAGCTCATCATCGTCCCATCTATGGTCCATCTCAAAATTAAGTATTACACAGAGAAGGACCACGTAACTACTCTCCACTATGACATTGAGGCATAGTAGAGGTGCTTTGAAGCAGCGACCTGAGGTCAGACAATGATAGAAACTACACCAAAGAGCAACAAGCGTGCAAGAGACGAAGGCACTCCATCTGAGGAAGCTCAACCCGAGAAGAATCCAACTCCTCATATCAATACAATCGACCTCGATTCTCGCATCCCATTAGACTCAGAGGATGATGTCAGTGCAGACAAAGCAGCCGTTTTGTGTCCTTTGCCCGTAGGGGAGTTCAAAGTCATAACCTTTGGGGATAACCCTGACAGAGGAGTTTGCATCGGCATAGGACTTCCAGACGACGTGAAGGAGCAACTGAAGCAATTCTTGTGCATTAAAGTAGACCTCTTTTCCTGGAGCGCCGCTGATATACCCAACATTTCTCATGAGATTTCATATGAAGAGCTTGCCATCAACCCATCAACATGTGTAATTGCCCAACGTAGGCGCAAGCAGTCCGAAGAAAAAACTTTAGCTGCTGAAGAATTATTTAAGGACCTCCTAAAGGCCAATTTTGTAACTGAGGCCAGGTATACAACCTAGCTCTCGAACATTGTACTCGTGAAAAAATATAATCGGAAATGACAGCTCTGTATTGACTAAACTGATCTCAATCATGCTTTCCCGAAAGACTCTTACCCTATACCCAACATAGATAAGTTGGTAAACAATTCCGCAAGTTTTAAATTGATGTCCTTCATGGACGCGTATTCTGGGTACAATTAGATACCCGTGGCTGACAAAGATAAAAGGCACACCGCATTCATGACCCCGACAAAAAATTATTACTACAACGTAATTCCCTTCGGATTAAAGAACGCATGAGCCACATATCAACACATGATGAACAAGGTCTTTCAATCACATATTGGGGACATGCTAGAAGTTTACATGGAAGACATGATCATCAAGTCCACCCAAGAGTCTGATCACATTAATCATCTCCAGAATGTGTTCGACCAGACAAGGAAGTGCATAATGCGCTTTAACCTTGACAAGTGCACCTTTGGTGTAAGAGAGGGAAAGTTCCCCAAATTCTATCTTACAAAATGAGGAATCGAGGTTAACCCCGACAAGTGTCGCGCCTTCCTAGAATTTCCTATGCTTGACTCGAAGAAGTCGACCAATCCTTAAACGGTATGCTCGCCTCTTTATCCCGCGTTGTGGTAAAATCTGCTCAACATGCCCCACCCTCCTTCAAGCTACTTCGCAAGGAAACAACATTCGAATTGACTGAAGAATGCGAGCAGGACCTGCGACACCTCAAACGAGCACTATCGGAGCACCCAGTTTTGTATAGACCAACAACCAGGGAGATACTCTACCTATATATGTCTATCAATACCTAAGCCATCAACGCATCTATCATAAGAGAAGATCCATACAAGCAAAAACCTGTGTATTTCACGAGTAAATCCTTGCAAGGACCAAAGCTTAGGTATCAGTAAATTGAAAAGGTCGCCCTCGCGCTCGTAAATGCTGCTAGGAGACTATGATATTATTTCTTGGCACACACCATGGTCGTACGGACCGACCAATCCATCAAGCAAATGTTAGACCGTCCAAATATGGCCGGAAGAATGCTAATGTGGTCTCTAGAGCTGTATGAATTTGACATACATTACGAAAGTAGGAAAGCTCTAAAAGCTCAAGCCCCTGCTGACTTCGTCGCCGAGATGACCCCAACAGAAGTCGCGCTAAAAGCACCCACAAGTGGGTCATCTACGTCGATGAAGCATCTGGTCCATCTGGAAGTGGAGCGGGGATCATCCTCGAAAATGAAGAAGGCCTCGTGATCGAATTATCTCTAGTCCTTTCTTTACCAACATCTAACAACCAAGGCAACCTTGTCATGCGTAGAAATCAGAAAAATTCGCGCAAAGGCAAGCTCGCGGCTAACTGGGAAGACCCATATCGTGTTAAGTAAAAAACGGGCACATGAGCATACTACCTCGAAGAACTGAATGAGGAACCATTTTCTCGGCCATGGAACGCTGAAAAGCTTAAACAATATTACAACTTAATCCAGCCAGAGCGTAGAATAGATGTCGGCCATGGAACTCTGCCAACGAGGGAAGAAGTGCCCGACCACAGGGATGTATCATGGTATAAATACAACCCTCAATATAAATGTGCGCGATCATTTTCCCGATTGTCAGGTAAACAGATCTCCCAACGGGGACACCTCAAACGAGCTCCTCCGTTGTCATACCAACGTGGTAGACCCCCAGCTTGCGATGGGAAATGTATAAGCCTTATGGAAAAAAAGACACAACTGTGTCCTCGGTCCCCTCTAGCAAGAGCAGATCTTGCCCCTCGACAAGTTCCATACACCATCGAGTTCAATATTATCCCGTCGAGCATCCACCCAGTACATATAATTTAAATAACAATGCATGAACAAGGAAAAAGGACAATAATATTATCAAAAATACCAACCACAAGGTCGAAATTGTCATAATATACATATAAAAGGGGGTTAAACCCCGTACAACAAAAGTACTACAAGAAAAAGAGGCATGCAAGCCAAGATAATTACGGCACGTAAGCCAAAAAACTTCACTCGTCATCAGGAGGGACATCCACGTTATTCTCCACGCGATGAAGATGACCGATACCTTCCATGATCAGTTCCTCCCCAAGGCTCTATGCCTTGAGCTGCTTAGTAGCATTTAAAGAAGCTGAAAGATGCCATTGCTAGGTTGTCCTATGCTAACAGACGAATCTAAGCAATCAGTTCACCCCTGGTCATCATAACAGCCTCCTCCTTCGTTTCATCCTCCCCGACAACCAATTTATTCCCCGCTTCCTCTTCCCAATTCTTCAGGCGCTCGTTATCATCGGTGAGGCCCGCCAACTTCTCTTTGATTTCGGTGACCACCCTCATCAGCTCGAGCTTACTCTCGTAATGCCCCTTAGCCTGAAGCAGATCATTCTCTAGCTTAGCGTTGTCGAGCTCTACCTTGGCAACTCTGTCTTTAGTAGCTTGAAGGTCTTTACGAGACACCAGGTCAACATCATTGAAAGCAAGAGCAGCCTCTAGAATCCGTATCATCCTTGCCGCGTCTTGACACAACTCAGTTCTCAGAGTTTTGCGGTCAGTGGATAGAATGGTTACCGCATCTAGATCAGGGACCCGTACATATGACCTTTAAGCAAATAACAACCTTTGGGTCATACACTAGTGCAGAAAAAATATCCCGAAGGTGCTGCATCGGTTTTTGGAGGAGAAGGCGGTTCTTCGACCCTAGGCCTCTTCCCTAGCGGAGAGCCTCCCAGCGGAGTGCTCCCCGGAGTAGAACTGCCAGTAACAAAAAACCCTTCAAGGGTAGCCTGATCTTTAACTGCTTTAACCCTGCTCTTAGGGCCCTTCTTGAGGTTACCCTTGTTGGTCTTCACTAGATGTACACGCATCTCGGCCATTTGAGCTGCAAAAACAAAGAAACAAGTCAGTTACCGAACAAATCCTCAGATGGAAAATTGAAAAAGCTAAAAAACACCTAAGAGTCGCATATCAGCTTCCTCGTTTGGGCAGCTGAGCAATGACTTTACATTAATTAACCAGATCTGGGTGGCCGATGTTCCATCAGGCCTAAGGAGCATATGCCCGTCGGAATCTACAAGTTCTGAAGGGCGGAAGCTAGCAACGAAGTTAAACAGCGTGTTATACTCTGCTGTGTCATCAACGCCAATATCCTAGGGTTTAGTAATGTAATGTTCGCCGGGATGCCGAAAATGAACATCGACCCATTCCAACGGGAAATGGGTTACCAACCTCTCCTTGTCGTTGACGACCTCCCTATCATATAGTGAATCCTTGGCCGCCCGCGAGCTTGGCTGAATGATGTAGAAACGATATTTGAAATCACGAACAGAATCCATATATGCTTTAAAAAGTCTGCTCACTTGTTTTAACGACACCAGTTATGTCGTCCATTCTGGTATTTTCTCTGAAGATGGAAGATCCTGAAGAACAAGTTAACAGTCGCTTTTACCTCCAGGTAACGACACACCAGCTCGAAGGCCCTTATGAACGCCAGGGCATTTGGGTGCAACTGGGAGGGCGCAAGTTCGAGATGGGTGAAAACCACTTCCTGGAAGTCCGTGAAGGGCAAGAGGTATCCAACCTCACAAAACGCGAACTCATACATTGGAAAGCGAATAACAGGAAAACACGAGCAAATCTTATGATCGGGCTTAAGAGGTAAAACCCGCCAATTTACGGGTCCCCCGTTCTTCCTCTTCTCAATTTTACCCCACGCATCAGAGGCATTTACAGAGAACTGAGACACCGTCTCGAGTGGCTCGTTCATAATTCAAAGTTGGTCAGTAGCGGGGACGTCTGCGATCCCATCAACGTCACCCGAAGGACTCTCCTCGACTCATTGTGCAGTTTTCTGACTCATTTCACCTGAAAATCAGAGGAAACATAGTGAATTCGACGATCTCAAATCCACCATTCCACTGCAAATCAAGTGAAAGAGCTTCGATAAGGACCAGAGACATGCCCCGAGTCATCCCCTTAACTGAGAAAAACACTACGGGGACAAAGCTGATACGACGAACTCAGCCTCGCTAAGAGCAACATTACTCTAAAGTCTATCGGGGATATGCCATCTACATTAACCACCAGCTACGACGACCATATGCTCGGTCAACTAACACTAAACGTCCTAACCAGAATCTAGCAGGGATCTAACAACAATCTACTTTTATCCTGAAACTAACCCTAGTTCTTCATGAGATTCATACGCATTTGATGAACATTCATCAAAATTTCCAGAAATTCATAGGAATCCCCAGAAATGTTGAAGATCCTATGAACTTCATGAGAAATTGATGAATGTTCATCATTCAAAATTGGAGAAAAGAAGGAATAGGATGAAGATTACCTTGATCCATGGAAGAATTCTGGGAATTTGACGGTGGCGACGATGAATGTCCGACGAGAGGTTGCAGAGAAAAAGTTTCACGGTGAGAGGAAGATTTCGTGCGAAATGAACAAATGAGTTCCTTTTCCCCCTTTTATAACGCCATAAGTTTGTGTGGAGAATCGCAAAAGCCAAATAATTATTACCTAGGGTTAGTCCCTAGGTGTCATAAATGAATTACGACGCTTTCCAACACGTGTCACTAAAGCTACAAATGTTTTGTCTTCTTAAAAAAGAGAATCTTTTCCCAATGTCTGTATGTCTCCCTCCTACGGACAGTTGCCCAACATAATAACCAAAGCCAAAGGAAACATGTGCTCATAACATTTACGGGAAAGTTACGTCGACCAGGACCCTCGATACTTTAAGTCACTATCCTCACTCGAGCACAACGACTTGGGGGCTTCTGTTCTGGTTTGGCCTAGCAAGTGCCCTACGCCAAATTGAGGCCCAATCCATTATTCGTATGGGCATAAGCCCAATAAAAGACTAACGAAGATATAACCGTTGTAAGAAAGAGCTGTTGGATATAGCCGTTGGGGACCTCCCTTCATGCGCCATAAATTATTTCACGCGGCCAACTGTTCTCCAGATTTACATGAGGCAGTTAAGCTCAGTCAAAGACTACGCCCCCACAATCTACGGGCATATGCCCTTATAAATACCCTCCACCCTTGGAGGGCTAAGTATTCAATTCTAATCACTCATTATCTTACGCTTTAGTTCATCTTACACTGAAACTTACTTGAGCGTCGGAGTACCTTGCAAGTACACCACCCTCTCTCCCACAAGCACCGTCACAATCCCAGTTGAAGGCCACGATGACTTGTCTAGATCATTTATGTACAAAACCTGCCACACCTTCTTCTTTTGGGAACAAATAAATATAATGGGTCGTGTTAGCATTTTTATCTTAATTAGGGATTGATTCGGTTGAATATTAGGGACTAAATTTTGTTGAGGTGGTGGTAACTAAGAAGGAGGAATGAGAGAAAATTGAGTTGGGGGAAGGAGGGTCTATCACACTCAGTTAATGGTTATCTTGTGTATTGATTGAAGCTATCTTATGCGCTACCCTCCAACACCATCACCACCATTCAATTTCACTATCACACTAGAGTGAAAGGTTACTTGAACGATTTTAAGTTTCAACAACGGATATTTAAAAGCAAAGAGATAAAGTGGTGGTGTTTGGGTCCACATCAACGCCAACTGGATATGAAGTGATTAGTAAACTTGACTTTGACTAACAGATTTAAGAGAAAGGATAAACGTAACATTGTTTGAACAAATAAGCGATCAAATTAACTATTTTAAAAGATTAGAGGTCAAAATAAATCCAATCCAAAGATATAATTAAAGAATAAATGTATATATATATATATATATATATATATATATATATATATATATATATATATATATATATATATATATATATATATATATGAGTTTATTTGTTTTGGTACGTAGTACTAGTACTTGACAATTTATATATAGCGTTTGTCTTGTATCTTCAAAATTTAAACACGTTAAGATTCTTTCTTTACACTCTTCTTTATTTATTTTATTTTTAAGTAATATCTGAAATTGCAACTTTTCAACAAAAAAAAACCAGACAAACAGAGCCTATAAAAGGCAAGAGTCCACATTCAACTTTCATCATTCATCACTTCGTCTAATCAAAACGCGCAACAGAAAACTATGAACGACTTACTCTCCGTCCAAAACGACAACAATAACAGCCACCACCACGTCATCCAGATGACGGAAACCACCACCACGGCTATGACACTCGAGAAATTCTTGGAAGAAGCAGAATCGGTGAAGGAAGAATTGAAAGAGTTGAAGAAACTCCACGTAAGTCTCCGAAACTCCCACGGAAAGAGCAAAAGCCTTCACAGCGCCACCGCGGTGAAAGAGCTTCGTTCTAAGATGGACTCCGACGTTACTCTGTCTCTCAAGAAAGCTAAACTGGTTAAGGCTCGGTTGGAGTTGCTTGATAGGTCCAACGAAGCGAGCCGGTCGTTGCCTGATTGTGGACCCGGTTCGTCTTCTGATCGAACCCGGTTGGCGGTGGTTAGTGGTTTGAGGAAGAATTTGAGGGATTCGATGGAGAGTTTTAATGTACTTAGGGAGCAGATATCGTCGGAGTATAGAGCGACGGTGCAGCGGAGATACTTTACCGTCACCGGAGAGAAACCTGATGACAAAACTGTTGATCTCCTCATATCTACCGGTACTAATATTGTTCATATTTTGTTTTTCTATTTATGGGTTATATATATATATATATATATATATATATATATATATATATATATATATATATATATATATATATATATATATATATATATATATATTATCAACGGAAAATTGAAAAGATTTTTTTTTAATAAATATTAAAGTTAATTTAATTTCTTAGAAAAAGAACGATTTTTAAAAAAATATTATAATAATTTCTTAACACTTTTTTATAGATGATTTTGCATGAAATAATAAGAAATATGTATTATTAATATATTTTTAATTTTCGAAATATTATAAAAACACATTATATTTGAACAATTTAATAAAATCTTTTAAAAAATTTCAAACTCCTCTCCTAATACAGTTCTTTTTTATTTTCATTCCCTTCAAACTATCAAATAAAATTGTTTACAATTTGTGAGGAGAAAAAATTCGGAAAAAAATTTAAAATTTATTTGTATTTAATTTGAATGTTATGTTAAATTATTTCTTTTATTTGTATTATGATTATCCAATTTTGATATCAAATTATTTATTTATTTTTTAAGTTGTTGGTTAAAATAATTTTATTCAAAGTTCAATCCAATGTTTTGTTTTTGTCTTCGAGACTTGTAATAACGATATTTTTTCTTAAAAGATAGATAAATTATGATGTGTAAACACTTATAAATATAATTAGATATATTTAAATAAAAAATAAAATGTTATTTTTAAATTAATAAAATAATATTGAATTCATGTGTCATAATTTGATTAAAAATATATGAAATGAAAAAATTATTCATGTTTTTTAAGAGCATAGAAGAAAAGATGGTTATATAATAATAATTTAGTGTTACTTTTATTAGAATATTTTGTTTGCATGTACATTATAAATATTTGATTATTGAGTTTTATAAACTTTTTGCATTTGATTTTAACTTGTATAAAAAGTCTATAGATTTTATAAATATAAAATAAATTTAAAAATTAAAATAAATATTTTTTAATTTTTATATAACAATAATCATTGCCAATAACTTGATAATTCAATGCCTTGACCGACTTCATTCCATATTAAAAATTAAAAATTATCCATTAATGTTTTATGGTGGAGTCATAAAAGGTTATTTATATATTTGACTATTGTGGATCAGGTGAAAGCGAAACATTTTTACAAAAAGCCATACAAGAGCAAGGGAGAGCAACAGTGATAGAGACAATACAAGAGATTGAGGAGAGACATGGTGCTGTGAAAGAGATAGAGAGAAATCTAAACGAGCTACATCAAGTGTTTTTAGACATGTCAGTTTTGGTGGAAGCTCAAGGTGAAGATTTGAATGACATTGAAAGCCAAATGATGCGAGCAAATTCGTACGTTAGGAAAGGTGTCCAACAAATACATGTTGCTAGGAAGCATCAAAAGAATAGCCGTAAATGGACATGTTTTGCCATTTTAGTCCTTCTCATTATCGCTTTGGTTATAATTCTTCCTATTGTTTTAAAAAATGATTAAATCAGATTAATTAATTCTCAATTGGTGCCTCAAAACTTGACTGTCAAGTCAAAGAAAATGTATAAAAAATTACTTTCATATTCATTACTATAATTATTTAATAGTTTTATACTGGTCTCGTGTTTGTTTGTTTTATTCTGGCTTCTGTTTTGATTGATGTACATTTGAATATTTTTTCATATGAGAAGTTGTTCAAAGCTTTTAAATGCTTGGTTTCTAGAAACTAGTTCACAGGATCTTAATTAGATATTATATGAATGTTTAAGAGGGTGCATGCAATGATGTTCAGTCAACCTGTTGACTAGAAGACCAAATCAAGACCACCTGATCTATTGGTCCATGGTTGGTATGCAAAATCTATGGTCATCAATAAATGCGCATGGTAATCAAGCATGGAAGCATGCACATGCAACACGTAACCCGAGAGGGTTGACCTAGTGGGAAGGAACTCGGGTCTCAAGGGTTTGCTCCCCTTGAGGTCCTGAGTTCGAAGGATCTTAGGACCAATTCTCGGAGGCTATATGGGGCGAAAGCTCTCGGGTGGATTATTCGGTACGGAATGAAGAATACCACTCTATTAAAAAAAACTATTATAATTTTCAGATATAAAAAATTAATTGAAAAAGAAAAGAAAATGAGAGGACGTGATCCCCACCCCCTCGTTAATGCGTTGTCACGCTAAAATCTATTGGATAAAAATACACGCACATACTAGATCATAACATGCAAGCAAAACAACAACAGCTAGGGTTTTATAACAAAGATGTCGGAGCTGTGCTCCGGTCATCTTCTCCGACGACACTTCCCTGAGCAACATGATATTTTTTCCAGAAATTAAAAAGGACACCATGGATTGACCGCATTTTCCTCACTGATTCCAAATATGTTATCCAAATTTTCATATGATGCGTGTATAAAGCAAATCGAAGCAATCTATTTCAAGATTCAAGAACTGAAATCATCACATACATGCCTAATTCACTATCATTCAATGCATATATCACAATAGGACTTCAATAACAACTCCTCTCATCAATCCTACCACATGAAACTACATAAATAAAGTGATGAGTTCACCAACCTTCAATGGAGTGTGCCTCAAATCCTTTAAGAACTCTCTGACAGGCTTGTGCTCAACTCCAAATCACCTCTGGATGCATAATAGATGCAAGAAAAGGCTTAAAACTTGATGAAAATGAAGATTGAAGCAGCTGAGATTGAAAATCGCATATGATGGAGAAGTGATTACAGTTTACTACACCAAAAATGACTTTTAATAGCGCACCTTAGACAACGCTTTATTAAGAAAGCGCTGCTATAAGTAAAAAATAAAATAAAACACAGAAACTGTTCAAGAAAAATAGTAAAAGCGTTGCTAAAAGTCATACCTTAGACAACGCTTTTGGAAAAGTGTTGTCTAAGATAGACCTTAGACAGCGCTTTCTGAAAGCGCTTTTAAAGGTATATCTTAGACAGCGCTTTTGGAAAAGCGCTGTCTAAGGTCTTATAATTTTAAAAA
Source organism: Lathyrus aphaca (assembly GCA_963966055.1). NCBI lineage: Eukaryota > Viridiplantae > Streptophyta > Magnoliopsida > Fabales > Fabaceae > Lathyrus > Lathyrus aphaca. The sequence continues at coordinate 42,587,603 of OZ014525.1, read as the reverse complement.
ATAAATAAAATCAAAAGCGTTGCCTAAAGTTGACTTTAGCCAGCGCTTTTCAAATGCGCTTTTAAAGGGCTCCCTTAGACAGCGCTTTCCATAAAAGCGATGTCTAAGGTCTAATTAAATGAAAATATTAGAATACTCTGTTTCTATTTTCATATCTTTTCTTTCCCTCTCCTGCTTCAGACGACTGCGGACGACGACCGTGCGAACGAAGACCGTGCGAACAACTGTGCTCCTTCCTCCACCGTCACTACCGTCGTATTCCTTCCTCCACCACCATCTCTGATTTGGTAAGTTCATCTTTATCTGTTAAGGCAAAAGTTTCTTCTTTTTCTGTTTTGATTTAGTTTTCTATTAGTGTACAAATGTTAAGGCAAGTATCTTGTTATCACATTGTTGGAATATTTTGGTTTGGAACATTCTTGGATTGAATATGGAGCATTCTTGTTATCACATTGTTGCTTTGACAGTAGAAAAAATAGTTTGTGTTAAGAATTTGTGTATGTGACTTTGTTATCACATTGTTGGAATATTTTGGTTTGGAACATTCTTGGATTGAATATGGAACATTCTTGTTATCACATTGTTGCTTTGACAGTAGAAAAAAGAGTTTGTGTTAAGAATTTGTGTATGTGACTTTGTGTAAATAAAGTTTGTGTAAATAGAGTATGTGTAAATATAGTTGTAGTAACTAAAAAACTAAGTAAAATTGTGTTGAAATACCTTGTTAGAGTGAGCATAGTTAGAGTGAGTTAAATAAATTTATGATTTAGTTTGGGTTAACTAAAAAAATAGCTGAGGTAGTGATGTGAATTTATAAATAAATTATGTTGTAGTCACTAAAAAAACTAAGTGAAATTGTGTAGAAATACCTTGTTAGAGTGAGTTAGAGTGAGCATAGTTAGAGTGAGCATAGTTAGAGTGAGTTAAATAAATTTGGCTAGAAAGTATATACACTTAAAGTGATGCACACAATACTAGGATTTTGTTTGATTCGATGATGTTTATTCTTGCACTCAAATCTTCGTATGGTATTTTATTTTGTTTACCTTAATAAGTAGGAAAGCCATGGATAAAATATGGATGTTTGTCGATCGATTGACCAAATAGTACGAGAATGGGGTTGTGGAATTCATTAAGTTTGTTGTTCAACATGTTAAAGACCCCAGTCGAATGAAATATCCTTGCTTGGGTTGTTGTTATATTGGTAAGGTTGATACAGATGGATTGAAATCACATTTACTGAGGCATGGATAAGAGAGGAGAGCCAACAACATTACATGGATAAAAGTGACGGTATATTAATTATCACATTTTTTTATTATATTAGTGATGATACTTGATAAAACTTAGGATTTATCCATATTTTCTTTTCATGTGTAGTGTCCTCGGCAACGTAATGGTATAGATTGAAAATATTTTATGTTGAGGTTTATGAAAGAAACTCTTTTTTTGGACCGATTAGATATTCCAATCGATGTATGTATTTCTAACTTATGAGTTATTTTAATATTTAACACATATTTCTCATATAATTAAATAGTTGAAACTAAATCAAACTATGTTATATTATTATGTAATGAATTCAAGTGTGCATGTTATTCAAGAGATCATTTGGAAGAAATTAAAGAGGATTGATGTCAATTCATTATGGAGCTCGGAGTGTTAAGGTATATTGTACTTTTACTTTAATTGATGAAAATTTTGAGTATGTGTATGTAACTATAGACATATTGATTATGACTTATTTTAATTGATCAATTACAATATTTTTGTGTTGTTTCAGGTTATAGTATAGTTGGATGAAAATGTATAGCTCGGAGTGTTATCAAATTTTTGTTTATGTAGATTTCATTTGAAGCAAAATGTATAGTTGGATGAAATGATTTGTAAAAACTATGTTGCATATTTAAATTGGTGCGTAAATTGGTATGTTTGTATAAATTGTTTCGTAGATATTGGTTTGAAAATCCGATTGTTTTGTATATATAAATCGGTGCCTAAATTGGTACGTTTAAATAGACAAATTTAGTGCAAATTCTGGTTGGAATGAACAGGTACAAATTCTAGTTTAAAAACTAGGTGAAAAATGTGGATACAAAATAGGTGCCTATAATTTGGCAAATCCAGACAACGCTTTTTAAAGTAAATTATTTTAAAATTTTTGTATACCTTAGACAACGCTTTCAACAAAAAGCGTTGTCTAAGGCGGGGTTTAGAAAGCACTTTCACTAAGGCGGGGTTTAGAAAGCACTTTCACTAAAAGCGTTGTCTAAGGTGGGGTTTAGACAGCGCTTTTAGTGAAAGCGTTGTCTAAGGTATACCATAAAAATAAAATAAAAACGTTGTTTAAGGTATATTAAAAAAAGGCAAAAAGCGTTGTCTAAAGTGGGTTTAGAAAGCGCTTTTGACAATAAAAGCATTGTATTAAGCATCTTTAGATGACACTTTTGACATTAACCAAAGTGTTGTCTAAACCTTTATCATCGCAGGTTTAGACAACACTTTAAAGAGTTGTCTAAGGGAAGAAAAAAAGCGCTGTCTAAGGTCTTGTTTGGCATAGTGGTTCCATTTCAATGCTTGCAGAGGCTTCCATGGAGTTTGTTGATGATGATTATTGAAGAAAAATGGAGGTAGAAGGCTTGTGTGAAGGGATTCAAAGAAGAGAACCAAAAATGTGAAAAATGGAGAAATGTGAGAATGTGAGTGTTAGGGGTGTTCATGGTCGGTTATTTTTAAAAACCAAACCATAATCATTTTAAACCATTTAAATAATTTGGATTTATAACCATAACCACATTTGAAGTAAAACCAGTTATAAAACCGGTTATAAATTTGATTATGGTTATATAACTGGTTTAAATCCGGTTTAAATGATTTTTCTATTAAAAAACATTTTTAAATCAATTATTTATAAATTAAAAAAAAGTAGATTATTTTTTTATTTCATATCCAGATATTAAATTTGATTATTATTTGTTTTCAAACTTAAAAAATTGATTTATATAATTATTAAATTATGTTATATTTAAATTTAAAATTATCTTTACGTTGACCTTTGATATACCCAAAAGAGAAAAACACTTCCTAAGTATATTGATGATTGAAAATTTTCTCCATTTTACAAGACGTTCACAATGTCATTCAAGGATATCAACCATTAGAATGTTTCATCTTCAACCTCATTTATAAATGCACAATTTTACACTTCTTAAAACTATTCTTCGTAACTTCCTTTATCAACATGAGTTCTCCAACTGAAATGCTAACATAAGTATCACAACTGAGGTCACCATGATACAACAACATAATCAGCGGTCAATTGAGGAGGTCTAGCCATTTGGACCGTATTTTGTCAGAGATACACTTAGGGCGAGGAAGGCCAAGAAGAAGAAGAAGTAGCTGGAGAAGAAGAAGAAAAAGGAGTCGAGGAAGATTTATTTCTATGATTCTGACGAGGGGAGTGAGGAGAGAGTCATAGAATATGAAGATTCCCTTGTTGCTATGGGTTCTGACATTGAAAAATATATGTAATAAAATTATTAATGTACTTTTCCCTTTTGAGACTTTTTTAATGAAATTATCTTTTATACACTCTTCTCTTTCATTTATATAATATTATTGTTTTACAAAAAAAATATTAAAAGCTAACAAAATAACAACAACAATATCAACATTAACGAAGAATATTAACAAAAAATATTAAAAGCCAACAAAAATAACAACAACAATATCAACAATGAATCACTCTTTAATCACAATTTTAATAAAGAACCGTGTTGGAAGGTGATATTATTCTTTAAGGTATTATCACGGTGTTTCATTATAACCGTGATGATATGTAATTTTTTTTAATGATATAAGCGATACAAAATTATTCTTTAAGGTATTATCACGATGTTTCATTCCAACATTGATTATATGTGCGTATTTTTTTTACTATATGTATGCATAGGATTTTCGACAATATGAGTTTGGTGCATAAAAGTTTTAATAGCTTTTATAAAGGTCTTTTGACGAATTGACCACTTTTTCTTCCAAACATGTCCAGAATCTCGAGAAGGTTTGTGATGATTTGTTTTATAAGTCGAAAGGGGTTTATCGAAAGAGACGCTGGATTGCTGACTGAAAGTTCTTCACATCACTACGGATAAAGTTTTGTTGTTATTTCGACAATGAAGAATTCGACAAAGGAGAATCTGATAGAAAGATTTTTTGGCATATGTTTCATCAACCAACTGTAGAAAAGAGGTGCACAAAATCTCACCAGTCTTCCTCTCTATTTCTCATTCCTCTGATGAACTAAGTAATAAAAGTCTCCTAACAAGGTGGGAACCGGGTTCTTTAGCATGAAGATGTGGATGGCATTTTTTCTTACAAACTTAGGCTCGTCTGCAAACAAAATGATACCATAAATGCTGAGAGCTAGGAGAGCACATATAGTTTCCCAATTTCCTTTTGTAGCATGCTTTGTAGCCTGAGTAATCAAGAAATCCAGATGAAGGCCTGGGATTCCATCTTTGGAAGTCATGTGTTCATCAATGGTGGTTACTTCCAGATGTAATGCTTTGGCTATGTCTTCATTCTTTGGAGGAGTCATTTTAGGATTGAAAGGAATTCCTCTTCAGATGGGGATATCCAACAACATGGAGTACTCTTCCAGCAACAGACCTATCTGAAAGTCTGGGAAAGTGAAACAACGCAGGGGAGAGTCATAAAATTGCAGACATGTGTGAATCATGCTCCTTTGCAATGTATCCAGGTCCATGATTATGTCCAAGATTCCACCGTAACTTTCTCTAAACAGAGGTACATGATCAGGAGTAATGAGGGTTTGTATCTGTTTAATGCCTGCTAAGGGATACTCGAAGAAATGATAGGTGATGTTGCTTTTCCTTGTTGAATCCATCCTGAAGATGTGTGCTGAAGGAGATAACCGAAGAAGTGTTGTAGCAGATAGGTTGAGCAGAAGAACAGTCAAAACCAAACCAAGAAAAGTGGATACCCTGTAAAACAAATAAACAAATGTTAAAATGATGCAATATGATGCATGGTGATGATATGCAAGGGTTTGTGATCATGTGCTGGATTATCAGCCGTCCTTTGGTAGAATCCTTGAGTGTCTAGAGTTTCAAATGGAGGCTTAAGAACCGGTAACCGGGTGGGGGACTCAAATAAAGAGTCAACAGTCCAGGGTTACAAAGAATCAGTCCAAAAAATAGTACAACCTCATAAACATTATCTAGTAGCAAGGTATGATTAGGTCAAGGGTTCCTGCAAACCTGTAAACATCCCAGCCCTCTCACATGTATGTACTAGAACAAAGATCCTTAGGTTTGGATTTATCATGAGAAGTGTAAACACATCTAACCCGGAGGGTACAGTGCTTACCTTAATCATAAAGAATCCTTCCCTAATTCACCTCAGATGCTGAAGGTCATCTAAAAAGGTCATCCAGACTTAGCATACTTCCCAGATAGCTCTAGCACTACAGGAGATCCGTAACACAGAGTTCTCAAAAGGAAACCCACGTCTGAACCGTGTTTTCATATTCCCGCACCAGACCGAAATGGAATGGGAAAGAATACGAAACCACTATAATCTTATGTGTCACTCAGGCCTTTGTATTGAGCCTTTCTCACTGGAATACCCCACCCACCAAGGAAAACCAAAATCCAGCACAATAATGCAATAATAATAATGAAATGCAGAAAGCAGTAAACGAAAGCGATAAAACAATGCGATAAATAAAGTTGTACATAAAGCAATAAATAAAGAAAAAATACAAACACATATACACATAACACCCCCGTAAACACGAACAAACAAGCGCTAGGAGAAACCCTCTCAGGAACTCAGAAGCTCTGGTTGCAAAGTCCCCAGCAGAGTCGCCAAGTTGTCGCTCCCCGGACTTTCGTCCCGGTGCAAACGCGAATTGTCGGTGAGAACGGTCGAATGATGAAGGTTGAATAGAGTCGCCAGCTAGGCATTTTTATCCCTAAGGAAAGGTAATGCTGCATAAACCTAGAAAGAAGTGGATAATACAGTTGTGAACCAAAGAGACTGGGTAAGGGGGTCGGTTACGACCTAGGAAGGTATTAGCACTCTGATCGTCCATCGTACTCGACGGGATCCACGCTTACCTGATTGTGTTTTAAAAGGGGAGAAGTGTACGTGCTAACTGTGTATAAAAGATATGGATGTACAAAGTGACAGTGCAAAAAGAACAGGAGTTCAAATTGAGGCTAAGAAAAGAAAGCTAGAAAGAGAAGAGGGGGGAGACCTGGGGACTTTTGTTCGATAACCGTTAAGTCATGCCTACGTATCCTCTCGTGCAATGAGGAAGTTTGAACACCGTAGTTCGACTCAAAGAGACTTGGTGTTTTAGTCTAAACTGCTTGCTTGTCTATGCTCAAGTGTATGACTCGTCTGGCTCGAGTGTTAACTGTCTTGCATTAGACGGAAGAAGCGGGTTCTCGTTTTCAGAGTGAGTGTGATAGGAAAAGAATTCTGGAGGAGACGTTTATTGTTTGTTTTTGTGTTTTCAGTTTTCTATTGTTTTTGGTGTTTTGCATTGTATAATGAGCTTAAGCCTTAATCAAGGGTCGTAAACTCATTATATCACCCCTAACTAGGGATCACGAATCTACTTAAGTTGAGATGAATATCCCAACTTAATTACCCTAATGATACAAGATTAAGATCATTATCCTACTTGTAATTATCAAGTGTTTTTTTGGATTTTTGTTTTGTGTTAAGTAATGAGTTTAATCTCTAATCAGGGATTAGTGAACTCATTACACCATCCTAAGAGAAGGATGATAGATGAGGACACTTAAGATGAGGAAGATACCTCAACTTAATCCATGGTCAGGGATTAAAATCATTATATAACAAACCTTTATTAAAGTGGATTTTGATTAGAGGTTAGATTAAGAAGTGAATTTTATGTTTGTAAGACTAAACCTGAGGGGGACTTGTCCATTAAACACTAGGGTTAGTCCCTCTGACCCAAAGGCAGAGATGTAACCTTAATATAAGGCCCAAGTTATAAGCTTAAGTCTTGATAATTATTAGGTGTTTTGATTAGAAGGTGAAAATAACTTAAAGGTTTAACACTAAGTATTACAATTATACACTCCATCCTAAGATAAGGATACATGCATAACCTTAATACAGAGCCCCAAAACTTTAACTGTTTAGCCTTTGTTATTGAGATGAGAAGCAGAGACTCAAGGAGACTCAAAAGGTAAAAAACTAAGGGGGACTATTCACAACCCTAAAGTTATCATGCTTGGTAGTTTCTATGGTTTGTGAGGCATAAAGTAAGTCTTCATATTGGCCACCAAGGAAGGAGAAGCAGATGAAAAAAGGAATGAGATAGAAGAATAAGTTACTTACTTCCTGAAGAAGTTAATTAACCTAAGAGTGGGATAAGAGCAAGAGAGAACACAAGTGAATCAAATTCACTTCAAAGACAGGTAAGGATGCATATGAAAGGATAAAGAGGTTTGATGTGGATGCACATCCACATCCTGATCAACTTACCTGAAGCACCTGAAAGGGTTAGTATGAATGCATAAGGTATGAAATAAGATAAAATGAAATAAATGAAGGTGACAATGATCAACCAATGTTCTCACATGACCTAAAGTGTCTAAGATGACATACAAATGTATGAGATTCATGATAAGTTCATATGATGAGGATATGCAAAGATGAATGCAAGTATACATGGCAAATTAGGGTTTTTAGAATGCATGAGATGTCCATGATCAAAACAGAAGCAAAACACATGATAAAATTTGAAATTTCAACCAAACAAACCCTAAACACACACAAGAACACTCCCCAAAGATGGAGTTCAGAAGCTATACCAAAGTCAAGTTGTGGTTTTTCTAAGTTAGGCTAGGGTTTTTGGTACCTCTCAAAGAAAAATGCATATCAAATTGAAAATGCAATGCAAAAATATGATTTAAATGTCCTAGATACTAGATGTAACATGTAAAATAATTCAAAAATAATCAATTACAAACTCATTTTTATTGATCAGAAGTGAATTTAAGAAGTTGGGCTGTGAAAAAGGGGATTTTGAAAACCCTAATTCAAGTTTAATTCTCAAAATAGAATCAAAACCTAAAATAAATGAGTGAAATGAGTTTTTAAATTGATTATAATGTTCAAGGATGCTTCATGATTTTTTTGGTTATTTTTAAATACCTAAAAGTATTTTTAATTAATTAAAATGAATGAATGAATTAAATAATACAATTAAATGATTTAAAAATAAATTTTTAATGCAAAAAATGAAAATAATTTTTTTTTTGGGTTTTTAAAATTAATTAGAGTGAAAGTGTAAAAAATCATAATTTTTAAAAGTATTTTACTATTTTTATTAAATAATAGAAAACAAAATGAATAAAATAAAAATAAAATTGAAAGTAATCAAAATGAAAGGCTCAGATTGCATGGAAGGGAGATCAAGGGCCATGGGCACAAGTCAGCCTTGACTGGGGGTATGCTCATCCTAGGGTCCAGGTTTAAACTTATTAAATGCGCGTGATCCAAAGGTCCAGATTTAATCTGAGTAAATTAATTATAATTTGTTTTAATTAATTAAAATTAGGGCTAATGATCAATCTGAATCGTCCATTTCCTAAATTAAACAAGATCCAATGGCCCACCTTCAATCTGGAAACCCTAATCACCCTTAACCCTAATTACTTTCAGGTGACCAGAACAGTGCTCCGGCGAGACCAAACACTCATCCTCTTCCCTAGGCCACTACAAGCCCTCTAACCAACACAGAAACAATCCTCACACTCCAAGGAACTCAAATCAATCATCAAACATAATTTACAACACATGAACAAGCTGAATCGAAGCAAATAAAAAACACGGGCAAAATTTCAGAAACACATAACATGATCATTACTTCATCATTTTCAATTCTAAAGACATCTATGTGATCCCTAGAGCATGCATTTTCATTCTATGACAAGAAATTGAAGCTTTGAGACAAAACGTTCTTGAGTATACCTGAGCTGGTGACCTGAAAATATGAGCTTTCAAAGCCTCTCTCTTGTGCAAATGGCTCCCTTTGAACCTCCTGAGGCTAATGGAATGCTTGGAATGCTTTGAAAATGGCTGGTTTGGGATGTCCAGTTCTGATGTAGCAGAAATGGAGGTTTTGATATGTGTCGCTCCCGGGATTTTTATCCTAGTACAAACGCGAAAGTGGCGCGGAAAAGGTAGAGTCTCCAGCCAGACATTTTTATCCCGAATGAATGGGAAAGGTAATGTTGCACAAACCTGAGGAAGAAGGAAAAGACAAGGTCTTGCGAACCAAAGATCTGGGTTCGGGAGTCGGTTACGACCTGGGAAGGTATTAGCACCCCAGATCGTCCGTCGTACCCGACGGGATCCACGCTTGCTTGTTTGTTTCAAAGGGTGAGAAAGATATAATTGTTGCTGAATAAAACGGCTAACTGGAACTGGAATGAGAAATGAGAAGGGAACTGGAAATGAGAACAAAAAGATAGAATGGGGAAAATGTAGGGAAAATAAAGAATGTACTCGAACGGGCCATACCCCGCTACCTACGTACCTCATCGGGATAATGAGGATCAGAGTCGACGTAGTTCGCCTAACTAAGGCGGGAACTTTGTTTGTGTTTTTTATGCTGGAACTGCGTATGTCTATGCTCAGGTGTTGCAGGCTCGTCTGGTACGAGTGCGTTTACCGTCTTGCATGCGAGACAAGTCATCGCGAGTTCGCGTTGTGAGTGAATGAGATGAGAAGAGAAGTTCCCGCATGATAGTCGCTTATTGTTTGCTTTTGTCTTTTATGAGAAATGTTTTGAATTTGTTTGTTAACAGTCTTGTACTAAGACCTATCCATCGCGGGAAGTACTTACACCTCGCCCCGAAACAGGACACGTATAAGTACTCCGCAACAAAGTCTCGTGTCGTACAAGAACGTTCGATTTTTATTAAGTGTTTTATTGTTTTTATTTATGAGATGAGAAAGAATGACTCAAATTGGAAAAGGGAAAATCTAATGGGGATTAAGACACAACCCTAATTTTATTGATTTATTTACAAGTGAAGTCCTATGGTTTGTGAAGTTTCTAAACCTAATGGAAAAAAATGGCACCTAGAACTAATAGAATGCAACTTACTTCCTAAGGAAGATAAGTTGATTCTAAAGCCAAATGGGGGAGACCTATTTAAGCAATTTAAATATTAATCAACATACACAACATTAAAAATTTGAAAGTAAGAATAAAATTCAAAACAATTCAATTAAAGGTATAAACTAAAATAGTCCTAATTTTTATTCTAAGCCTAATTAAAATGAATCCTAAGCCTAAGTTCTAAACTAAGGATAATACCTAATATTTTCCTTCTAAATATCAGAATCTAAACTAACCTAAGTCCATATTAAATTCTAAGATTAAATCTAATCTAAACTATTCTTTTTTATGAAACTTAATATCATAGCCTAAACTAATGGAAATTATATGCATAAAAGCCTAAGAACTAATATCCTAAAAAATAGCAAAACTTCTGGAAAAATTATGATATTTAATCTATGGGGTCCTAAATCTACCTATAACATTGTGTTAAAAGGAATCCTAGAAAATTATAATCTTGCTATGCCTAAAAATTGCTTATTTCCACCTAAGAATTAGTCATTGATTTCTAAAGATTAAGCCACTAAAACCTAAGATAAAATGACCTAAAAATCCACTAAAATTACCCTAAGTACTATTATAAGTCCTCTAACTATATTAAAAAGAATGGGCAAAAAAAGTTACTGGAAGGTTAAAATATAAAATCTACAAGATCATGCACATTTGAAGAAAATCTAATAAGAACTATTTACATGAAAAATTCAACATAAAATCAAAAATAAGGCAAAAAAAGAAAAATAAAATTCCAAATATTTCTAATATGAATTAAAAATCTACTTCAATTTTTAGAGAATTTTTCTAATCATTTTACTATTTTTAAAGCATTAATTCTAAACTATATAAAACTAAAACTAAAATCTAAAAAAAGAAGTAAGAAGGGGGTGCGAAGAGTGATTTTTTCTAGTGTTCTTCTAATGGGCTGTAAAAGGAGGGTGTGAAAAGCAACGGAATGAGGCCCAAAACGCAGAACTTGGGGGAGGTTCGGAAAGAAGCTTTTTATAGTTGTTTTTATGATGGGCTTGAGATGAGGGTGTTAATAGTAAAAGATGCTTAGGCCCATGCGCTGGTTTTAATGAGAGTGCATACTATAAGCCTTCGGTCAACTGTATTGACCCGTTTGTAACCGCATGATCTTGAGCTTTCAAAAGGTATTCTGATCAAACATACCACAAACGCATGCCCACGGGAACCTAAGGTGTACTACCTACATGCAAGCAGCTGCACAAAGGGCCAACCGGACGGTGACACGTGTCACCGCCGGTGTGGCTGAAATTCAAACGGCCAGAATTTCCTCTTCAACGGTGCATTATCTGATTTTATGTGAGGATAATCATAATTAAATTACATTAATTTCCATTTATTCAAAGAATCTGATGATTAATGCTAACCTAATTACATGACAATTTAAATCAAAACTTAGGGAAACCCTAAGAAACTGAAACAACAAAACACTCAGCCAACCTACCTCTCTCTTCTTCGCCACCCTCATCGTCTCTCTCACTCCCACCGCCGCCGTCAACCCTATAATCTTCCTCCCTTCGTCTTCTTCTTCTTCCATTCCCCACCATCACCTTCAACCTGACATCGAAACCTAAGCTCTAACCTAAACCCCCTTTCTAACCTAGCTTATTTTTCATTTCTTCTACCGTCGCCGCCATCGCTACCACCCTCATCTCTCTCGCCTCCTTATCTTCTCCTCTATGATGATGAAACCTTAACCAAATAAACCTACAACTCTTCTTCTTCAAGTCCGAAAATGGAACCCTAAGTTTGTAAATCCATACGCTGAAATCCGGAAATTCACACTCAATCAACACCACACGGGAGCAGCGAATATAAAACCAACACGATAATAAAGTAGCAGCTCTTCGTACCTTACAATCTCACTGCCGGTGAAAATACGAATGGAGATCTTTGAATCTTCGACGAGGAAGCTCCGCGGATGCACTAAAGACGTTTTCAAATGTCGTACCACTTCGTTAAGGTACGATTAAATTACAATTCTCCTTCACCCGTTTTTGCTTGCGACTCTCAATCGTCTTTGAATCTGAAATCGCGATGTGCCTTGCGTTCTTTGCAGGTTGTTGTTGCACGCAGTGGTGATGAAAGTTTTGCCGCCGACGATACGGACGAAAACTCCTCCGGTACGATCTTCTTCTTCGTTCAGTGTTGTTGATTTACTCAGGATTGTTGAGTTGTTGTAGACTCTGTGAGATTATTTGACTTCTGCGATCATTACCTCTGATGTTGACTCTCAAATTTTGCAGGTTGTTGTGGTAGCAACCTGCGATAGAGTTCTGAGAATGGTGGATTGAGGATGAGAATTATGCGGGATGCAGCTCAAAGTAAGGATAAAGTCATGGTGTTCAGGAAGAAAATGCCAAAAAGAAAGGTTGAGGCTATGAAGAGTTTTAGAAGAGGTTGAGGGGTTGTGGAGGAGTGATGAGAAGAATGACTATGGTGAAGAGGGGAGAGATGGAATCAAAAAACCCCACTGAATAAGAGGAGCTTTGCTTTATATCCAACCCAGATGAGGTTCTAGAAATTTCTTCTGTTACTCTCATTATGAAATTCAGTTAGGGTTAGCTGATTCTGTTAGGATGGTTAGTTAGAGAATCAGTTATCTTCATCTGAGTTTGTTATCAATCTAACTGAAATTAGTTAGCAACCTAATTGTCAGTTTTTCTGATTTTTGCTTATGGTTTTTTTTAGTAACTGAAATCGGTATTGGCCCCTTTTGAAATTTGTTTTGGTAGTCTTGCTTATAGGATAGAACTTTTTCCAATTATTGCTTTTGTTGCTATGACTTTTTTCCTGATTTTCTCTTAACTGTCAATTTGTAAAACTTCTGATAACTTATCTCCTCCTTCGATCTTTCCGTTTTCTGCCGCGAACCATTCATTGATTCTGACTGAATTAGAGCTTTTGTTGTCGCTGCAGACTTGCTGCTATCACTATTTGATCAATGCAAGTGAATCCTCAAACTGTTACTGATGTTCTTGAATTATTCCTTGCAGGATTTAAAAAAAGAGAAGATTGGAGAAGCATCAGCGGTAATGTCGAAGTTGAAGATTGATTGCCGATTGCGGATAAAAGTTCTAAATGGTAGAAGGTTCAATGATGAAGTTCTGAGGGTGATGATTGAACTTTTCCTCCATTCTATACCTGACTTTTTTCTCAGCTAATATGTAATTCTGAATGTTTGAATTGTGTTAGAACTAGGAATTTCCTTATGGGATTGTATTGAATTTCCTGTTAGCTTTTCCCTTCTTTTTGTGTAACTATTTTCTGTTGTAATCATAACTATTTTTTTGCAATCTTCTCTTATAATTTTTCCAACTGATTCTTTCATTTTTTGCAATCTTTTCCACCCCCCTGTTCAAATCAAAAAGTCTAGCACACGATGAAATAGCAGTTGTGATTGTAACCGAATCAGGCTCAAATTCATATCTTCTCATCATGCCAAAGTATCTTAAAGCTTATTCAAATTTTCCGCTTTGATAATAACAAGAAATCACCGTATTCCATCATGCCACGTCCTTATCAGGCATTTCATCAAACAGCTGTATAGCATACTCAAACGAATTACATTTAGCATACATACCCACAAGAGAACTCCCAATTACAATATCCACCATCAAACCAGTTTTTATCCAACAAGCATGTACCATTTGTCCCAACACAACTCTACAAAGCCCGTCGCAGGCTTTAAGAACACTAGGGTAAGTATAACCATCAGGCTTCAGATAAGGATAACACATCAACTTATCAAAAAGTTCTAAGGCTTCTACATACATGTAATTCTTAGTGTAACCTGCCATAAGGCCATTCCATAAAGATATCTCACAAGGGTTTTCAACGGCATCAAAAACACGCTTGCTTCAGTGACTTGGAATCCACACAAGAAAAAGAAGAATTGGATGTTATAGGCTAACTGAAAGATCATAGACTTAAACCAATTGGCCCAAAAAAATGGGCCATGGTTTAGAATTGAACCAAGATAGAAATGGATTGAAGTAGACGTTGATTAAATTCGAGAAAACTTGAATGATGCCTTCATGCATTTTCCACCCCTAATTCGAACCATCTTAATTGAACACATTCCTTGAATACCTTAATTAAAACATGAACCGAACCAATTATCTATGGATGAGGCCAATTACCACAAATCCTTTTATCACATGCCTTAAGAGCCAATGAAATGTATGATGGATCTTATGACTTACTAGAGGATGCATATGGACGGATGCGAGGCGAAAATCTAGTTGAAGTAATAAATATGAGGGCAAATTTTGAGGTATTACAGCTGCCCCTATTCAATCATCTTCAGACTTGAATGAATAATTGCAGCAGCTTTTAGACATTCAAGGTATGGAGTGATTGAATATTCGAATAAACCTGGAAATTTGCATACTGTGGGTAATAAAATATGTTGAGAAGAACGTCATCCTCGAATGACCACTCACACGGGATCCTCGGATCCATTATTAAAACCATCCTCGAATAGAGACACAATGGTATACCGGCCGTAGGCGATAACCATCAACAACAAAGACTGACCTCAGACAGACTTTGCAAAAGAGACCAACCGACCTCAATCAATAAGCTCAAAAAGTGGACTACCATCCTCGAATAATAGCCACAACAAAAAAAACAAGACCAACCGCAGAAGGACTTGAAGAAAGGAATGCCATCCTCGAATGACAATTCAAAAGATCCTCGGATCTAACACGAAACCATCCTCGAATGGAGACGCAAAGGTATACCAGCCTTGACTGATAACCAAACACAAAACGAACCTCAAACAGACTTTGCAAAAGAGACAAACTGACCTCGATCAATAAGCTCAAAAGGTGGACTATCATCCTCGAATAATAGCCACAACAAAAACAAACAAGACCAACCACAAAAGGACTTGAAGAAAAGAAATGCCATCCACGAATGACAATTCAAAAGATCCTCGGATCTAACACGAAACTATCCTCGAATGGAGACGCAAAGGTATACCAGCCTCGACTGATAACCAAACACAAAGCTGACCTCAGACAGACTTTGCAAGAGAGACAAACTGACCTCGATCAATAAGCTCAACAAGTGGACTATTATCCTCGAATAATAGCCACAACAACAAGACAAACAAGACCAACCGCAGAAGGACTTGAAGAAAATAAATGCCATCCTCGAATGACAATTCAAAAGATCCTCAGATCTAACACGAAACCATCCTCGAATGGAGACGCAAAGGTATACCAGCCTTGACATATAACCAAACACAAAGCTGACCTCAGACAGACTTTGCAAAAGAGACAAACTGACCTCGATCAATAAGCTCAAAAAGTGGACTATCATCCTCGAATGATAGCCACAACAACAAGACCAACCTCAGAAGGACTTGAAGAAAAGAATGTCATCCTCGAATGACAATCCTCAAAAGATCCTCGGATCTAACACGAAACCATCCTCGAATGGAGACGCACTGGTATTCCGGCCTCCGGCGATAACCAGAAATACAAAGGAAATAAGACAAGATAGAATGGGATCGCTGTACATAAATGAGAGCCCAAGCAAACGGGACCGTTGTACAAAACGGGAACCTGCGACGCGACTGTTGTACCAAACAAGACGCGAAATAAGTGACAAGCATTGACTTGAAAAGACAAGGATGTCTGAAAAATGATGTTGGTATCCTCTGTGCAGAGTAATTCAGGTTGAGAAGATATTAGTAGGTCGTATGTGATATACCCCAAAACTGGCCCATGCTGGCATGCATATGTTTGAATTCATGGCGTAATGCTCCATGAGAATGGAAATACTACGCTTTGGAGGATGCAAATGTAATGATGATTATGCGTATGCAAATGCAAAGAGATCTCCTGATAAGGAGACTGCAGGCATCCCAGATGGCTTGACTGGGGAGGAATAGTGATCACTGCATTGATCTGGTTCATCTTGATGAGGAGGAAACAACTCTGCGGGGAAGGTTTTCAATGATACACCAGCTCTGAACAGCCGCCATTGCCAAAAATAAATTGGACTTTGAGATTGGAGTGCCAAGACCCTGTTGGAGATGGACCATTCTTGAACTCTGGTGGGGAAGTGAGGACCTCCTGACTTGGCTGGGAACCAAAGGCATGACACCGCTGAGGGAGCAAACTCCTGGGGAGGAATGACACCCCTTATATTGCTGAGAATTGCCCCTGACTGAAGGGAAACTTCTGCTTGGGGATGACACCCACCTTCTGCTACCTTGCTGGGGATGATTGGAGACACCCTGGGAGACACCTGCTCCTGTTCAAACAAAAGGGGATTCTCCTCCTAGAAAATTGTTGTTAGCTTTGTTAGCAACACCAGTACCTGTACCTGCATGAACACAATCGATAGTACCTGCAACATAGAGAGTTAGTTTGGGACCTGCTTGCCCCAGGCTCTTAGTATGAATCATTATCTGGGTATCTCGACACCCTTTCAGAGTTGTATTAAATGCTTCCGTCCTCCTGCACGAGTTAGTAAGCATTAAAATGTTCATAACACAATGTAAATCACAATTTGCTAGACATTTTCACAATCAATCAATGCTAGATGAGAAAAAGAAAAAACAAGAAGCAAAATAGTCAAATTGACTGAAGTTGAATTTTTATTAATTTGAAAAAATGGCCCTGAATAGGCAATACAAAGGAAGCAGTTCCCTGGAAAGAGGGAACATCTAAAAGGAAAACAAACTATCCTATTGGCAATGTGAGAAGTGGATCTCATCAAGTCTCGACCCGGTTATGACTCGCATGTCTTCAAGACACTCCGCTCGCTCTGCCTCTTGAGGAAAAGTAAGTGAACTGATCTTCAACCCTTAGGATAGCCTCAACTGTATGTAGGTCATGGATCTCGCAGATTGCAGTCATTCGTGTTAATCCCTATTTTGCGTGAATCGCCTTTTCAGGTTTTCAATCCACCGGGATACCCTTTTTTGCCTGAGTTGTCCGATGTGGCTTTTCAACTCAGCGGGTGTACATTTTTTTTAAGATTTCCCTAACTTTTGCCCGAGCCCTTTATTCTGTTTTTGGCTCGCCGGGATGCCCATTTTTGCCTGGATTTTTATTCTGTTTTTATCCAGCGGCATGTACCTCTGTGGCCGCACCTTCTTATCAAAAGCCTACTTCATCCGTCGCTGATACAATTGTCCATGGCATACAGCTGCTAGACGTTTCTCTTCAATGAGGCTCAATTGATTATATCTGGATCGGAGCCACTCAGCTTCATCTAGCTCGATATCCATCATCAACCTCAACGAGGGGATTTCCACTTCGATTGGCTGGACTGCCTCCATACCATATACCAATGAGAATGGAGTTGCCCCTGTTGAAGTACGTACTGATGTTTTGTACCCATGCAACGCGAATAGTAACATCTCATGCCAGTCTTTGTACGTCACAACCATCTTCTGCACAATCTTCTTGATGTTCTTATTGGCCGCCTCGACGGCGCCATTCATCTTCGGGCGATATGGAGAAAAGTTGTGGTGTTCTATTTTGAAGTCTTGACACAAGTCAGCCATCATTTTGTTGTTGAGATTAGAACCATTGTCAGTAATGATCCTTTCAGGGACTCCGTACCGGCAGATGATGTCTCGTTTAATAAATCGGGCGACCACTTGCTTAGTGACATTGGTGTAGGACGCCGCTTCAACCCACTTCATGAAATAATCAATAGCAACTAGGATGAAGCGATGACCATTAGAAGCTGTTGGCTCAATCTTTCCAATCATATCAATGCCCCACATAACGAACGGCCATGGTGAAGACATGACACCCAACGGATTCAGAGGCACATGGACCTTGTCGGCATAAATTTGACACTTATGGCATTTACGGGAGTATTTACAACAATCAGATTCCATGGTAATCCAATAGTATCCCGACCCCAACAGTTTCTTGGACATAGCATGCCCTCCGGCATGGGTACCGAAGGAGCCTTCGTGAACCTCCTGCATCAACAGGTCTGCTTCGTGTCTATCCACACATCTGAGCAGCACCATGTCGAAGTTCCGTTTGTACAACACACCATCTTGATTCAAGAAGAAACCTCCTACCAGTGTTCTAAGGGTCTTCTTATCCTTATTAGATGCCCCAGCCGGGTATTCTTGAGCCTTCAGGAATTGCCTGATATCATGATACTAAGGCTTGTTATCTTCACCATCGTCAACTGCAAAGACATAGGCGGGTCTTTCAAGAAGGGAGACCGTAATTCGAGGCACGAAATTCTCTTGGCAAACTTTAATCATGGACGACAAAGTTGCTAGAGCATCGGCGAATTGGTTTTCATCTCGAGGAATATAGTTCAGCTTGACTTCGGTGAAGAAAGTTAATAGCCTCCTGACATAATCTCTGTAAGGAATCAAACGAGGTTGATGAACCAGCCATTTGCCATTGACTTGATTTACCACCAAAGCAGAATCTCCGAAGATCTCGAGGTTTTTGACTCGCAAGTCGATTGCCTCTTCGATCCCCATGATACAAGCTTCATACTCCGCCTCATTGTTAGTGCATTCGAAAGTCAACCGAGCTGCTAAAGGTGTGTGGACCCCTTCTGGCGAGATGATAACATCACCTACTCCACTTCCATTCGTGTTTACAGCCCCGTCAAATATCAACTTCCATTTGGATTCAGGGTCTGGCCCCTCCTTCGGAAGTGGTTCTTCGTAGTCTTTCGACTTGAGGAACATGATGTCCTCATCCAGAAACTCGAACCTCATGGGTTGATAATCATCAATTAGCTGTTGTGCCAAGTATTCTGACAACACACTTCCTTTGATTTCCTTTTGTGAAGTGTATTGTATTTTATACTCCGTTAATATCATCTTCCACCGGGCTACTCTTCCCGTCAAAGCTGGCTTTTCAAAGATATATTTCACTGGATCCATCTTGGAAATTAAGAGAGTAGTGTGAGTCAGCATGTATTGTCTTAGTCGGCGAGCAGCCCATGCCAAAGCGCAACAAGTTTTCTCGAGTAGTGAGTAACGTGTCTCACAATCGGTAAACTTTTTGCTAAGGTAATAAATGGCGTGCTCTTTTCGACCAGACTCGTCCTGCTGACCCAACACACATCCCATCGATCCTTCAAGCACAGTAAGATACATAATCAGAGGCCTCCCTGGCACTGGAGGCATAAGAATTGGAGGTTCCAACAGGTATTCTTTGATTCGGTCAAAGGCTTGCTGGCAGTCTTCGTTCCATTTAATGGCCTGATTCTTCCTCAGAAGCTTAAAGATGGGCTCACACGTGGCCGTTAGGTGAGAAATAAACCGTGCAATGTAGTTTAGTCTTCCTAAGAAGCCACACACTTGCTTTTCAGTCTTCGGCTCAGGCATCTCTTGGATAGCTTTCACCTTGGCTGGATCGACCTCAATCCCTCGCTCACTAACAATGAAGCCGAGTAACTTGCCAGAACGGACCCCGAAGGTACACTTATTCAGATTCAACCTCAGTCTGAACTTCAGAAGTCTGTCAAACAACTTTTCTAGATTAACCAAGTGCTCTTCCTCCGTTTGGGATTTTGATATCATATCATCAACATAAACCTCAATTTCATGATGGATCATGTCATGAAATAGTGTCACCATTGCCCGTTGATAGGTAGCTCTTGCATTCTTCAAACCAAATGGCATGACCTTGTAACAGAAGGTGCCCCAAGGAGTGATGAAAGTTGTCTTTTCCATGTCATCGGGAGCCATCTTAATCTGATTATAGCCGGAAAATCCGTCCATGAAGGAGAACACGGAAAACTAAGCAGTATTATCGACAAGTACATCTATGTGAGGTAGAGGGAAGTCATCTTTGGGGCTGGCCCTATTCAAATCCCTGTAGTCCACACACATCCTGACTTTACCGTCTTTCTTGGGAACCGGCACAATGTTAGCAACCCACGGAGGATAACTGGTCACGGCCAAGAAGCCAGCGTCAAACTGTTTTTGCACTTCTTCTTTTATTTTAATTGCCATGTCTGGACATGTGCGCCTCAACTTCTGATTTACCGGAGGACAATCTTCTCTGAGAGGCAGCTTGTGTACCACAATGTCAGTGTCTAAACCAAGCATATCTTGGTAGGACCATGCGAAGACATCAACATACTCTCGAAGCATAGCAATCAAACGAGTCTTGACAAATTCTTCTAATGCAGCTCCGATCTTGACTTCTTTCTTGTCTTCTTCAGTACCCAGGTTTATTACTTCGACAACTTCTTCGTGCGACTGAATCATCTTCTCCTCCTGTTTAAGCAGTCTGGCCAATTCTTCAGGTAGTTCGCAATCCTCTTCACCTTCCTCATCGGCTTGATAAATTGGATTGTCGAAGTCATACCCAGCTATAACAGGGTCTTCATTGATAAGATCCGGTGACGAGCACCTGCATGAATGGTGATTCATGCAAGGCTTTAGCAACAACTTGAGAAAATGAGAAACATTGCCATTTTAAAACTTTTCTTTCTTTTTGAAAAACAAAAGTAAAAAATGAAAGACAGAGAACAATATGAATGAATGTGAAACGTCAGCTTTATTTATGATTGTGTTAATAAACAAATGAACCCTTACAAAGAGCTATTATGCCCCGGGCAAGACATAGTGCTTCAATACAGGAAAAACAGAAACAAAAATTATTACTCTTCGAAAGAGGTGACTGAAATAAGCCTTTCTGATGTCCAATTGCTAAGCTGAGTCCCTGGAACGGCGGGCCTGATCCATTCATCTAGGTCACAGTCACTATCGACTGCGTCATCTTGCACAACACTGATGTTTCCGTAATCTACCACTCCGGCACTCGTGAAAGTGATCGGGCTCTGACAACCTTTAGCACTTGGTCCAGACGATGACTTCCCAGGATGATAACCAATTCCGAACATATCTTTCTTCTCTGGCAATTCTACTGGACTGCCCCAGCCTTCTCGTACCGCAGATTCTACCAATTCAAGCGCTTGCTTATAAGAGGCTATAGAAACCCCCTTCTTCGGTTCTTCAGAAGAAGTTGCCACTGTGGATGCTTGTTCAGACTTTAAGGGTTCAAAAGCCTAACATGGTGTCTCAACTATTTCGCCATCCATCTCCACATATTTGAATGAAGCCAGATAAATAACGAAAATATCTTCTTCCCCACTGACAGTTTCAATTTGACCCTCCCAGACAAACTTTAACTTCTGATGGAGTGTGGACGATACTGCTCCTACTGAATGTATCCAAGGTCTCCCGAGTAAACAACTATATGCAGGCTGGATATCCATTACGTAAAACGTGGTATTGAAGATCTGTGGACCTACCTTGATCGGTAACTCCACCTCTCTGAACACCGATCTCCTCGACCCATCAAACGCTCGAACTACTAGGTCGCTGGGCTTTAGAACCATTCCATCATAATCCAATTTCATCGGTGCTTTCTTAGGCAAGACGTTCAACGACGATCCAGTATCTACCAACACGTGAGAGAGTACTGCTCTTTTACATTCTAGAGAGATATGCAATGCCCGATTATGAGCACGTCCATCAGAAGTTAAATCCAAGTCGGTGAAACCCAATCCGTGACTGGCATTGACGCTGGATACCACCGCTTCCAACTGATTTACCGAAATATCCTGATTCACGTACGCCTTGTTCAGAATATTCAATAGAGCCTTCATGTGATAATCAGAACACATGAGCAAGGACAAGATGGAAATCTTCGACGACGTCTGCTGCAGATGGTCCACAATCTTGTAGTCACTCTTTTTGATAATCCTCAGAAATTCTTCAGCTTCTTTATCGAAAGTGAGGTCTGGATCAGTTGCTGGTGCAGGATCATTGACAACTGCTGGCTGCTTCTCTCTTGCTCTAGCCTGGGCTTCTGCAGTGTCTCTGGGTGGTATCACATTATTTCTCAGTGTTTCCGGCGCAAACAACCTTCCACTTCTAGTAAAGCCCCCTACTCCAACATTTTCTACTTGAGCTGGGGCTGTACTAGACGTGGCCAACTCTTGCTTCTGGCCGTTACAATATATTTCACCACCATAATTCCAAGGAATAACTCTATCACTTTGATACATTACGGGTCCTGCAGTGGTGATGGTTATCGGTGCCACTCTGGCCCGTGAAGGAACTTGAGATGGATCGTAGAAGATAGTTATTGTGGAGACTTCGCTTTCTTTTACAACCTTGTCAAACTGCAACATTCCCTCATTAATCATATTTTGGATTCCAGTTTTCAACTGCTCACAACCATTTGTAGCTTCAGCACATTTCGGACAATCTTCTTCACATCCAGGGAAGATACCCTTCCTTAACAAGCAAACTTTAACAACCATCAACGAAGTCTGCAAGCTGTTGACATCACACACTAAGTTCAGGTTTTCCCCTTCATCAACTGCCCAAACCGTACCTTTGTGAGGAGGCATGGGGTTCTGAATCACATTAGGAGAAGGAGCAAAGTTAATTGCTTTAGTATCCAGTAGGTCTTGAACAACATGCTTCAATGCTTTACAGTTCTCTGTGGTATGTCCGGGGGCTCCGGAATGAAATTCACATCTAACATTTGAATCATAACCCTCGGGGATCTGGCCTGGCTTCGGGGGTTGTAAAGTTCGGAGTTGAATCATCTGAAGTTGTAGAAGATTCTTCAAAAGCTGTGAATAGGACATCGGCGGAGCTTCGAAATGTCTTTCCTTGGCTCTCTGAGGGTAATATGAACGAGGAGCTCTTTGCTGATACCCTTGCGAGTGTTGCGGCTGTGGTGGTTGGACTTGCTGTTGAACAGGTGGAGTTGAAATAGTGACAGGGGCCACTTGCTGATAAAATCCTCTGTTGATCACTCCCCTCTGTGCGTACACTGCACCGGTCTCTCCTTCTCTTCTTTTCACAAAGGGTTTCTTAATACCAGAACTTGAAGCACCTTCGTTCTGAATCTTCCCTTGCTTGAGCCAACTTTCTATCCTTTCGCCAGTCAAGATGATATCCGAGAAACCACTTGAAGAACATTCAGCTAGCCTTTCCATGAAATGCCCAGGGAGGGTATCTAGGAAAAGGTCAACCATTTCTCTCTCCAACAAAGGTGGTTGTACGCGAGCGGATACTTCACGCCACCTTTGTGCGTAATCTTTGAAACTCTCCGAGCTCCTCTGAGTCAAACTCTGAAGTTGGGTGCGACTGGGCGCCATGTCAATATTATACTGATATTGCTTAAGGAAGGCTTCTCCCAATTCCTTCCAGCTTCTTACCGAACTTCTCTCTAGCTTCATATACCATTCCAAGGACCCTCCGGAGAGACTATCCTAGAAGTAGTACATCCAGAGTTTTTCATCCTGAGTGTGAGCGGCGATCTTCCGATAGAAAGCCTGCAAGTGAGTTTTTGGGCAGGAACTACCGTTGTACTTGTCAAAAGCTGGCGGCCTGAATTTGTGAGGAATAACCACCCCGGGGACTAGACCCATGTCAGACACATCAATCCCCAAAGTATCTCTACACTCGAGGGCTTTGACTTTCTCAGCAAGCACCAAAAAGTCATTAAGATTTCCTTCTCCACCAAATCCCATGTCATTGTTGAAATAAGGGAATTGATCCTCCTGCCTGTTGTGTACTGGAACGAAAGTTGCCGTGGCTGGTTCTGGAATATGAGGTCCACCTGGGCCATTGTTGGTGTTGGGAGGATCCCCTTGCCCGTCAGAAGTGGTCGCAGGAGTATTAGTATTAGGAGGGTTGAGCCCTTGAATTGCATTCCTTAACTCTTGCTGTCCCTGAGCCATCCCTTGCATCATGGTCATGAACTCTGCCATTCTGGTGTGGAACTCATTAAGCTCTGTTTGCATTGCATCCATGACTGTCCTCTGATTGCTGTGAGTTGCGTAGCGATGCGGGATATCTTGTCGGAGATACCGGGTCTTGGCAGCTCTCGCAATCTTTTCCTGAAACACAAATAAATTAAGCATCCTGTAGAAAAACCTGCAAAGACAAAGACAAAATGAGAATGATGCGTATGCAATGCAATGTGTTCCTTTAATTCCCAAGTCTTTCCCTGTTTCCGGTCCTGGCATTAAGAGAAAATAAGAATTGGGAAGAAGACCCAAGCAATATTCAAATATAATAATGGCCGTGGAGAATTGGTGCTCATTACCCCGTGTCGGTGCGACAAATAACGAACAAGAGATTCAAAACAAGTCAATCACATAAACTGAAGTCTGAAATAACAAAGTCCCCGAAGGGTGCCAATCAAAAGAACAACAAAGTACATCAAAAAAAAGAATCCCACAACAAGCCTGTGGGTAATCCAAGTACAATAACATGAAACTAAACTCTAGGGAATTCTAAGTCTTGCAGCCTCCAGCTAAGATGCTTGACACTCTGGAACAACTGAACAATGTCTGGATGATCAGACTCCTGAATGAGCCTCTGGATGAGGAGGTCCCTCGTATCAAAGGAAGCGTGTAACTCTTCAATCTGTTGTAGGAAAGTTGTCTCACTCTCTTTGCTTGGACCCGGCTCGGCCTTTGACCTCTTCACATCAGCTTTCAACTTCAAGTCTTCTATTTCCTTTTGAGCTTCCTTTAATGCCTGTTGACTTTCTGCTAAACGTTGGAGACGACCCTTCTCTTGATGATAAGCCTTCTGAAGGAGTTCTTTCTGTCTATCCAAAGAATCCTGAAGACTCTTGATTTCCAGCTCATGCTTGACGTCTAGCTCCTTTTGCTTCTTCAAATTGTCTGCCCATTTTTCTTGCCATAAGGTAACAGTTTCATTGGCTTCATTCAGGTCTTTCTTCTCTTTTCGATGCTGGGCCGCCTTGTGAGTCTCAGCTAACCCCTTTTTCCTGAAGTAAAGCTCTCTCTCTTCGAAGTCCTTCTGCTTGAGACGAACTACTTCCTCAACTTGTATAGCTCTATCCTCTAACTGACGGTTCTGAATCATCAATTTCTGACAAGAATTATAAGCCTCCTGATTCTCAAACCTAAGCTGCTTGACCAAAGCTTCCAACTTCTGATAATCTTCTAAAGGCACAGTGGCTGGAGGCGGAGTTGGTACAGAAAAAGGGACTAGAGCCGTTTGAACCTCCTTCTTTATCCAAGCTTCAAATTCAGGGAACATCCGGTTATTGCTCTTGCCTAGACATGTTGCGTCCTTTATCTTGATCACCTTCCAGGAACCTGCAACTTTTCTGACCAACGGAATATTGTCTTTCACCGGGAAGTAAAAGGTTTGGAATAATTTAGATTCATCAGGAATCTCCTTGAGCGCATACCCCAATTGTCTTCTTAAGAGAATGGGATTATAGTTGATACCTCCTGATACTCCCAACAAAGGCACATTAAGGTAATTTCCACAACTGGTAATGAAACTCTTTCCTTTCAACCTCAAAGTAAACCATCTGATATCTCTAGCAGACAAAGTACTCATCTTCTGGGCCCAAGTGGTGTTAGGATCAATAAAACTCTCAGTAGTAGGCAAGTGTCTCATAACCCACTTGTAGAATAAGGGAGCACAACATCTAACCAGACCTCCTCGCTTCTTCTCATTCTTATAGTGTACTGAATAATACAAGTCACCTAGGAGAGTGGGCACCGGATTCTTCAACACAAACAAATGAATAGCGTTTATGTCCACAAACTTGTCCATATCAGCAAACAAAACTATCCCATACACAGATAATTCCAAGATGGCGCAAACTAAATCCCACTGCTTTTCCACGGCACATTCTTCAGCTCTTCTGATCAGAAACTCAAAGGGAAAACCAAGTACACCTGCCTTGGTGGCAATTAGATTGGTAGATATCTCTGATGGGCTCAAATAAAGAGCACTAGCAATGTCAGCATGAGTTGGTCTTGTCATCTCTGAGTTGAAAGGAATCTGATCCTTGATCGACACTCCCGTAATCTCAGCATACTCTTCCAGTAAAGGACCTAACTGAAAGTCATGAAATGTGAAACACCTGAGCCGCGGATCGTAATACTGCAACAAAGTGTGAATGACGCTTCTCTGAGAGCTATCCAAGTTGAATACCAAATCCAGAATATCACCATACTTTTCCTTGAAGTAACCCAAATGACCCGGGGTAATCAGAGACACCAATTGGTTGATCAGGTCCATCTTGGTATCAAAGAATTTGTAGTGCACAGTTCTTTTTCTGACGTCTTCCATTCTGAAGCAATGATATGACCAGGAACCAGGAGTAATGCAGACCCTGAGAATAAAAGAAACACAAATGATTAATGATGACATGATGCTTATGCAAGGCAAGGCATGTGATCAGTGAAGTGTCTGTGATGTGCCAATCATATAATCAGGTGTCGGTGCAAAGTCTCAAAATCCAGATATCACAATAACAATCCCTCTGATCCGGGATCCATATCTTAGAATCAGAAATCCAGATCACAAAACTGAACCAAAGGCAAAGTGGGTATGCTGAAGGTATTAGGGTTCCTGCAAACCTGTAAACCCCTCCCAATCTCACGGGTGTGCTACTCGGGTCAACATCACGGAGTCTCAAAGCCGAATAGCAATAATACGTTCACCATTTCCGAGAAATGGCTCATGACCAAATCAGGGAATCGGTTTGACATTATGTACTACTCAGGGAGGCCTCAGTTGAGTCCGGAAAAACAAGCATCCTTCACAAGTCTCCAGCTTCAAGCACTGAATCGAGAAACAATAGTACATTCATCCCGAAGGGTACAATACTATTGTCATACGAACAGTTTGCTTTAACTGAATTCCTATGAAAGAACCATGCCATCCTATGCGATTTCCCAATGGACCCTCGGATGCGAGTGAGTTTGCCAACAAATGTGGTCTGCCACTGTCATCACTGGAGAGGGGTGTTCCCATTAAGGTCCTCGAAGATCGGTCACCAGATGCACATAACTATCAAGGTTGTACCCTGTAGTTGAGAAGAACCCCCACACAGAATAGTTCCGAGACGGTCGCAATCTGGGTGTGGAACACATTGCCACTCATCATGTAACCATGCGAGCACAGCGTGTCCACGCTAATCCTATAGTGCACTCAAGCAGGGTATTTGGCTTATCTCACGGTAACTCCCATCCTACAGAAAAAAGGAAAACCAGCACAGCCAGACAGTCCAGTATAATATGATGCATGGAAAATAAATACTGAAAGCAGTAAATAAATGCGGTAAAGTAAAGCTGTAAAGTAAAGCTATAAATACAAACAACAAAACTAAACTAAAGCACACAACAACAAACATATAAACACCCAAAGAAACAAAACCAAACAGGCACTAGGATTGACTCTACAAGGGAAACCAGAAGAATCAGGTTAGTCCCCAGCAGAGTCGCCAGCTGTCGCTCCCGGGATTTTCATCCTAGTACAAACGCGAAAGTGGCGCGGAAAAGGTAGAGTCGCCAGCCAGACATTTTTATCCCGAATGAATGGGAAAGGTAATGTTGCACAAACCTGAGGAAGAAGGAAAAGACAAGGTCTTGCGAACCAAAGATCTGGGTTCGGGAGTCGGTTACGACTTGGGAAGGTATTAGCACCCCAGATCGTCCGTCGTACCCGACGGGATCCACGCTTGCTTGTTTGTTTCAAAGGGTGAGAAAGATATAATTGTTGCTGAATAAAACGGCTAACTGGAAATGGAATGAGAAATGAGAAGGGAACTGGAAATGAGAACAAAAAGAAAGAATGGGGAAAATGTAGGGAAAATAAAGAATGTACTCGAACGGGCCCTACCCCGCTGCCTACGTACCTCATCGAGATAATGAGGATCAGAGTCGACGTAGTTCGTCTAACTAAGGCGGGAACTTTGTTTGTGTTTTTTATGCTGGAACTGCGTATGTCTATGCTCAGGTGTTGCAGGGTCGTCTGGTACGAGTGCGTTTACCGTCTTGCATGCGAGACAAGTCGTCGCGAGTTCGCGTTGTGAGTGAATGAGATGAGAAGAGAAGTTCCCGCAGGATAGTCGCTTATTGTTTGTTTTTGTCTTTTATGAGAAATGTTTTGAATTTGTTTGTGAACAGTCTTGTACTAAGACATATCCATCGCGGGAAGTACTTACACCTCACCCCGAAACAGAACGCGTATAAGTACTCCGCAACAAAGTCTCGTGTTGTACAAGAACGTTCGGTTTTTATTAAGTGTTTTATTGTTTTTATTTATGAGATGAGAAAGAATGACTCAAATTGCAAAAGGGAAAATCTAATGGGGACTAAGACACAACCCTAATTTTATTGATTTATTTACAAGTGAAGTCCTATGGTTTGTGAAGTTTCTAAACCTAATGGAAAAAAAAGGCACCTAGAACTAATAGAATGCAACTTACTTCCTAAGGAAGATAAGTTGATTCTAAAGCCAAAGGGGGGAGACCTATTCAAGCAATTGAAATATTAATCAACATACAAAACATTAAAAATTTGAAAGTAAGAATAAAATTCAAAACAATTCAATTAAAGGTATAAACTAAAATAGTCCTAATTTTTATTCTAAGCCTAATTAAAATGAATCCTAAGCCTAAGTTCTAAACTAAGGATAATACCTAATATTTTCCTTCTAAATATCAGAATCTAAACTAACCTAAGTCCATATTAAATTCTAAGATTAAATCTAATCTAAACTATTCTTTTTTATGAAACTTAATATCATAGCCTAAACTAATGAAAATTATATGCATAAAAGCCTAAGAACTAATATCCTAAAAAATAGCAAAACTTCTGGAAAAATTATGAAATTTAATCTATGGGGTCCTAAATCTACCTACAACATTGTGTTAAAAGGAATCCTAGAAAATCATAATCTTGCTATGCCTAAAAATTGTTTATTTCCACCTAAGAATTAGTCATTGATTTCTAAAGATTAAGCCACTAAAATCTAAGATAAAATGACCTAAAAATCTACTAAAATTACTCTAAGTACTATTATAAGTCTTCTAACTATAGTAAAAAGAATGAGCAAAAAAAGTTACTGGAAGGTTAAAATATAAAATCTACAAGATCATGCACATTTGAAGAAAATCTAATAAGAACTATTTACATGAAAAATTCAACATAAAATAAAAAATAAGGCAAAAACAGAAAAATAAAATTCCAAATATTTCTAATATGAATTAAAAATCTACTTCAATTTTTAGAGAATTTTTCTAATCATTTTACTATTTTTAAAGCATTAATTCTAAACTATATAAAACTAAAAATAAAATCTAAAAAAAGAAGTAAGAAGGGGGTGCGAAGAGTGATTTTTTCTAGTGTTCTTCTAATGGGCTGTAAAAGGAGGGTGTGAAAAGCAACGGAATGAGGCCCAAAACGCAGAAATTGGGGGAGGTGCGGAAAGAAGCTTTTTTTTAGTTGTTTTTATGATGGGTTTGAGATGAGGGTGTTAATAGTAAAAGATGCTTGGGCCCATGCGCTGGTTTTAATGAGAGTGCATACTATAAGCCTTCGGTCAACTGTATTGACCCGTTTGTAACTGCATGATCTTGAGCTTTCAAAAGGTATTCTGATCAAACATACCACAAACGCATGCCCACGGGAACCTAAGGTGTACTACCTACATGCAAGCAGCCGCACAAAGGGCCAACCGGACGGTGACACGTGTCACCGCCGGTGTGGCTGAAATTCAAACGGCCAGAATTTCCTCTTCAACGGTGCATTTCTGATTTTATATGAGGATAATCATAATTAAATTACATTAATTTCCATTTATTCCAAGAATCTGATGATTAATGCTAACCTAATTACATGACAATTTAAATCAAAACTTAGGGAAACCCTAAGAAACTGAAACAACAAAACACTCAGCCAACCTACCTCTCTCTTCTTCGCCACCCTCATCGTCTCTCTCACTCCCACCGCCGCCGTCAACCCTATAATCTTCCTCCCTTCGTCTTCTTCTTCTTCCAGTCCCCACCATCACCTTCAACCTGACATCGAAACCTAAGCTCTAACCTAAACCCCCTTTCTAACCTAGCTTATTTTTCATTTCTTCTACCGCCACCGCCATCACTACCTTCCTCATCTCTCTCGCCTCCTTATCTTCTCCTCTATGATGATGAATCCTTAACCAAATAAACCTACAACTCTTCTTCTTCAAGTCCGAAAATGGAACCCTAAGTTTGTAAATCCATACGCCGAAATCCGGAAATTCGCACTCAATCAACACCACACGGGAGCAACGAATATCAAACCAACACGATAATAAAGTAGCAGCTCTTCGTACCTTACAATCTCACTGCCGGCGAAAATACGAATGGAGATCTTTGATTCGTCGACGAGGAAGCTTCACGGATGCACTAAAGACGTTTTCAAATGCCGTACCACTTCGTTAAGGTACGATTCAATTACAATTCTCCTTCACCCGTTTTTGCTCACAACTCTCAATCGTCTTTGAATCTGAAATCACGATGTGCCTTGCGTTCTTTGCAGGTTGTTGTTGCACGCAGTGGTGATGAAAGTTTTGCCGCCGATGATACGGACGAACACTCCTCAGGTACGATCTTCTTCTTCGTTTAGTGTTGTTGATTTACTCAGGATTGTTGAGTTGTTGTAGACTCTGTGAGATTATTTGACTTCTGCGATCATTACCTCTGATGTTGACTCTCAAATTTTGCAGGTTGTTGTGGTAGCGACCTGCGATAGAGTTCTGAGAATGGTGGATTGAGGATGAGAATTATGCGGGATGCAGCTCAAAGTAAGGATCAAGTCATGGTGTTCAGGAAGAAAATGCCAAAAAGAAAGGTTGAGGCTATGAAGAAGAGTTTTAGAAGAGGTTGAGGGGTTGTGGAAGAGTGATGAGAAGAATGACTATGGTGAAAAGGGGAGAGATGGAATCAAAAAACCCCACTGAATAAGAGGAGCTTTGCTTTATATCCAACCCAGGTGAGGTTCTAGAAATTTCTTCTGTTACTCTCATTATGAAATTCAGTTAGGGTTAGCTGATTCTGTTAGGATGGTTAGTTAGAGAATCAATTATCTTCATCTGAGTTTGTTATCAATCTAACTGAAATTGGTTAGCAACCTAATTATCAGTTTTTCTGATTTTTGCTTATGGTTTTTTTTAGTAACTGATATCGGTATTGGCCCCTTTTGAAATTTATTTTGGTAGTCCTGCTTATAGGATAAATTTTTTTCCAATTATTGATTTTGTTGCTGTGACTTTTTTCCTGATTTTCTCTTAACTGTCAATTTGTAAAACTTCTGATAACTTATCTCCTCCTTCGATCTTTCAGTTTTCTGCCGCGAACCATTCATTGATTCTGACTGAATTAGAGCTTTTGTTGTCGCTGCAGACTTGCTGCTATCACTATTTGATCAATGCAAGTGAATCCTCAAAC
Organism: Lathyrus aphaca; assembly: GCA_963966055.1. Lineage (NCBI taxonomy): Eukaryota > Viridiplantae > Streptophyta > Magnoliopsida > Fabales > Fabaceae > Lathyrus > Lathyrus aphaca. The sequence continues at coordinate 42,556,130 of OZ014525.1, read as the reverse complement.
TGTTACTGATGTTCTTGAATTATTCCTAGCAGGATTTAAAAAAAGAGAAGATTGGAGAAGCATCAGCGGTAATGTCGAAGTTGAAGAGTGATTGCCGATTGCGGATAAAAGTTCTAAATGGTAGAAGGTTCAATGATGAAGTTCTGGGGGTGATGATTGAACTTTTCCTCCGTTCTATATCTGACTTTTTTCTCAGCTAATATGTAATTCTGAATGTTTGAATTGTGTTAGAACTAGGAATTTCCTTATGGGATTGTATTGAATTTCCTGTTAGCTTTTCCCTTCTTTTTGTGTAACTATTTTCTGTTGTAATCATAACTAATTTTTTGCAATCTTCTCTTATAATTTTTCCAACTGATTCTTTCATTTTTTGCAATCTTTTCCACCCCCCCTGTTCAAATCAAAAAGTCTAGCACACGATGAAATATCAGTTGTGATTGTAACCGAATCAGGCTCAAATCCATATCTTCTCATCATGCCAAAGTATCTTAAAGCTTCTTCAAATTTTCCGCTTTGATAATAACAAGAAATCACCGTATTCCAGCATGCCATGTCCTTATCAGGCATTTCATCAAACAGCTGTATAACATACTCAAACGAATTACATTTAGCATACATACCCACAAGAGAACTCCCAATTACAATATCCACCATCAAACCAGTTTTTATCCAACAAGCATGTACCATTTGTCCCAACACAACTCTACAAAGCCCGCCGCAGGCTTTAAGAACACTAGGGTAAGTATAACCATCAGGCTTCAGATAAGGATAACACATCAACTTATCAAAAAGTTCTAAGGCTTCTACATACATGTAATTCTTAGTGTAACCTGCCATAAGGCCATTCGATAAAGATATCTCACAAGGGTTTTCAACGGCATCAAAAACACACTTGCTTCAGTGACTTGGAATTCACACAAGAAAAAGAAGAATTGGATGTTATAGGCTAACTGAAAGATCATGGACTTAAACCAATTGGCCCAAAAAAATGGCCCATGGTTTAGAATTGAACCAAGATAGAAATGGATTGAAGTAGACGTTGATTAAATTCGAGAAAACTTGAATGATGCCTTCATGCATCTTCCACCCCTAATTCGAACCATCTTAATTGAACACATTCCTTGAATACCTTGATTAAAACATGAACCGACCCAATTATCTATGGATGAGGCCAATTACCACAAATCCTTTTATCACATGCCTTAAGAGCCAATGAAATGTATGATGGATCTTATGACTTACTAGAGGATGCATATGGACGGATGCGAGGCGAAAAGCTAGTTGAAGTAATAAATATGAGGGCAAATTTTGAGGTATTACAATATGTGATATTTCAGGCCATTTTAATGGTTGATTCTTGTTCTATAAGTGATGTGTGGTTGATTGGTGAAGGAATTTTTGAAGTTTGATGGCTGGATTGGGATAATCAAAGAGAGGAAGTTTTGAGGGGTTTTTGTGCAAACTGAGCATGTGATTGTTCTGAGCTCTTGTGTGTTCTCTTTTATCATCCTTAGGCATTGTATAAACAATTGAAACAAGTCAGAAGAGTTGCTATGCACTGTGGGATTGGTATGGTTCAATTGGCCAAAAAGTCAAATTTTGTGTACTTGAGGTATGGGCCATGGCATAACTGATTTGAGGGCTTGAGCTGCTTCAACTAGCTTCAAGGAGAGCCCTAGGATCAATTGTTATGAGCTGTAAGGTTTTGATCATGAGTTTGCATAGGTTTTGCAATTTTGCAACTTTGTGATTTCTTGAGAAACAAGTCATGAAATCCCTTGGTTCAAAGCCCAAATTTGATTTTGAGATGTTGTTTGATCATGCCACGATGCATTTTAGTGGATTAGAAGTCACATTGAGGCCTGAAATTCACTTTTGCACATTTCCCTCTTTGGCCTAAAATTGAAAATTACAAGATTTTTCCCTACTTTGACTTGCCTTATCTTGAGTTCTAGGATGAATCAAGAGGAGTTCTTGTACTTTTTGAAAATGGGAGGATCCAATCTAAAAATTTCATGTTTAACAAAATTTCATTTGAAGCATTTTTGATCAAGAAAGAGGAGGTTGAAAATCTTTCCCAAAATGGAAAGTTTGCATTTCAAGTAATGTCCATTTTTGGCAACTTTTGACTTGGCTCAAAATTCTTCAATCTTGTGATCATACAACCTCTCCTAAGACCAAATAAAGGTCATAGGATTTCAAAATGATGGAAATGAACCTTTGGAACCCTTGGTTGAGGCCTCAAATGCCCTAATCCTGACTTTTCTTGCACAACAAGTTACAACTTGATCAGATGACTTCCTCAGTGAATTTTTGCATCAAACTTCATACACAAGCTCCCTATATCATATAAATACCAATAGAATAAAGAATGACAAAATATTTTGGGTGTAAGGGCCTCAAACCCAAAACCCTAATTTTCAAGTCATCTGTATAGGAGCTTCAAGCTTTCCTGGATAACTCTGCAATCCCTTGAGATTTATGGACTTCAAAGAAACCTTGGGGGTATAAAACAACCATATAACACTCAAGGACCCTCCTGGCATGCTTCAAGGCCTATGAGATTGCTCAAATCACTTCTTGGGTTCACCTGATCACAAACCCTAGTTATGCAGCTATGCAGTGAGTTGCTAAAGGATAAATATGCAATGTGAGATGTAATGATATGCTATGAAATATGTGTAATCATAAGCCAAGGCATGAGAAAGTGAGAGGACAAATTTGGGGTGTTTACAATCACCATTTATCATCATCCTTCCAACTTTCAACCACATAAACCCATTAACTCTCCATTAAAGCTCCACTCACCATAAAGTCTTTATAACCTCTCTGCAAACCTCATTCTACACACCACTCACAAATCTGAAAATCATCACCCAAACCCTAGAAAATCTTCAACTTTCATCATGGCTTCACAAAGGAAAGGAAAAGCTCCAGTGTCAGAGGATGCTAGTGCTAAAAAAACTCGGATGGAAACAACCAAAAAGAGGAGGATTGACTTCAAAGTCAGAGTTCGCAATCTCATAAAGGGTAAATATGTTAATCTTAAGTCATTTAATCCTCCAACTTTTACGATTCCAGATTTATTGAAGTATAAAAAAATGGATGAGTTTATTGCTGACAATGGGAAGTGTTACCCGGACGTGGTCAAATCTTTTATGAATTTTTTCACTCTTAACATGGATGCAAATGGTAAACATAAGCTTATAACTATTGTTAGAGACTGTGTGATTGGGGAGGATTTAGCTTCACTTGTTGCTTCTCTTAATATTCCATATTCTGGTGTTTTTCTCCGAAAGGGTATCAACCACACTGACAGTATTTGGGCAACATATGATAAAATGGAATATTACTATAAGATATGTAGGTTTCCTAAAGAGGTTATTATGTCGGGACAACGTACTTCCCGGGTGTTGTGTTATGCAAAGAATTTGTCAGTTGATGATCGCATGCTTCACTATGTCATCTGTTACGTGTTGCTGCCCAAAAATTCTAACCAGTCGCAAATTAATGATTTATAGATGCAGCTGATATTTGCAATCAAAAACAAACTCAAAGTGAATTGGCTTCTGATAATGATGTATCATCTCCGTCAACAACTCACTCTCAAGACAAGGCTTTCGTATGCTCGTCTAATTTCCAGAATTCTGGAACTAACTGATTTGGCTATAGGAAGAGAACCTTTCATTGCTATGAAGACTACGGCCAATGAGATTAATGAAGTGACTATCATGAAGAAAACTAGCATAGTCAAATGCAACGATGGTTCTTTCAAATACGACGACAGATCTTCAGCTTCTTCCTTTCCTATTCCCGAAGGTGGTATAACCAATAAATTTTTCTATACTACCATGATGACCCAACACCGAGAAACCACTCGTGCCATAAGTAGCCTCCGGAAACTTGTTTTAAGTTCTCGCAATCAAACCGAGGACGATGATGAGGGTGAAGTGGGTAGCGGATAGGATGAAGAGGAGAGCGAGGAAATGTAGGAGGATGAATGAAAAGAACTTGTTCTTGTTTTTTTTGTGTCTTATGTTTCTTATGCATTAAGCTAGCTTAAAAATTCTATTTTTAAGTCCTAATCATTAGGCAATTTTGAATATGTTTTATTCAATTACCATGTACTTTGCTTGGCACTTTTGTTCCAGTTAATCCAATTATGGTTTATATTAAGTATGCATGTGCCTTATGTTCTTGTTTGAATGATTATTTATTTCTTGTTTTCTATATTTCTCTATGAAAGCTTCTTCCTTTTTGCTAATGACAAAGGGGGAGAATAATTGTTTCTCTAACATCTCTCTATGCAGAACTTATATTGCCTCTGATATTTAGGGGGAGTTGCTGGACTTAGGGGGAGGATCAAGTTTAGAGAAACGTCGTTCAAAGCTTTCGTGCAATATTGGTTGTCAACCTCAAGAATTTTGATGAAGACAACAAGCCTCTATGCACTTCATGATTGCAAAAAGATAAGAGCTTCCAACGTTATCAATCACAAGGAAATGATCTTTTAAAGGCAATGGTATTATGTGATCAAGCTTCATGTGCATTTACATAAAGATTCAAGCTTTGGACACAATCCTAAGGTATATCAAAACTCACCTTTAAATTGATATACAAGTGTTAAATAATCATAATTTATGTTAGCATGTTGCATAAAGTCATTGGCATATTTTTACAAACTGGTTTAACACTTTAAAACAAATTTATTATGGTTTTTTTTAACAGTGTTAACCGGGTAACCATATGGGTTAACCGGTTACCGGCCTCAAATTTCAAATCATGTGTTAACATTTTAAAGCGTTAACCGGTTAATCCATTTGGTTAACCGGTTAACACTGTACGTTTTTTTAATATTTTGTCCACTTTTCATGAAAACTCATTTCAAAATTTTCATACCTTTTCACTACTTTTCATGATCAAATAATACCTCTTTGAATAGGTGTTTTGAAACTTATATATTCTAAAAAAAATCATTTTTGAAAAAACCCTCCTAGAATTTTCATAAAACTCATATATTCAATCACTCTCACAAAATTCAAATTTTAAAAAAGTGTTCATAATTGTTCATCACATTTCATTTTACATTTGACACTTGTATAGAATTCTTGATTTTTTATTATTCAAGGATAAGATCAATCAAAGAAGATTAATATTACATCTTTCATCAAATTATTGTAAACACCCCAAATTTGCCCTCATTCACACCATGGCTTGTGATCATTTCATGTGCATAGATTCAATCATATCATCTCATATCTCACTTTTGATTCACTGCTTAGATTCAAAGGCATCTGTTCCCAGGGTTTGTGATCTGAGCAATCCAAGAGCCTCTTGAGCCACCCCAAAGGCCATTAATCACTTCAAAAGGGTCCATATGTGTTCTTGCATCATGTTCCATCTTCTCAAAGTCAAGAATGCAAAAGAATCACAAGAACTAGGGTTTGAATGGATGCAGAGCCAGGTTTGACTGCACAGTTGACCTAAAATTAGGGTTTTGGTTTCAGAGGCCATAACACCCAATTTTTTGGTCATTCTTGTTTCCATTTGTCTCTATATGGTATAAGGAGTATGCATATCAATTTTCATGAAGAAATTCCATGGGGAAGTCATCTGATCAAGGGTTGACTTTCTGGACAAGTCAGTGTAAAATCAGGGCATCTGAGGACCCCAATGACCCAACCAATGGGTGATCTTCATCATTTTGAGTGTATATGATCTTTATTTGATCATGATGGAAGGTTGGAGTTCACAAAAATCAAGAATTTGGAGTTTTTGCAAATGTTGACTTTTTGGGCATAGTTGACTTTTCAAGAATGCTTCATTTTAGGTCATTTTCAAGCCTTGATTCTTGATCCAAAAATGCTTCAAATGGAAAAACTTTGGTCATGAAAGTTGTAGATTACATCTTTCCCTTTTCAAAAAGTACAAGAACCTGATCAAACTCTTCTTGGATCAAAAGTTATGGTGTGACAAAGTTGGCAAAAATCATTGATTTTCAAGATGTGCACCAAATGAGAATTTTGCAAAACCATGAACCAATGCCATTTGTAACTTCTAATTCACTTCAAACCATGACATAAACATTCTATGTGACATGAAAATCAGATTTGGACCAAAAATCCCTCATGTTCATGGCTTGTGTAGCAAAGTAGTCACATGTGAACCAAAAAGCAACAACTTGCAAAAACACTCATCACACTCCACCAACTTGATGCATTGGATGCTGCACCTTGCTAGCCCTCTCACCTCATCTTGCTGCACCAGAACCATGCCTTGTACTAGCCTAGCACCAAGCCATACTTTCTCTTACACAAAAGTTGACAAATTGCAAAAGTGGCCATACCAATCAATAAAGCACATGTCATGTCATCTGACCAATGAGAAAGGTTTATGTGGACAAAGAGCAAGACATTTCATACATGAAGCAAGGCTGAAACTCTCTCAAGCATCACATACACAAACACACCTCATTTTGCAAATTGCTTCGAATCTGCCTCCACACTTCACAAACATGCCAACAAGTTTCATCAACCTTTTCACTATGCTTCATTGAGTAGAAACCAATAAGACTCAAGCCTGGAACCAGCCTGAACTGATCTGCACCATTTCTCATCCCTAAAACCAGAACTCTTCGAATCTCCACACACAGCCATCAAAATCCATTTTTTCTTTCACCAACAAGTCATAAACTGTCCCTGGAACCAAAATCACCCTTCAAAGCAGTTTGAAACATCACATACAAAGATCCCCATTTCTGCTACACCAGAGTTGGATCTTTCAAGCCAGCCACTCTCCAAGTTTTCTGAGCCTCATTTTGTCCTCAGGAGGTTCAAGGAAGCAAGCCTGTGCAAAGAAAAAGTCCAGAGAGCTCATAAACAGAGAAGCTTCATCTCAGGTGAGCTTCATGAACATTTTTCCCAGAAACTGATTTTTAAGTTCTTTTATGATGCCTTGTGTTCCTCTGATCATGAATGTATGCTTACTTTTGCAAATAGTGTAGAAACCAGCATGTATGAAGCTTTTGAACATTTGCCCGTGTTTTACATTTTGTTTCGATTCAGGCTTATGGATGAAAATAAATGAATTTAGGCTGAGGGTTTAGGTTTAGATTGATGAGAGAGTCGTTTTGGTGGAAGAAATTTGTTGATTGGTGACCTGTAGAAGAACCTAGGGTTTTGGCTCGCCGGAGAAGACGACCGGAAGTCTTCTCCGGCCGCCTGTAAGTCATTAGCCCTAATCTGAGTGATTAATGAGGTTTGAATGAGGATCGTTGGATGGCCTCTCCCGCGCGTGAATGGATGGATGAGATGAGTCATTAGAAGCACTAATCCCTGATTATCCATTTAATTTATGTTTAATTAATCCATAAGTTTAATTAGCCAGATTTGAATCTGGGCCCTTGGATCTGGCGCGCAGTCAACCAGACCAAGCCCAGATCAAATCCTGGCCTTCCCTTCTAATTACTTTCATTTTAGCCTATTTTATTTTTCATTTAATATCATTTCTTTTCTCTAATTTATTTAAAATAGTAAAAAATGTGTAAAAATTATGAAACTTTTTCTCATAAGTTTTATTAATTTTTATGACACAAAAATATTTTTATTTTTATTTTTATCATTAAAAAAGTATTTTTAAGTATTTAAAAGATTATTTTTAATTGATTAATGGAAATTAATTTATTAAAAATACTTTTAGGTATCTAAAAATCACCAAAAAATTCATGAAATGTTCTAAGACATTTAGAAACATTGTCCAACCTTCAAACCAAATTTCTTTTTTGATCTTGATGCATTTTGAGAATTTTCCATTGAATTAAATCATTTTTTGTGCATTATTTTGATCCTAAGTTCAAAAAATCATTTCTGCCTATCTATGAAGAGTTGGACATTGATTCTTTTTGTATTGCATTGTGTTTAGCATGTAGTTTCTAGGATTAAATGTCCATGGTTTGATTCCTCATTTCCAATTTGTTTGGCATTTCTTTTGTTTAGGAACCCTAAAAACCCTAATAACTTGTAAAATTCATAACTTGAGATTGGTTAAGAGTTGAGACCTCCCCTTTGGACCTTGGTTTAGTATAGGGTTAGGGTTTCTTTGAGTGGAATTTTCCATTTTTTATCTTAGGGTTTGCTTCTGTTTTTGGTTTTTGTTTGTTGTTTGATCCATAAACCCTAATTTGGGCTTCCATTTGCATCCTTCTTGCATTCTCTTGCATAACATGACTTGCCATGACATTTCAATCACCCATTTGATTCATTTGACATCTTAAGACATATAGAAAGCATGTTTGATCATTGCATCTTGCATTGGCCATGTTGTTTGCCATGTATGTTTCATAACTTTTCATGTAAGTTCATGCTCCTTAACTTGCATCATTTGCATCCATGATCTTGTATGAACATTTCCATGTGCTGCCTCATGTTTGTATCACTTCATAGCATCATTATCATCATCAACATGCTTCTGGTTTTGTTCTCATCATGTCATCTTATCTCATTTGGCTTTGCATTGCATTTCTTTTCTAACATTTCAGGTGGTAAGTAATGTTGAGAGGTGAATTTGCCTTCACTTCTCATGACTTTTCTTTTCATCTCCCTTGCATCCATTGCTGCATTTTTACATGTGTATGAGATTGAGCTTGCTCATTTTTCTCCTTCCCACTTTATTTCTTCAAGTGACTTGACTTCTTGAATGAAGCAAGTCACTTTGCTTCTCTTGATCCTTTTCATCTGCCTCCTGGTGGTTTCATTGAAGATTGTTCTTGATAAACCTCACAAACCCTAGGAACAACCAAGCATGACAATGATTAGGGTTTTGATTAGTCTCCCCTCTTAGTTTTACCTTTGTGTCTCTTTTGAGTCTTCTCTTCTCATCTCATAATCAGGGACTAAACCTTAAAGGCTTTAAGGCTTTGTGATTAAGCTTATGCCTGCATCCTTCTCTTAGGATGGAGTGTATAACTTTAATCCTAAGTGTTAAACCCTTAATGTGTTTAAATCTCTTAATCAATTCACTTAATAATCATCAAGACATCACACTTGTAACTTGGGCCTTGCATTAGGGTTCCAATTCTTCCTTAATTGGTTAAGAAGGACTAACCCTAGTGTTAATGGACAAGTCCCCCTCAAGTTGTCTTACAAATCATAAAAATCACTTCATCATCATACCATTAAATAAAATCCACTTAATCAAAGGCTTGTTTTGTCATGAGTTTAATCCCTAATCATGGATTAAGTTGAGGAGCTTTCCTCAGCTTAAACATTCTCATCTATTATCCTTCTATTAGGATGGTGTAATGAGTCTGTTTAATCCTTGATTATGGCTTAACCTCATTACTCAACACTAAACAAAAACACCAAAAAAACATCTAATTAATCACAAGTAGGTTAATGATCTTAATCCTACACCATGGTGGTTAAGTGTGAGAATCTGACTTCACACTTAAGGTACTCTCATTACCCCTAATCAGAGGGAAGATGTGATGAGTTTGCTAAATCCATTGGTTTAGGCTTAAGCTCATTAACTCATGACAAAAATCCAAAAGTAATAAAAGACTGAAAGCATCAAAACAAACAATAATCGTCTCCTCCGGGATTCTTTTCTCATCATCTTCACTCATAAGCGAGAACTTGCTTCTTCCGTCTAATGCAAGACAGTTTGCATCTGTGCCAGACAGATCATACACTTGAGCATAGGCAAGTAAGCAGTTCATAAGTCAATTCATCTTTCAGTCTCTTTGGGTCGAACTACGGTGTTCTGACTTCCTCATTGCACGAGAGGATACGTAGGCATAACTTAACAGTTATCGAACAAAAGTCTCTGTACATTCCCCCTCTTTCCAGCATCATTCTCTTAGCCTCATGATCATGAGCATACTCTTTCCTTACACTGACACTGCATATATCACACTTCACTTCTTTTACACCGACACCTGTACATTCTTTTCCAGCTATGTTACTGTAAACACCCCAAATTTGCCCTCACCCATTCACACCATGGCTTGTGATCATCCTCATATGCATAAACACAATCATATCATCTCACATCTCATGTTTGATTCACTGCATAGATTCAAAGGCATCTGCACCTAGGGTTTGTGATCTGAGCAATCCCAAAGCATCTTGAGCCATTCCAAAGGCAACCAATCAACTCAAAGTGGTCCATGTGTGTTCTTATATCATATTTCATCTCCTCAAAGTCAAAATTGCAGAGGAATCACAAGAGCTAGGGTTTGAGTGGATGCAGAGCCAGTTTGAACTGCACAGTTGATTGAAAATTAGGGTTTTGGTTTCAGAGGCCATAACTCCATTTTTTTTGGTCATTCTTGTTTCCATTGATCTCTATATGGTATAGGGAGTATGCATATCAATTTTCATGAAGAAATTCCATGGGGAAGTCATCTGATCAAGGGTTGACTTTTCAGACAAGTCAGTGCAAAATCAGGGCATCTGAGGCCCCAATGACCCAACCAATGGGTGATCTTCATCATTTTGAGTGTATATGATCTTTATTTGATCATGGAAGAAGGTTGAAGTTCATAGAAATCAAGAATTTAGGGTTTTTGCAAATGTTGACTTTTTGGGCATAGTTGACTTTTCAAGAATGCATCATTTTAGGTCATTTTTCAAGCCTTGATTCTTGATCCAAAAAGGCTTCAAATGGAAAAACTTTGGTCATGAAAGTTGTAGATCTCATCTTTCCCTTTTCAAAAAGTACAAGAACATGATCAAATTCTTTTTGAATCAAAAGTTATGGTGTGGCAAAGTTAGCAAAAATCATTGATTTTCAAGTTATGCACCAAAGGCAAAAATTGCAAATTCTCCTTCCAAGGCCAATTCAGTCACCATATGGGCTTCTAATGCACTTAACATGATCATGTAACTTCTAAAAGTCAGATTTGAACCAAGGTGCCTCATGTTTCATGGCTTATGCAACAAGATTTTTCCATGTGAACCATAAAGCAAGCAACTTGCAAAAACTATCATCACATCTCACCCACTTGATTTCTTGGATGCTGAACCAGCCCTAGCTTCTCTCCATGCCATGCTGCGCCAGTCCATGTACTTATGCTAGCCTAGAACCAAGCCCATGCCTCTCTTACAACCAAGTTGACATTTTGCAAAAGTAAACATCCCAATCAATAAAGGGCATGTCAAATCAACTGACCAATGAGAGAGAGTCATGTGGACAATTTGCAAGCAAAACATAAGAAGAAGCAAGGCTGAAACCAACACATGATACACATACACCAAAACCTTCCATTTTGCATAAGCATTCGAATCTGCTTACACAGCCATCAAATACTCAAACCATCTTCATCAATCATCTCACCACATTTCATAGATCACCCAGCACCAAGAACACAAGCCTGAAACAGCCAGATTACTCCATAGCCATTTCTCACTCCATTTTGCAGTTTCATTCGAAACTCTCATCCTAGCTCACAAACACACAAACAAACACCACAAACCTTCTCCATTCATCATCAGGACCTCAAACCTTCATTCACCATGACCTGAAAGTGCCAGAATCTCCATTGCCATTTTTGACTGAACTGAAGCAGGAGCTTTCGAAACTCATCATCAAGCCAACTTAAACTCCATTTGAGCATTCAAACATCTTCTGGGGACCAAGTGGAGCAGCTTGCACAAAGAGAGGTGGCCAGAAAGTTCCTAAACTGAAAGCTTCGAATCTCAGGTAGCCTGAAATTTATTTTTCCAGAAGTTGTTTTTCTTGTTACAAACTTGTTCTTTGTGTTGTCCTGATCATCCTGGTGCTTTTAGTTTTTGAAATGGTTGTGATTTGAACATTTAATTTGACTCTGAAACTGGTTTGCCCTAAAAATGTTTGCTTTCGATTCATGTGATTGATGAGGAATAAATTTGTTTGGGGTTAGGGTTTTGATTCAGGAGATCATGGGGTTCATTTCTATGTGCTTAGTTTTCATTTTCATTGCGTTTTGAGGAAGTTGGTGAGTTTTCAGGTGAGGAGCTGGCCGGAGAAGACGACCAGAAGTCTTCTCCGGCAGCCTGAGAGTGATTAGGGCTTAATCCAGTCATTAATGAGAGTTTGAATCCTGAGCGTTGGATGAGCTGACTTGGTCAATTCCCGCGTGCATTCAATGGCCTGAATTGCTTCACTTAACCCTAATCCACGTCATTACCTTAATTAATTAAGTTTATAATTAATCTGGCCAGTTTGAATCTCCACCCTCAGATCACGCGCGCAGTCAACATGTTTAAAACCAGGATCAATCTCATCCTTCCATTTGTTTGACTTTTATTTTAATTCATTTTGACTCATTTCTTTTTCATTTGTTTTGCATAATTATTTTAAAATAGCAAAAATATCTTAAAAATTATGAAACTTTTTCTTTAAAGTTTTATTAATTTTTAAGACCCAAAAATATTTTTATTTTATTTTTTATCATTAAAAAAGTATTTTTAAATATTTAAAAGATTATTTTTAATTGATTAATGGGAATTAATTAATAAAAAATACTTTTAGGTATTTAAAAATTACAAAAAAATTCATGAAATGTTCTAAGACATTTAGAAACATTGTCCAACCTTCAAACCAAATTTCTTTTTTGATCTTGATGCATTTTAAGAATTTTTCATTGAATTAAATCATTTTTTATGCATTATTTTGATCATGGATTCAAAAATTCATTTCTGCCAATTGGTGAAGGTTGAGACATTGATTCTTCTTGCATTGTCTTTTGTTTTGCATGTAGTTCCTAGGATAAAGAGGCCATGAATTGTTCTTGCATTTTCAAATTGTTTGGCATTTGTTTTGTTAAGAACCCTAAAAAACCCTAATAACTTGCAAAATTCATATCTTGAGTTTGGTTGAGAGTTGAGAGCTCCCCTTTGGGCAGTGGTTCATTATAGGTCAAGGGTTTCTTTGGGTGCCATTTTCCATTTTTTATCTTAGGGTTTGCTTCTGTTTTGGGTTTTTGTTTGATGTTTGATTCATAAACCCTAATTTGGGCTCTCTCTTGCATCCTCCTTGCATTCCCTTGCATAACATGACTTGTCTTTGCATTTTGTGCATGCTTATGATTCATTTGACATCCTAAGACATATAGGAAACATGTTTGATCATTGCATTGCATATTTGCCATGTCATTTGTCTTGTATGCTTCATAACATTTCATGTTTGTTCATGCTCCTTAACTTGCATCATTTGCATTCATAATCTTGTATGAACATCCCCATGCCTTGTCTCATGCTTGTAGCATCTCATAACATCATAATCATCATCAACATGCTTCTGGTTTTGCTAAGCATCATACCATTTCATCTCATCTTGCATTGCATTGCATTTCTTTCTAACATTGCAGGGTGGTAAGTAAACTTGAGAAGTGGATTTGCCTTCACTTCTCATACCTTTTCTTTTCATCTCTCTTGCATCCATTGCTGCATTTCTATTTGTGTTTGAGATTGAGCTTGCTCATTCTTCTTCCTCCCATTTTCTCTCTTCAAGTGACTTGGCTTCTTGAATGAAGCAAGTCATTTTGCTTCTCTTGATCTTATTCATCTGCTTCCTGGTGGCTCCTCTGAAGTTTGTCCTTGAAAACCTCACAAACCTTAGGATCATCCAAGCATGACAATGAATTAGGGTTTTGATTAGTATCCCCTCATAGTTTTTACCTTTGTGTCTCTCTTTGAGTCTTCTCTTCTCATCTCATAATCAGGGACTAAACCCTAAAGGCTTTAAGACTTTGTGATTAAGCTTGTGCCTGCATCCTTCTCTTAGGATGGAGTGTATAACTTTAATCCTAAGTCTTGAACCCTTAAGGTGTTTAAATCTCTTAATCAATCCATCTAATAACCATCAAGACATCACTTGTAACTTGGGCCTTGCATTAGGGTTCTAATTCTTCCTTAATTGGTTAAGAAGGACTAACCCTAGTGTTAATGGACAAGTCCCCCTCAAGTTGTCTTACAAATCATAAAATTCACTTCATCATCATATCATTAATCTAAAATCCACTTAATAAAGGCTTGTTTTGTCATGGGTTTAATCCCTAATCATGGATTAAGTTGAGGAGTCTTCCTCAGCTTAAACACTCTCATCTATCATCCTTCTTTTAGGATGGTGTAATGAGTCTGTTTAATCCCTGATTATGGCTTAACCTCATTACTTAACACTAAACAAAAACACCAAAAACATCTAAATGATCACAAGTAGGTTAATGATCTTAATCCTACATCAAAGGTGATTAAGTGTGAGAATCTGACTTCACACTTAAGGTATTCTCATTACCCCTAATCAGAGGGAAGATGTGATGAGTTTACTAACCCAATGGTTTAGGCTTAAGCTCATTAACTTATGACAAACTTCAAAAAGCAATAAAAGACTGAAAACTCAAAAACAAACAATAATCGTCTCCTCCGGGATTCTTTTCTCATCACCTTCACTCACAATCGAGAACTTGCTTCTTCCGTCTAATGCAAGACAGTTTGCATCTGTGCCAGACAGATCATACACTTGAGCATAGACAAGTAAGCAGTTCACAAGTCAATTCATCTTTCAGTCTCTTTGGGTCGAACTACGGTGTTCTGACTTCCTCATTGCACGAGAGGATACGTAGGCATAACTTAACAGTTATCGAACAAAAGTCTCTGTCCATTCCCCCTCCTTCCAGCATTATTCTTTAAGCCTCATAATCATGAGCATACTCTTTCTTACACTGACACTATACATATTACACTTCACACTTCTTTTGCACTGACACCTGTACATTCTTTTCCAGCTATTTTACACACAAATTGCACCGACACTACCCCTTTAAAACACAAATCTTTTAAGCGTGGATCCCGTCGAGTACGACGGACAATCTGGGTGCTAATACCTTCCCAGGTTGTAACCAACCCCCTTTCTCAGTCTCTCTGGTTCGCAAACCGTCTTATCCATCTTTTCTAGGTTTATGCAGCATTGCCTTTCCTCCGGGATAAAAATGCCTAGCTGGCGACTCTATTCATCTCCAGTGAGTTCACGGCTGTGTTCTCACTGTTCTTTTCGCCGACCGTTCGCGCTTGTACCTGGATGCAAATCTTTGGGAGCGACAGCTTGGCGACTCTGCTGGGGACCCTTATACTGCAACCAGGGCTTCTGGTTCTTTTTGTGGGTTCCTCCTAGCGCTTGATTGATTTGTGTTTACTGGGGTGTTATGTGCTTGTTTGTGCTTGTTTTATTTTTGTTTACTGCTTTATGTACAGTTACTTTACTGCTTTCTTTATTTGCATTTATATATCATACTGTCATTGTTGCTGGCTGGATTTGGTTTTGTTTTGGTGGGTGGGTGTTCCATTGAGAGTTAAGATCCTATACCTGGGATCTGAGTGACACCTAGGATAGAGTGAATCATATTCTTTCCCATTCCATTTCGGTCTGGTGCGGGAATATGAAACACGGTTCAGATATGGGTTTCTTCTTGAGAACTCTGTGTTGCAGATTTCCTGCAATGCTAGGGCTATCTGGGAAGCCTGCTAAGTCTGGATGACCTTTTAGTACTGACCTTCAGAAACTGAGGTGAATTAGAGGAGGAATTGTTATGGTTATTGCAAACACTGTACCTCCGGGTTAGAAGTGTTTACACTTCTCATAACTGATCCAAGTCTGAGGATCCTTGTTCTAGATCACCACCTGTGAGGGGGTTGGGCTGTTTACAGGTTTGCAGGTACCTTGACCTCAGAATACCCTGTTACTTTGACTTTGTTAAGAATGCTCCATGTTGGATAGTTCTTGTGATTCTAAAACCCTGGACTTGTGGCTCTTTATTTGAGTCCCCCACCCTGGTTACTGGATTTATAGACCTCCACCTGGACTTCTTGAACACACATGGATCTATACCAAGATAATTAATCAGATCCAGCTCAGTCACAAACCCTTGCATTTCATTTGCATACATACCCATTGCATCATATTAACATTTGCTTATTTGTGTTTCAGGGTATCCACCTTCATCTTTGGTTTTGGTTTTGACCCCATCTGCAGTTTTGACCTGTCTCCACCAGCACTTGCTTCAGTTTGTCAGCCATATACTTCAGTCACTTGCACCAGCCAATCAGTGGTTCATTCCTTCAGCATTGTCATCAGCACTCTACTCAGTCTTCAGCATCATGGCTCCAAAGAAAAGCAACATCACCTATCATTTCTTCCAACCAGACTTATCAGACATCAGGAGGATCCAAACCCTGATCACTCCAGATCACATACCCTTGTTCAGGGAGAGTTATGGAGATATACTGGACATGGTTATGGATCTGGACCCTTCACAGAGGAGCCTCATCCACACCTGTATTCAGTTTTATGACCCCCCATTGAGATGTTTCACCTTTCAAGACTTTCAGTTGGGGCCTCTTTTAGAAGAATACTCATCTTTGATTGGTTTGCCTATCAAGAGGGAAATCCCTTTCAACCCTGAAATGGTCTTTCCTAGCAATGGAGAGGTAGCAAAAGCTTTGTATCTGGAGCCTGTTTTGATTGAACAGCATATGACCTCTAAAGCTGGGGTCCCTGGTTTTCATCTTGACTTCTTGATTTCTCAAGCTAGTCTGAAGGCCTCCTCGGGGGAGTGGAAAGCTGTTTGTGCTCTGTTGGCCTTAAGTGTATATGGAATTGTGCTGTTTGCAGATGAGCCTCGATTCATCAGCAAGAATGCAATCCACTTGTTCATCCTGAAGAACCCTGTGCCAACTTTACTGGGTGATCTCTATTACTCAGTCCATCAGAGAAATGAGAAGCAGAGGGGAAGACTAGTGAGGATTTGTGCTCCATTATTTCATGCTTGGCTTCTCAGGCATCTACCCAGGACAGATGCATTTCTCAATCCTCATCAGCAAAGCAACTGGGCTAAGAGGCTCACTACTCTCACTTCAGCAGATATCAGATGGTGTACTCAGAGCACCAAGGGCAGAGATATGATCACCAGTTGTGGGCACTTTCCCAATGTGCCCTTAATAGGAGTTAAGGGAAGTATCAATTACAACCCTCTGCTGTTCAAGAGGCAATTAGGCTATGCACTGGTTCATACTCCTAGGGAACAAGATTTGGTTGAGACCCTCTACTGTGAGAACAAGATTAGTTTGACTGTTGTTAGGCAGGCTGCCTGGGCCTGGGATCATGTTCAAACCAAGGGAATCACCATTCTGGGAAAGTGCAATAATGTGGCATCAGTCCAATATTATGAGTGGTCCCATGCTAGGGCCCAATTCTCTGGAATGCCCTTTACCATAGAAGACATGCCTGAGTCGTCTTCAGCACCACCCCCTGCCACTATCAGTTTGGAGGAGTTTGAGAGCTTGAAGGAAAGAAATGAGAAGTTAACCCAAGCCTTGCAGAAGACCCTCAGAGAGAGGAGTGAAGGTGTGAGGGAGATTGAGATATTGGAGAAGTTAAGGGTGGAACACTTGACTAAAATTGAGAGGTCTGGAGATTATATCAACAAGTCTAAAGCTGGTGAACAGATTCTGAAGAATGCTTGTAAAGAAGCCCAGTTTCAGAGAGCAAGAACAGACTTGTATTTGAAAGAGAGTCAGGCCAGGTGGGTCCGGATCACTGAGGCCCGTACTCTAGAAGACAAGAGAGTTCAGGACAAGATGGAGCAGATGGAAAAAGCCCTGGCAGCAGCCCAGAAGGAGATATCAGAGCTAGAAATCAGAGCTGGAGTGAAGAGGTCTAAGGACCAAAGTCAGAACAAAAAGTTGATTGCAGCTGTTGCAACAAGAAACCTTCTCATCAGAAGTCTCACGGAGCATCCGGCTGATCCTGTGACCGAAGCACTTCTCAAGGAAGTTCGTGAGGATGAGTTTGGCCTTGGAGTTTGATCATTTGCTTGTTGTTGTTCCTTTTCCATGTACTTTTGCTTTTTGTGATGTATTTTGACCCCTTTGAGGGCTTGTGTTGTAAAAATGAACAAGTTGTATTATTTCACATTTTGTAATATATTTGTGTTGGTTTCTATCTGGGTTCACTTCAAAAGCACCTTCAACAGCAGCATCCTCAAGGGTCTGGAAGGGTCAAAACTGAAAGCCAAACCGGATACCTTGAGAGCAAATAAGCATACTGCATTGCATGCTAACCCTTTTTGTTTGTCTTGCAGGTTTTTGTTTTGTTGTTGCTAACCTCTGTTGTGATATTCAGGAATTATTGCTCGCCGCCGGGTATTTCCTCTCAACAGGCCTCACAGGTACCCAACTAGAAACAACCTTCCGGGAATTCAGATGGATCAGATGCAACAAGACCTTACAGAGGTCAGAAATCAGATGGCGAATGAAAGGTTAGAAATGAGAACGCAGATGACGCAGTTCATGGAAGTTATGAACAACATGGCCCAGAGCCAGGAGAGACTGAGGGCCATGGTGGAGAGGCAAAATCAAGAGGAGCCTCATGTAGGAACTGCAGGCACCAGTAATAATGAAAGGGTGCAACCCCATATTAATCCCCCTGTGTTTGGCCCACATCTCCATCCTGAGATTAATATTCCTGCAAACATTCAAGGAACAGCTACTGCGGCCAGGGTACTTCAAGAAGATCCTCAGGAGGACCAATTTACAGTAATGGGTGCTGGAGAGGAAACTTATGACAGGAGATTGGATGAAATAGCTGAGAAGTTGAGGTCCTTAGAATCTCAAAATTCTTTGGGGTTCGACGTCATGGACATGGGTTTGGTAGAAAGGGTCAGGATCCCCCATAAGTTCAAGCCTCCTTGTTTCGAAAAGTATAATGGGACTTCATGCCCCCGGACTCATCTGCAATCATTTCTGGGAAGGCTGAAGGCCTATACAATGGATGAGAAATTGTGGATGTTCTATTTTGAAGACAACTTGACTGGAGCATCAAGGGAGTGGTATTCCCATTTGACAAGGGCAACTGTGAGATGCTGGAAGGACCTGGCAGAAGCCTTCATTAGACAGTATCAGTATAATCTAGATATGGCACCCAATAGGACCCTCCTAATGGGAATGTCACAGTCATCTAGGGAGAGCTTCAGAGAATATGCTCAAAGATGGAGGCAATTGGCTGCTGCCGTTCAACCACCAATGTCTGAAAGGGAAATGGCAGATATGTTCATGAATACTCTTCAGGGAACCTATATTGACAGGTTAGCTGCTTTCTCTTCCACTAGCTTTGCGGATGTTGTTATAGCTGGGGAGAGAATTGAAAGCCTGTTAAAGATGGGAAAGATCTCAGACAACGGTGCAAGCTCGTCCAGTAGTACAAGAAAGCCTTTTACAGGCCCGAGAAGAACTGGCGAGACCAATGCCATTCACACCAACAGGGGTAGGCCCCAATATGTTCAAAGGACAATAGCAGCAGTCACTATCCCTGCTCCAGCTCATCCACAGCCAGTCTATCAACCTCCTCAACAAAACTTCCAACAACAACCTCAGTATCATCAGCAGAATCAGTATCCTCCAAGAAACTACAACAACAGCAACTCCAACAACAACAATCAACAGAGGCCATTCCAACAAAGGCCATCCCAAGCTAACAGAGTGATCGACCCGATCCCAATGCCATATGCTGCCTTGCTGCCACAACTTCTGAAACTCAACCTAGTTGAGCTAAGAACGTTGGCACCTCCGGATCCCAACAGTCTACCAAGAAACTATGACTCCAATGCTAGGTGTGCTTTTCATTCAAACGCACCTGGTCACAGTACAGAAAAATGCAGGGCTCTGCATATGAAGGTACAAGACTTGGTAGACTCCAAGGCTCTGAATTTTGCACCTCCGCCCAATGTCAATAAAAACCCTATGCCAAACCATGGTGGTCCTCGAATTAATGCTATTGAAGAAGACCAACCGTCTTATTTGATAACAAGTGTGGATCAGATCCGGACGCCATTGGTGGAAATCAAAGCTCAACTCCGTGAAAGCAATATATTTCCGGGGTGTGAACTAGGGTGTCCCTACTGCAATATTTCATGGAATGGGTGCGAGGACCTGAGGAATGGCATTGACAGCCTTATTCAGAGTGGCCTGCTACAGATCACTACATCATTCCCAACAAATCCGGCAACTTCATCAACAACGGTTTCAGAACCTCCTACAACTGCAGCAACTATTGTTCCTGACAATTCATCAGCACCATCAACAAATACTTCACCTATCCTTCCAAATGATCAGTTTTCAACAGTTCCTCCTGCTACAACTTCAGCTTCATTCCATTTCGAATCTCCATCAACAACAACAACAGTCCTTCCAACAGTACCTCCTACAACACCAGCAATCGATCATGAAGACGTCTCCACTGTTACCATATTCTACGATCCTGAGAATAATTCCGCCTACCATTCAGAAGGTGCTGCTCCCGCCAGAGCGCCAGTTACAATCTTTTATGATCCACAAACAATAACAGTCCCTTCAGCAGCAGCAATCAGTCCAGTCACTGTCACGGTGCCTGGACCAGTACCATATGAAAGCAATAGGGCCATCCCTTGGCACTATGGCTCTGACGTATACTGCGAAGGAAAAAGAATCACTCTTGAAACATCAGCACCTGCACCGCAAGTAGATAATGTGGGGGGAGGCGGAGGCTTCACTCGAAGCGGACGTCTCTTTGCTTCACAAGTTCAAAGACCTACTGCCGAAGCAGAAGCTGCTGCCAAGGCAAAGGGAAAAGGCCCGGTGCAGGAAGATCCAGCTACCAAAGAAACCCTGAAGACTCCATTCGATCAGGAAGTTGATGAGTTTATGCGAATCATCAAAAAGAGTGACTACAAAATTGTGGATCAACTTCACCAGACGCCATCCAAAATCTCCATCCTCTCACTGCTTATGTGCTCCGAAGCCCATCGGGATGCACTACTTAAAGTCCTGCACGCAGCTTACGTGCCTGAGGAGATTACTGTCAACCAATTGGAAACCGTGGTTGGAAACGTTACTGCTAGCAATGGGCTGGGGTTTACCAATTCTGACTTGACAGCGGATGGCCGCAATCACAACAAAGCCTTGCACATAACCATGGAATGCAAAGGAGCTGTCCTTTCTCATGTGCTGGTGGACACAGGTTCTTCCCTAAATGTCTTACCAAAGAAGGCTCTGGTGAAGTTAGAATATGATGGACTGGCATTGAGACCCAGCAACCTGGTGGTAAGAGCCTTTGACGGTTCGAAGAGATCGGTTCTGGGAGAGATTGAGCTGCCTGTGACAATTGGCCCACAGACTTTTAAAACTATCTTTTATGTGATGGACATTCAGCCCGCCTACAGCTGTTTGTTGGGTAGACCCTGGATTCACGCCGCCGGCGCAATAACGTCTACCCTTCACCAAAAGTTAAAATTTGAGTGGGAAGGTCAAGTTGTCACAATCTGTGGGGAGGAGGATATATTTGTTAGCCATCTGGCTACCTACAAATACATTGAGATGGATGGAGAGATCCATGAGACAATGAGCCAAGGTTTTAAAGCCTTGAATGTCAATGAAGCATCTGCTGTATCTGGAATCTCCATGTCATCTTACCAACAAGCCCGAAAGGTTGTTGAAGAAGGAACTGCCCTTGGCTGGGGCAAGGTTTTAGCTGTGGAGGAGAAGAAGGACAAATTTGGGTTGGGTTACAGACCAACTCAACATCAAGCAAAGGCTGCTGCAGAGCCTGGTTTTGTCAGTGGGGGGATGCTTACCCCCGATGCTATCAACTGTTTGGAAGACGAGCTGGAAGAGGAGCGCAATCTGGGGAATTGGATTCGTCCGAAGATCCCGGGGAGCAGTGTCTCGAACTGGTCTTCCCAGGAAATTATAAGAGTTACTCATGCAGAGTAATTATTATTTCCTGTATTTTTTATAAGCATGCATCAAAGTCTTGCATCTTGCCCAAGATGACAAGACTCATTTTGTAATCAGGGCCATCTGTACTTTTGTGCAAACAAGATTAAATTAATGAAATATCAGACATCTTTTTGCAAACAAGTCTTTTTCTTTTATGCTCACTGTTTTTCCATTTTTCTTTTTTGTACAAAAATAAATGGCGGTGTTTTCAAAATGATAACTTCATTTCACTTTTTTCTAAAGCAAGATTAAAATCAATCACTAGAATGAACGAACTTAACCCTTGCAGAGAGTGCCTTCCAGACAGCACCGACAACAGCACGGCTATGACATCGTATGACTTTGACAATCCAATCAATCAAGCTGATGAAGGGGTTGATGAAGAATATGAGCTTCCTGAAGAGCTAGCCAGGTTGTTGAGACAAGAGGAAAAGGTTATTACCCCTCACCAGGAGGAGATTGAAGTGATTAATCTTGGTACAGACGAAGACGTGAAAGAGGTTAAAATCGGGGCCAGCCTGCAAGACTCAGTGAAGAGACAGCTGATAGATCTGCTTCAAGAGTATGTTGATGTGTTTGCTTGGTCGTATCAAGACATGCCAGGGTTGGACACCGATATAGTCGTGCACAAGCTGCCTTTGAGGGAGGAATGCCCACCGGTCAAACAGAAGTTGCGCCGAACTCGCCCAGACATGGCTATGAAAATCAAGGAAGAGGTACAAAAGCAATGGGACGCCGGGTTCCTTGCTGTGACTAGCTACCCACCGTGGGTTGCTAACATAGTACCTGTGCCTAAGAAAGACGGCAAAGTAAGAATGTGTGTTGATTACCGGGATCTGAATAGAGCCAGCCCGAAAGATGATTTCCCATTACCTCACATTGATGTATTGGTGGATAACACGGCTCAGTTCTCGGTATTCTCCTTCATGGATGGATTTTCAGGATATAATCAGATCAAGATATCACCTGAAGACATGGAGAAGACAACATTCATTACACCTTGGGGCACGTTCTGTTACAAAGTGATGCCATTTGGACTGAAGAATGCTGGTGCAACGTATCAACGGGCTATGGTGACATTATTCCACGATATGATCCATAAGGAAATCGAATGTTATGTGGATGACATGATCGCCAAGTCCCTTACAGAGGAAGATCACCTGGTGAATCTACTGAAGTTGTTCAAGCGTCTGAGGAAGTACCAATTGAAGCTGAACCCCAACAAATGCACATTCGGGGTGCGATCCGGTAAGCTGCTGGGTTTTATTGTAAGCGAGAAAGGGATTGAAGTGGACCCTGATAAAGTCAAAGCCATCCAAGAGATGCCTGCACCGAAAACTGAGAAAGAAGTTCGAGGGTTCTTAGGTCGATTGAACTACATCTCACGGTTCATATCTCACCTTACAGCAACCTGTGAACCCTTGTTCAAGCTGTTAAGAAAGGAACAAACGGTCAGGTGGAACGAAGATTGCCAGAAGGCTTTTGACAAGATCAAGGAGTATTTACAAGAACCTCCAATCCTCATGCCGCCAGTTGAAGGAAGACCTCTGATTATGTACTTGACAGTGCTAGAAGAATCAATGGGGTGTGTGCTGGGCCAGCATGACGAGTCTGGTCGAAAAGAGTATGCAATATACTACCTAAGCAAAAAGTTTACCGACTGTGAACAGCGTTATTCACTGCTTGAGAAAACTTGCTGTGCTTTAGCGTGGGCTGCTCGCCGACTGAGACAGTATATGCTGACCCACACTACCTTATTAATCTCAAAAATGGACCCAGTTAAGTACATTTTCGAGAAGCCAGCTCTTACTGGACGGGTTGCAAGATGGCAGATGATTCTCACAGAATACGACATACAGTACACATCTCAGAAAGCCATCAAGGGCAGTGTACTATCTGAATATCTCGCTGAGCAACCCATTGATGACTACCAGCCTATGAGGTTCGACTTCCCTGATGAAGACATCATGTTCATTAAATCAAAAGATCATGAAGAGCCTATTCACACTGAAGGGCCTGACCCAGAAGAAGAATGGACTATGATGTTTGATGGGGCTGTTAACATGAATGGTCGTGGTGTTGGTGCAGTACTCATTACGCCTAAAGGAGTTCACATGCCTTTCTCGGCAAAACTCACTTTCAACTGCACTAACAACGAAGCTGAATACGAAGCTTGCATTATGGGTCTTGAGGAAGCCATTGACCTCAGGATCAAGACATTGACCGTATTCGGAGATTCAGCTCTGGTAGTCAATCAAACCAACGGAAAATGGTACAGCCACCAGGATCATCTGATACCTTACAGGGATTATACAAGAAGGCTATTGACTTTCTTTACAACAGTCAAGCTTGAGTATATCCCTCGGGACGAGAATCAGTTTGCAGATGCTCTTGCTACCATTTCATCCATGATCAAGGTTCAAACGGCTAACTTTGTACCCCAGATTTCAGTGTCTAGACTTGATAGACCAGCATATGTATTTGCAGCAGATGTTGTAAAAGATGATAAGCCTTGGTTTCATGACATTAAGTGCTTCTTGGAGGATCAGACATACCCACCTGGGGCATCTTCCAATGATAAGAAGACTTTGAGAAGGCTTGCTGGGAGTTTCTTTCTGAACACTGATGGATCTTTATACAAAAGGAACTTTGATATGGTACTCCTCAGATGTGTTGACAAGACGGAAGCAGGTTTGTTGATGCACGAAGTGCACGAAGGATCCTTTGGCACCCATGCAGGAGGGCATGCCATGGCTAAGAAATTGTTGAGGTCAGGCTATTACTGGATCACAATGGATGCAGACTATTGTGCTTATGCCAGAAAATGCCATAAATGCCAGATCTATGCAGATAAGGTGCATGTGCCTCCCAATCCTTTGAACATCATGTCTTCACCATGGCCCTTTGCTATGTGGGGCATTGATATGATTGGCAAGATTGAGCCAACTGCTTCAAATGGTCACAGATTCATCTTGGTCGCCATTGACTATTTCACCAAATGGGTCGAAGCAGCCTCATATGCAAATGTTACAAGACAAGTGGTAGCCCGATTTCTGAAAAGAGATATCATCTGTCGGTATGGAGTGCCCGAGCGAATCATTACTGATAATGGTTCCAACTTGAACAACAAAATGATGGCAGAACTGTGCCGGGACTTCAAGATTCAACATCACAATTCTTCTCCTTACAGGCCAAAGATGAATGGCGCTGTTGAGGCGGCAAATAAGAATATCAAGAAGATTGTGCAGAAGATGGTAATCACATACAAAGACTGGCATGAAATGCTACCATTTGCCTTGCATGGGTACCGCACGTCAATCAGAACATCCACTGGGGCAACACCGTATCAGCTTGTATATGGTATGGAAGCAGTCCTACCTGTTGAAGTTGAACTACCCTCGTTACGGGTATTAATGGATGTTAAACTGAGTGAAGCAGAATGGGTTCGGTCCCGATTCTAACAACTGAGTCTGATCGAAGAGAAGAGATTGGCTGCAATCTGTCATGGGCAGTTATATCAGAAGAGAATGAAGAGAGCCTTCGATCAGAAAGTCAGGCACCGAGAGTACCAAGTGGGAGATCTTGTGCTGAAAAGAATCCTCCCTCCTCATACAGACCACAGGGGCAAGTGGACTCCGAACTATGAAGGACCATTCATTGTAAAGAAAGTTTTCTCTGGTGGAGCACTGATGCTCAGCACCATGGATGGTGAAGACTTCCCGTCCCCTGTGAATTCAGATGCAGTTAAAAAATACTTCGCATAAAATGACCCGCTGGACATAAAAACAGAATGTAAGTCCAGGCAAAAATAGGGCATCCCGGCGAGTCAAAAACAGAATAAAAGACTCGGGCAAAAGTAAGGGAAATAAATAAAAAATGTGTACACCCGCTGAGTTGAAAAGCCGCATTGGACAACTCAGGCAAAAATGGGTATCCCGATGGATTGAAAACCCGAAAGGGCGATCCATGCAAAATAAGGGAATAAGCGAACAACTGCATTCTGAATTCGTCTGTATCACCTACAACTTGGTAAGCTTCAAAGGATCAAGCTTCAATCAGAATCAACTCTCTCCATAACGCAAGACGAGAAGAACGTCATTGTCATACGAGTCATAGCAGAAGAGGAAGCTCCTTGAAAGCGTCGTCAGCATCGCCAGCATTTTGTTTCTCAATTTGTAACAATCTCTTCATTTCAGGAGATATGTTTCCTTGACTGTATCTTGCCAATTCAGGGCACACGAATTAATAAAATCAGATTTTCGGTCATGTTTCGTTTTTACATTTATGTTTTGCAAAGAGTTGTCTGATATCTCTAAAAATACAATTGCATAAGTACAGATGCCTTCCTCTAAAAATAAAAACACATGCTTACAGGGAATGTGATTTTTCTCGAAAGTACTTAACTCCTATGACGGAATCCAGTAAGGGATACCTCGGGACCTCTTGTACGTTCCATTATCTTTGCAGGATTGCAGGTATCCAGAACGCAACTTGGGGCATGCAAGTTACATCTCAGCAAGCTGGCTAATCAACAAAAGAATATCAGCATCCGAGATGCTCTATCCCCAGCTGAGTTGCTCCCCATTTCCCCAGCAAAGTTGCCAAATCAACTAACAGGCTTAACACTCCGGATGTTTTCTCCCCAGCCGAGTTGCCTCTCGTTACTCTCCCCCAGCTGTAGTACCAGCCATTCTTCCTCAGCAGAATGCAGAAATCAGGGAATCATCTCCCCACAGAATCCCCAGCCTCTATTCAGAAGAGCAACGCACGGAGGAGTCACAACAGAGTACGGAAAGCTTCTACAAACCCCAGCTGGGTCCCATATTATAAGGATATGTCAATCAGCGACATGTATCCCCAAACAGATACATCATTAGATCTACCAATGATCTCATCCCCAGCTGGGATGTTCACTTCAAGCAGATCAACCGGAGATCTTCGCGGCAACGGGATCCGAATCCCGGATCGGTGCCTCTTTGCATAATCATAGCATTCGCATCATATTATCCCCTTAAAGCGTAGCATTCCGTCTAATACGGAGCATTACGGCAAAAATCAAATACATAGCATAATCATAAGTCATGTTGTGAAGTGAATACTTGTGAATAATGACAGTTCGTCAACAATACACAGAAATCCCCACCAGAGTCCCGGCAAAAGCAGCTGCCCTTTCAAATCACAAACACCAGTATATACACCCTTTGGCACCCGTCCGTGTCATCTTTCCCCAGTAAAGTCGCCTGAACAATCTTTACAAACAGATCACCCGTACTACAGATACTTCCTGACACCCGTCCGTGTCAAATCACCATCAAAAAGCCAAAGACATCCTCTTTGCACTCACATATACTTGTATATACACTTTCTTGACACCCGTCCGTGTCATATCCCCAGCGCAGTCGCTTACACCTTCATCACCCATATACTTGTTAATATTATACTTTTCTCTCTTGACACTCGTCCGTGTCACTCTCCCCAGCAGTTAAAACACTCATCTATACAATAACAACACTTACTACTCATGGTACACTTATACAGATACTCGTCCGTATCTTGTATACATCACCACTCATATCCCCACAGATTCGACAGTAGTCCTTGTTCTTTGTTAACCAGTTGGTACTCGTCCGTACCATCATCTCAGAACATTGCGTATAATGTTTGTTTCTACATGATACTCGTCCGTATCATACTCTTAAGGATGCTCGTCCGCATCTTTAATCCATACACCATGTTAAACACTTGTGTCTTTTTGAATATAGATGCCCGTCCGTGTCTACTATTCCCCCAGAAGAACCATCAGATTCAGCACTCGTCCGTGTTCCTTGTTAACCAGTTGATACTCGTCCGTATCATCATCTCTGAACATGTGTCAGTTTGTTTCTACATGATACTCGTCCGTATCATAACCTTAAGGATGCTCGTCCGCATCTCTAATCTATACACCATACCAAACACTTATACCTTTCTTTTCTTGGATGTAAACGCTCGTCCGTGTTCCCCAGTGGATCGCCAACAAAGCAAATTTTTCTTTTTATCTAACACTCGTCCTGTGTTATGATACCTTTGAGAGCAGCCGTACCCTGCTGAGTGGTCGTCCTCCACTTCTTGATGGTCGTCCTCCATCATGCTCATCCGATGGCCGTCCCCATCGTTGATTTTTAGCAGCCGTCCCCTGCTAGGTGGTCGTCCTCCACCTTTTGATGATCGTCCTTCATCACTTTATCCAATGGCCGTCCCCATTGTTGATTTTGGTTATCTGGCATTCGTCCTAT
The DNA here is from genome assembly GCA_963966055.1 of Lathyrus aphaca. NCBI lineage: Eukaryota > Viridiplantae > Streptophyta > Magnoliopsida > Fabales > Fabaceae > Lathyrus > Lathyrus aphaca. The sequence goes on along the minus strand of OZ014525.1, from coordinate 42,528,070 downwards.
GTCATGAGAAACCTCGAGAGCAGCCGTCCCCTGCTGAGTGGTCGTCCTCCACTTCTTGATGGTCGTCCTCCATCTTGCTCGTCCGATGGCCGTCCCCATCGTTGACCTTTTCTATCCGATGGCCGTCCCCATCGTTGATATTTTCGGCAGCCGTACCCTGCCAGGTGGTCGTCCTCCACCTTTGATGGCCGTCCCCATCATATTTCTTTTATCCCCAACAGAGCAGCCGTCCCCTGCTAGGTGATCGTCCTTCACCTTTGATGGCCGTACCCCATCATCTGTTTATTTCATTTATTCTTTAACCCGATGGCCGTCCCCGTCGTGGTCCCTTTTCCTTTTTAGCCCGATGGCCGTCCCCATCGTTGGTTACTTGACCTTTATGAACTTGATGGCCGTCCCCGTCATGTTTCATTAATCCCCAGAGAACTTTGCAGCTTTGTCTTGATGGCCGTCCCCATCATAATATCCTATTTTCCCCAGCTAGTCGGCCGTCCCCGTCTTAGCTTTACTTGTTTTTCCCCAGCTAGTCGGCCGTCCCCGTCTTAGCTTTACTTGTCTTTCCCCAGCTAGTCGGCCGTCCCCGTCTTAGCTTTACTTTTTATCCCCAGCATGTCGGCCGTCCCCGTCATTGCTTTATTTCCTGCACTTTACCAGCATGTCGGCCGTCCCCGTCATCGCTCTTTACCCAGCAGTCGTCCTCTGCTCGACGGTCGTCCTCCGTCGCCCACACCTTTACAATATACTTTGTTTTCCTTTTACAATCTATATCCCTTTTCTTCTTCATTCCGTGAGTGCAAATTTTGGACTGTCTTTGGTATTCAACCACAAGTTATCTTGTTTGCCTGTTAAGCCGTCGCTTACATCCTGCACAGCTAACTCATGTTTGAATAGGGGCAGCTGTAAACACCCCAAATTTGCCCTCACCCATTCACACCATGGCTTGTGATCATCCTCATATGCATAAACACAATCATATCATCTCACATCTCATGTTTGATTCACTGCATAGATTCAAAGGCATCTGCACCTAGGGTTTGTGATCTGAGCAATCCCAAAGCATCTTGAGCCATTCCAAAGGCAACCAATCAACTCAAAGTGGTCCATGTGTTTTCTTATATCATATTTCATCTCCTCAAAGTCAAAATTGCAGAGGAATCACAAGAGCTAGGGTTTGAGTGGATGCAGAGCCAGTTTGAACTGCACAGTTGATTGAAAATTAGGGTTTTGGTTTCAGAGGCCATAACTCCATTTTTTTTGGTCATTCTTGTTTCCATTGATCTCTATATGGTATAGGGAGTATGCATATCAATTTTCATGAAGAAATTCCATGGGGAAGTCATCTGATCAAGGGTTGACTTTTCAGACAAGTCAGTGCAAAATCAGGGCATCTGAGGCCCCAATGACCCAACCAATGGGTGATCTTCATCATTTTGAGTGTATATGATCTTTATTTGATCATGGAATAAGGTTGAAGTTCATAGAAATCAAGAATTTAGGGTTTTTGCAAATGTTGACTTTTTGGGCATAGTTGACTTTTCAAGAATGCATCATTTTAGGTCATTTTTCAAGCCTTGATTCTTGATCCAAAAAGGCTTCAAATGGAAAAACTTTGGTCATGAAAGTTGTAGATCTCATCTTTCCCTTTTCAAAAAGTACAAGAACATGATCAAATTCTTTTTGAATCAAAAGTTATGGTGTGGCAAAGTTAGCAAAAATCATTGATTTTCAAGTTATGCACCAAAGGCAAAAATTGCAAATTCTCCTTCCAAGGCCAATTCAGTCACCATATGGGCTTCTAATGCACTTAACATGATCATGTAACTTCTAAAAGTCAGATTTGAACCAAGGTGCCTCATGTTTCATGGCTTATGCAACAAGATTTTTCCATGTGAACCATAAAGCAAGCAACTTGCAAAAACTATCATCACATCTCACCCACTTGATTTCTTGGATGCTGAACCAGCCCTAGCTTCTCTCCATGCCATGCTGCGCCAGTCCATGTACTTATGCTAGCCTAGAACCAAGCCCATGCCTCTCTTACAACCAAGTTGACATTTTGCAAAAGTAAACATCCCAATCAATAAAGGGCATGTCAAATCAACTGACCAATGAGAGAGAGTCATGTGGACAATTTGCAAGCAAAACATAAGAAGAAGCAAGGCTGAAACCAACACATGATACACATACACCAAAACCTTCCATTTTGCATAAGCATTCGAATCTGCTTACACAGCCATCAAATACTCAAACCATCTTCATCAATCATCTCACCACATTTCATAGATCACCCAGCACCAAGAACACAAGCCTGAAACAGCCAGATTACTCCATAGCCATTTCTCACTCCATTTTGCAGTTTCATTCGAAACTCTCATCCTAGCTCACAAACACACAAACAAACACCACAAACCTTCTCCATTCATCATCAGGACCTCAAACCTTCATTCACCATGACCTGAAAGTGCCAGAATCTCCATTGCCATTTTTGACTGAACTGAAGCAGGAGCTTTCGAAACTCATCATCAAGCCAACTTAAACTCCATTTGAGCATTCAAACATCTTCTGGGGACCAAGTGGAGAACCTTGCACAAAGAGAGGTGGCCAGAAAGTTCCTAAACTGAAAGCTTCGAATCTCAGGTAGCCTGAAATTTATTTTTCCAGAAGTTGTTTTTCTTGTTACAAACTTGTTCTTTGTGTTGTCCTGATCATCCTGGTGCTTTTAGTTTTTGAAATGGTTGTGATTTGAACATTTAATTTGACTCTGAAACTGGTTTGCCCTAAAAATGTTTGCTTTCGATTCATGTGATTGATGAGGAATAAATTTGTTTGGGGTTAGGGTTTTGATTCAGGAGATCATGGGGTTCATTTCTATGTGCTTAGTTTTCATTTTCATTGCGTTTTGAGGAAGTTGGTGAGTTTTCAGGTGAGGAGCTGGCCGGAGAAGACGACCGGAAGTCTTCTCCGGCAGCCTGAGAGTGATTAGGGCTTAATCCAGTCATTAATGAGAGTTTGAATCCTGAGCGTTGGATGAGCTGACTTGGTCAATTCCCGCGTGCATTCAATGGCCTGGATTGCTTCACTTAACCCTAATCCACGTCATTACCTTAATTAATTAAGTTTATAATTAATCTGGCCAGTTTGAATCTCCACCCTCAGATCACGCGCGCAGTCAACATGTTTAAAACCAGGATCAATCTCATCCTTCCATTTGTTTGACTTTTATTTTAATTCATTTTGACTCATTTCTTTTTCATTTGTTTTGCATAATTATTTTAAAATAGCAAAAATATCTTAAAAATTATGAAACTTTTTCTTTAAAGTTTTATTAATTTTTAAGACCCAAAAATATTTTTATTTTATTTTTTATCATTAAAAAAGTATTTTTAAATATTTAAAAGATTATTTTTAATTGATTAATGGGAATTAATTAATAAAAAATACTTTTAGGTATTTAAAAATTACAAAAAAATTCATGAAATGTTCTAAGACATTTAGAAACTTTGTCCAACCTTCAAACCAAATTTCTTTTTTGATCTTGATGCATTTTAAGAATTTTTCATTGAATTAAATCATTTTTTATGCATTATTTTGATCATGGATTCAAAAATTCATTTCTGCCAATTGGTGAAGGTTGAGACATTGATTCTTCTTGCATTGTCTTTTGTTTTGCATGTAGTTCCTAGGATAAAGAGGCCATGAATTGTTCTTGCATTTTCAAATTGTTTGGCATTTGTTTTGTTAAGAACCCTAAAAAACCCTAATAACTTGCAAAATTCATATCTTGAGTTTGGTTGAGAGTTGAGAGCTCCCCTTTGGGCAGTGGTTCATTATAGGTCAAGGGTTTCTTTGGGTGCCATTTTCCATTTTTTATCTTAGGGTTTGCTTCTGTTTTGGGTTTTTGTTTGATGTTTGATTCATAAACCCTAATTTGGGCTCTCTCTTGCATCCTCCTTGCATTCCCTTGCATAACATGACTTGTCTTTGCATTTTGTGCATGCTTATGATTCATTTGACATCCTAAGACATATAGGAAACATGTTTGATCATTGCATTGCATATTTGCCATGTCATTTGTCTTGTATGCTTCATAACATTTCATGTTTGTTCATGCTCCTTAACTTGCATCATTTGCATTCATAATCTTGTATGAACATCCCCATGCCTTGTCTCATGCTTGTAGCATCTCATAACATCATAATCATCATCAACATGCTTCTGGTTTTGCTAAGCATCATACCATTTCATCTCATCTTGCATTGCATTGCATTTCTTTCTAACATTGCAGGGTGGTAAGTAAACTTGAGAAGTGGATTTGCCTTCACTTCTCATACCTTTTCTTTTCATCTCTCTTGCATCCATTGCTGCATTTCTATTTGTGTTTGAGATTGAGCTTGCTCATTCTTCTTCCTCCCATTTTCTCTCTTCAAGTGACTTGGCTTCTTGAATGAAGCAAGTCATTTTGCTTCTCTTGATCTTATTCATCTGCTTCCTGGTGGCTCCTCTGAAGTTTGTCCTTGAAAACCTCACAAACCTTAGGATCATCCAAGCATGACAATGAATTAGGGTTTTGATTAGTATCCCCTCATAGTTTTTACCTTTGTGTCTCTCTTTGAGTCTTCTCTTCTCATCTCATAATCAGGGACTAAACCCTAAAGGCTTTAAGACTTTGTGATTAAGCTTGTGCCTGCATCCTTCTCTTAGGATGGAGTGTATAACTTTAATCCTAAGTCTTGAACCCTTAAGGTGTTTAAATCTCTTAATCAATCCATCTAATAACCATCAAGACATCACTTGTAACTTGGGCCTTGCATTAGGGTTCTAATTCTTCCTTAATTGGTTAAGAAGGACTAACCCTAGTGTTAATGGACAAGCCCCCCTCAAGTTGTCTTACAAATCATAAAATTCACTTCATCATCATATCATTAATCTAAAATCCACTTAATAAAGGCTTGTTTTGTCATGGGTTTAATCCCTAATCATGGATTAAGTTGAGGAGTCTTCTTCAGCTTAAACACTCTCATCTATCATCCTTCTTTTAGGATGGTGTAATGAGTCTGTTTAATCCCTGATTATGGCTTAACCTCATTACTTAACACTAAACAAAAACACCAAAAACATCTAAATGATCACAAGTAGGTTAATGATCTTAATCCTACATCAAAGGTGATTAAGTGTGAGAATCTGACTTCACACTTAAGGTATTCTCATTACCCCTAATCAGAGGGAAGATGTGATGAGTTTACTAACCCAATGGTTTAGGCTTAAGCTCATTAACTTATGACAAACTTCAAAAAGCAATAAAAGACTGAAAACTCAAAAACAAACAATAATCGTCTCCTCCGGGATTCTTTTCTCATCACCTTCACTCACAATCGAGAACTTGCTTCTTCCGTCTAATGCAAGACAGTTTGCATCTGTGCCAGACAGATCATACACTTGAGCATAGACAAGTAAGCAGTTCACAAGTCAATTCATCTTTCAGTCTCTTTGGGTCGAACTACGGTGTTCTGACTTCCTCATTGCACGAGAGGATACGTAGGCATAACTTAACAGTTATCGAACAAAAGTCTCTGTCCATTCCCCCTCCTTCCAGCATTATTCTTTAAGCCTCATAATCATGAGCATACTCTTTCTTACACTGACACTATACATATTACACTTCACACTTCTTTTGCACTGACACCTGTACATTCTTTTCCAGCTATTTTACACACAAATTGCACCGACACTACCCCTTTAAAACACAAATCTTTTAAGCGTGGATCCCGTCGAGTACGACGGACAATCTGGGTGCTAATACCTTCCCAGGTTGTAACCAACCCCCTTTCTCAGTCTCTCTGGTTCGCAAACCGTCTTATCCATCTTTTCTAGGTTTATGCAGCATTGCCTTTCCTCCGGGATAAAAATGCCTAGCTGGCGACTCTATTCATCTCCAGTGAGTTCACGGCTGTGTGTTCTCACTGTTCTTTTCGCCGACCGTTCGCGCTTGTACCTGGATGCAAATCTTTGGGAGCGACAGTTACACACAGATTGCACTGACACTACCCCTTTAAAACACAAATCTTTTAAGCGTGGATCCCGTCGAGTACGGCGGACAATCTGGGTGCTAATACCTTCCCAGGTTGTAACCAACCCCCTTTCTCAGTCTCTCTGGTTCGCAACCGTCTTATCCATCTCTTTCTAGGCCTATGCAGCATTGCCTTTCCTTCGGGATAAAAAATGCCTAGCTGGCGACTCTATTCATCTCCAGTGAGTTCACGGCTGTGTGTTCTCACTGTCCATCTCGCCGACCGTTCGCGTCTGTACCTTTATTTGGGCCTGGTCCCATCTATCGGGAGCGACAGCTTGGCGACTTTGCTGGGGAACCTTATACTGCAACCAGGGCTTCTGGTTCTTTTTGTGGGTTCCTCCTAGCGCTTGATTGATTTGTGTTTATTGGGGGTGTTATGTGCTATTCGTATGTGTATATTTTCTTTATTTACTGCTTTCTGTACAGCTTTATTTATTGCTTTCTTTACTGTTTTTCATTTATCATACTGTCATACTGCTGGCTGGATCTGTTGTCTGCTTTGGTGGGTGGGTGTTCCATTGAGAGTTAAGGTCCTATACCTGGGACCTGAGTGACACCTAGGTTAGAGTGAATCATATTCTTTCCCATTCCATTTCGGTCTGGTGCGGGAATATGAAACACGGTTCAGATATGGGTTTCTTTTTTAGAACTCTGTGTTGCAGATTTCCTGCAATGCTAGGGCTATCTGGGAAGCCTGCTAAGTCTGGATGACCTTTTAGTATTGACCTTCAGAAACCGAGGTGAATTAGAGGAGGAACTTTTATGATTATTGTAAACACTGTACCTCCGGGTTAGAAGTGTTTACACTTCTCATAACTGATCCGAGTCTGAGGATCCTTGTTCTAGAACACCACCTGTGAGGGGGTTGGGCTGTTTACAGGTTTGCAGGTACCTTGACCTCAGAATACCCTGTTACTTTGACTTGATTAAGAATACTCCATGTTGGAACAGTTCTTGTGATTCTAAAACCCTGGACATGTGGTTCTTTATTTGAGTCCCCCACCCTGGTTACTGGATTTATAGACCTCCAACTGGTATTCTTGAATATGACATGGACCTATATCAGAGTTTTGATCAGATCCAGCTGTAAACACCCCAAATTTGCCCTCACCCATTCACACCATGGCTTGTGATCATTCTCATATGCATAAGTACAATCATATCATCTCATATCACATTTTTGATTCACTGCATAGATTCAAAGTCATCTGCACCTAGGGTTTGTGATCTGAGCAATCCCAGAGCTTCTTGAGGCACCCCAAAGGCAACCAATCAACTCAAAGGGGTCCATGTGTGTTCTTATATCATATTTCATCTCCTCAAAGTCAAAAATGCAGAGGAATCACAAGAGCTAGGGTTTGAGGTGATGCAGAGCCAGGCTTGACTGCACAGTTGACTGAAAATTAGGGTTTTGGTTTTAGAGGCCATACCTCCAAATTTTTTGGTCATTCTTGTTTCCATTGATCTCTATATGGTATAGGGAGTATGCATATCAATTTTCATGAAGAAATTCCATAGGGAAGTCATCTGATCAAGGGTTGACTTTTCAGACAAGTCAGTGCAAAATCAGGGCATCTGAGGCCCCCAATGACCCAACCAATGGGTGATCTTCATCATTTTGAGTGTATATGGTCTTTATTTGATCATGGAAGAAGATTGAAGTTCATAGAAATCAAGAATTTAGGGTTTTTGCAAATGTTGACTTTTTGGGCATAGTTGACTTTTCAAGAATGCATTATTTTAGGTCATTTTTCAAGCCTTGATTCTTGATCCAAAAATGCTTCAAATGGAAAAACTTTGGTCATGAAAGTTGTATATCTCATCTTTCCCTTTCCAAAAAGTACAAGAACATGATCTAATTCATCTTGGGTCAAAAGTTATGGTTTGTTAAAGTTGGCAAAAATCACTAAAATTCAAGTTATGCACCAAATGGAAATTTTGCAAAACCTTGAACCAATGCATCATGTGACCTCTAATTCATTTCAAACCATTACACAAACATTCTCTAAGTCCTAAAAATCAGAATTGGATCAAGTTTGCTCATGTTTTGGTTCATGTAACAAGATTTTCTTTCATGGGAACCATAAAGCAACAAGTTGCAAAACCACTCATTTCACTTCCTACAAACTATGACATTGGATGCTGACTTTGGCTAGCCTCTCACCTCACCCTTTGCTGCGCAGCCCATGCCATGTACTTGCCAAGATCATGAGCCATGCTTCTCTTACACATTATTTGACTTTTTGCAAAAGTTGCCTTACCAATCAATAAAGCACATGTCAAATCAACTGACCAATGAGAGAGAGTTATGTGGACAATTTGCAAGCAAAGCATAAGGGCAAGCAAGGCTGAAACTCATTCATTGACAACATACACAAAAACCTCCCCTTTTGCAAGTTCTTTCGAATTTCTCTCCACAGCCTGAAAACACTAAAACCATTTTCACCAATCATCTCACCATGTCTCATTGAGTCAAAAGCAACCAAGAACCCAGCCTGAAACAAGCCATAACACCACTTCACCATTTTCACTCCAACTTGCAGTTTCATTCGAAACTCTCTCCACAGCTCACAAACACCCAAACAAACTCCATAAACCTTCTCTACTCATCATCTGGACCACAAACAACCCTTCACCCTTGCCAGAAACAACCTGAATCACCATTGCCATGTTCAACTGAGCTTGAGCAGAAGTTACTCAAACTCTTCATCCAGCCAACATAAACTCTTCCTAAGCATTCAAGGATCACCAGGAGGCCAAGTAGAGTGGATTTCACCAAGAGAGGAGGTCAGAAAGTAGCTGAGTTGAAAGCTTCGAATCTCAGGTAGCTCAAGAAATATTTTTCCAGAAATCATTTTTTAAGTTCCTAATCTGTTCTATATGTCTTCCTGATCATGAATGTGCTTTTGGTTTTGAAAATGGTGATGAAATGAGAATGTAATTGCTTCCTGAAACTTTTTTGCCCTAGTTCTTGTTTGCTTCGATTCAGCCTTTCATGGAAAAATAAATTTGTTTTGTTTGAGGGTTATGATTCGTGAGTGAGTGGGAAGCATTTCTGTTCATTTAGATTTCATTTTCGTAACGTGTAGAGTGAGTTTGAGGTTTTGGGTGAACGGAGAAGATGACCGGAACACTGTTCCGGTCATCTGAGAGTGTTTAACGGCGTAATTAGGGCATAAGCATTTAATTAGCTGATTTTGAATTTGAACCGTAGGATGTGGCGCCAGGTCTCTTCCCGCGCGTGTAACTTTGAATCCAGGCCCTAGGATGTGTTGACTTTTATTTAATTCAGTTTAAATTCATTTTTAATTCACTTCTTTTCATTTTATTTGCATAATTAATTTAAAATAGCAAAAATGTCTTAAAAATTATGAAACTTTTTCTCAAAAGTTTTATTAATTTTTAAGACACAAAAATATTTTTATTTTCATTTTTTGCATTAAAAAAGTATTTTTAAATATTTAAAAGATTATCTTTAATTGATTAATGAGAATTAATTAATTAAAAATACTTTTAGGTATTTAAAAATTACAAAAAAAATTCATGAAATGTTCTAAGACATTTAGAAACATTGTCCAACCTTCAAACCAAATTTCTTTTTTGATCTTGATGCATCTTAAGAATTTTTCATTGAATTAAATCATTTTTTATGCATTATTTTGATCATGGATTCAAAAATTCATTTCTGCCTATTGGTGAAGGTTGTGACATTGATTCTTCTTGCATTGTTTTGTGTTTAGCATGTATTTTCAAGGATAAAAAGGCCATGATTTGTTCTTGCATTTTCAAATTGTTTGGCATTTGATTTGTTAAGAACCCCAAAAAACCCTAATAACTTAGAAAATTCATATCTTGAGTTTGGTTGAGAGTTGAGAGTTCCCCTTTGGGCAGTGGTTTAGTATAGGTTTAGGGTTTCTTTGAATACCATTTTCCATTTTTTATCATGAGGTTTGCTTCTGTTTTGGGTTTTTGTTTGATGTTTGATCCATGAACCCTAATTTGGGCTTTCTCTTGCATCCCTCTTGCATTTCCTTGCATGACATGACTTGTCTTTGCATTTTGTGCATTCTCATGATTCATTTGACATCTTAAGACATGTATAAAGCATCTTTGATCATTGCATTGCATATGTGCCATGTCATTTGTCTTGTTTGCTTCATAACATTTCATGTTTGTTCTTGCTCCTTAGCTTGCATCATTTGCATTCATAATCTTGTATGAGCATCCCCATTGTCTTGCCTCATGTTTGCAGCACTTCATAACATCATAATCATCATCAACATGCTTCTGGTCTTGCTTTGCATCATATCATTTCATCTCATCTTGCATTGCATTGCATTTCTTTCTAACATTTCAGGTGGTAAGTAAACTTGAGAAGTGGATTTGCCTTCACTTCTCATAACTTTTCTTTTCATCTCTCTTACATCCATTGCTGCATTCTTATATGTGTTTGAGTTTGAGCTTGCTCATTCTTCTTCATCCCACTTTCTTTCTCCAAGTGACTTGACTTCTTGAATGAAGCAAGTCACTTTGCTTCTCTTGATCCTGTTCATCTGCTTCCTGGTGGTTCTTTTGAAGATTGTTCTTGCAAACCTCACAAACCTTAGGAACAACCAAGCATGACAATGAATTAGGGTTTTGATTAGTCCCCCTCATAGTTTTTACCTTTGTGTCTCTCTTTGAGTCTTCTCTTCTCATCTCACAATCAGGGACTAAACCCTAAAGGCTTTAAGACTTTGTGATTGGGCTTATGCCTGCATCCTTCTCTTAGGATGGAGTGTATAACTTTAATCCTAAGTATTAAACCCTTAAGGTGTTTAAATCTCTTAATCAATTCACTTAATAATCATCAAGACATCACACTTGTAACTTGGGCCTTGCATTAGGGTCCTAATTCTTCCTTAAGTGGTTAAGAAGGACTAACCCTAATGTTAATGGACAAGTCCCCCTCAAGTTGTCTTACAAATCATAAAAAACACTTCATCATCATACCATTAATCTAAAATCCACTTAATAAAGGCTTTGTTTTGTCATGGGTTTAATCCCTAATCATGGATTAAGTTGAGGAGTCTTCCTCAGCTTAAACATTCTCATCTATCATCCTTCTTTTAGGATGGTGTAATGAGTCTGTTTAATCCTTGATTATGGCTTAACCTCATTACTCAACACTAAACAAAAATCACAAAAACATCTAAATAATCATAAGTAGGTTAATGATCTTAATCCTGCACCATAGGTGATTAAGTGTGAGAATCTGACTTCACACTTAAGGTATTCTCATTACCCCTAATCAGAGGGAAGATGTGATGAGTTTACTAACCCATTGGTTTAGACTTAAGCTCATTATCCTATGACAAACTTCAAAAAGCAATAAAAGACTGAAAACTCAAAAACAAGCAATAATCGTCTCCTCCGGGATTCTTTTCTCATCACACTCACTCACAATCGAGAACTTGCTTCTTTCCGTCTAATGCAAGACAGTAAGCACCTGAGCCAGACAGGTCATACACTTGAGCATAGACAAGTAAGCAGTTCACAAGTCAATTCATCTTTCAGTCTCTTTGGGTCGAACTACGGTGTTCTGACTTCCTCATTGCACGAGAGGATACGTAGGCATAACTTAACAGTTATCGAACAAAAGTCTCTGTCCATTCCCCCTCTTTCCAGCCTTATTCTTTAAGCCTCATGATCTTGAGCATTTCACTCTGTTCTTACACTGACACTTTCACATCACTTATACACTTTACACTGACACCTGTACATTCTTTTCCAGCTATTTTACACACAGATTGCACTGACACTACCCCTCTAAAACACAAATCTTTTAAGCGTGGATCCCGTCGAGTACGGCGGACAATCTGGGTGCTAATACCTTCCCAGGTTGTAACCAACCCCCTTTCTCAGTCTCTCTGGTTCGCAAACCGTCTTATCCTTATCTTTCCAGGCCTATGCAGCATTGCCTTTCCTCCGGGATAAAAATGCCTAGCTGGCGACTCTATTCATCTCCAGTGAGTTCACGGCTGTGTGTTCTCACTGTTCCCTTCGCCGACCGTTCGCGTCTGTACCTTTATTCGGGCCAGTCCCATTTATCGGGAGCGACACCAGCTCAGTCACAGACCCTTGCATTTCATTTGCATACATAATCATTGCATCATATTGACATTTGCTTATTTGTTTCAGGGTATCCATCTTCATTTGGTTTTGGTTTTGACCCCATCTTCAGTACTGACCTATCTTCACCAGCATCTGCTTCAGTTATCACCAGCATCAGCCAATCAGTGGCCCCTTCTTCAGCATTATCATCAGCACCTGTCTCTACTCAGTCTTCAGCATCATGGCTCCTAAAAAGAGCAACATCACCTATCACTTCTTCCAGCCAGAGCTATCAGATATCAGGAGGATTCAGACCCTGATCACTCCAGATCACATACCTTTGTTCAGGGAACATTATGGAGATATACTTGACATGGTTATGGATCTGGACCCTTCACAGAGAAGCCTGATCCACACTTGCATCCAGTTTTATGATCCCCCTCTGAGGTGTTTTACCTTTCAAGACTTTCAGTTGGGCCCCTTATTGGAAGAGTACTCTTCATTAGTTGGTATGCCTATCAGGGGGGAATCCCTTTCAACCCTGAGATGGTCTTTCCTGCTAATGGAGAAGTAGCAAAAGCTTTGCATCTGGAACCTGTTTTGATTGAGCAGCATATGACCTCTAAAGCTGGAATCCCTGGTTTTCATCTGGATTTCTTGATCTCTCAAGCTACCCTGAAAGCTTCTTTAAGAGAGTGGAAGGCTGTTTGTGCCTTGTTGGCTTTGAGCATATATGGAATTGTGTTGTTTGCAGACGAGCCTCGATTCATTAGCAAGAATGCAATCCATCTGTTCATCCTGAAGAACCCAGTGCCCACTTTATTGGGGGATCTCTACTATTCAGTGCATCAGAGGAATGAAAAGCAGAGGGGAAGGTTAGTGAGGTGTTGTGCTCCATTGTTCCACACTTGGCTTCTCAGGCATTTGCCCAGGACAGATGCATTTCTGAACCCTCATCAGCAGAGCAACTGGGCTAAGAGACTCACTGCTCTAACTTCAGCAGATATCAGATGGTGCACTCAAAGCACCAGGGGCAGGGATATCATCACCAGCTGTGGGCATTTTCCCAATGTGCCCCTAATAGGAGTTAAGGGTAGTATTAATTACAACCCTCTGCTGTTTAGACGACAACTGGGCTATGCACTGGTCCATACTCCTAAGGCACAGGACTTGGTGGAGACTCTTTATTGTGAGAACAAGCTTAATCTGGCTATTGTTAGACAGGCAGCCTGGGCCTGGGATAATGTTCAAACCAAGGGAATAACCATTCTGGGGAAGTGCAACAATGTGGCATCAGCACAATATTATGAATGGTCCCGTGCCAGGGCCCAATTCTCTGGGATGCCCTTTACCATAGAAGACATGCCTGAGTCATCTTCAGCACCACCCCCTGCCACTATCAGTTTGGAGGAGTTTGAGAGCTTGAAGGAAAGAAATGAGAAGCTAACCCAGGCTTTGCAGAAGACCCTCCGGGAGAGGAGTGAAGGTATGAGGGAGATTGAGAGGTTGGAGAAGTTAAGAGTAGAGCATCTGATTAAGATTGAGAAGTCTGGGGATTACATAAAAAAGTCAAAGGCTGGAGAACAAATTCTGAAGAATGCTTGCAAGGAAGCCCAGTACCAAAGAGCAAGAACAGACTTGTATTTGAAGGAGAGTCAAGCCCGGTGGGTCAGGATCACCGAGGCTCGTACCCTGGAAGACAAGAGAGTTCAAGACAAGATGGAGCAACTGGAAGCTAGTGCAAAAGAACAGCAAGAGGCCCTGGCAGCAGCCCAGAGGGAGATATCAGAGCTGAAAATCAAAGCAGGGGTGAAGAGGTCCAAAGAGCAAACTCAGCACAAGAAGCTAGCAGCAGCTGTTACGACCCGGAATCTCCTCATCAGGAATCTCACGGAGCGTCCGGCTGATCCTGTGACCGAAGCACTTCTCAAGGAAGTTCGTGAGGATGAGTTTGGTCTTGGTGTTTGACCATTTGTTTGTTGTTGCTTTCTTTCCATGTACTTTTATTTTCTTGTACTGTATTTTGACCCCTTAGAGGGCTTGTGTTGTAAAATGAACAAGTTGTATTATTTCACCTTCTGTAATATATTTGTGTTAGTTTGCTTCATCCGAGTTTTCTTCAAGCAACAACGACAGTATCTTCAGGGGTCTGGAAAGGGTCAAAACTGAAGGCCAAACCGGATACCTTGAGAACAAATAAGCATAATTGCATTGCATGCTAACCCTTTGTTTGTTTTGTAGGTTTTTGCTTTATTGTTGCTAACTCTGTTGTGATGTTCAGGAACTATTGCTAGGCGCCGGGTATTTCCCCTCAACCGTCCGCACCGTTATCCAACCCGAAACAACCTTCCGGGAATTCAAATGGATCAGATGCAGCAGGACCTTACTGAGGTCAGAAATCAAATGGCAAATGAAAGGCTAGAGATGAGGAATCAAATGACTCAGTTTATGGAAGTTATGAACAACATGGCTCAGAGCCAGGAAAGATTGAGAGCCATGGTGGAAAGGCAAAATCAAGAGGATCCACATATAGGGACTGCCGGTACCAGTAACAATGAAAGGGTACAACCTCATGTCAACCCTCCGGTATTTGGACCACACCTCCATCCTGAGGTCAATATTCCAGCAAATGTCCAAGGGACTGCCACCGCAGCCAGGGTACTACAAGAAGATCCTCAGGAGGACCAATTCACAGTAATGGGCGCTGGGGAAGAAGCTTATGATAGAAGATTGGATGAGATAGCTGAGAAATTGAGGTCCTTAGAATCTCAGAACTCTTTGGGCTTCGATGTCATGGACATGGGCTTGGTAGACGGGGTCAGGATCCCCCATAAGTTCAAGCCTCCTTGCTTTGAAAAATACAACGGGACTTCATGCCCCCGGACTCATTTACAGTCATTTCTGGGAAGGCTGAAGGCCTATACTATGGATGAGAAGCTCTGGATGTTCTATTTCGAGGATAGCTTAACTGGAGCGTCAAGAGAATGGTATTCTCACTTGACAAGGGCAACTATTAGATGCTGAAAGGACCTGGCAGAGGCCTTCATCAGACAGTATCAGTATAACTTAGACATGGCACCCAACAGGACCCTCCTAATGGGAATGTCACAGTCTTCAAGGGAGAGTTTCCGAGAATATGCCCAGAGATGGAGGCAATTGGCTGCTGCTGTTCAGCCACCTATGTCTGAACGGGAAATGGCAGATATGTTCATGAACACCCTTCAGGGAACTTATATTGACAGGCTGCCTGCCTTCTCTTCCACTAGCTTTGCGGATGTTGTCATAGCTGGGGAGAGAATCGAAAGCCTATTGAAGATGGGTAAGATCTCAGACAACGGTGCAAGCTCGTCCAATAGTACAAGAAAGCCTTCTGCAGGCCCGAGAAGAACTGGCGAGACCAATGCCATCCACACCAACAGGGGCAGGCCCCAATATGTTCAAAGGTCAATAGCAGCAGTCACCATTCCTGCTCCAGCTCATCCTCAACCTGTCTATCAACCTCCGCAGCAAAACAATCAGCCGCAACCTCAGTACCATCAGCAAAATCAGTATCCTCCAAGAAATTACAACAACAGCAACACCAACAACAACAGTCAGCAAAGGCCATTCCAACAGAGGCCATCTCAAGCTAATAGGGTGATCGATCCGATCCCTATGCCATATGCTACCCTGCTGCCACAACTCCTGAAACTCAACCTAGTTGAGCTAAGGACGCTGGCACCTCCAGATCCCAACAGTCTACCCAGGAATTATGACTCCAACGCTAGGTGTGCCTTTCATTCGAACGCACCTGGCCACAGTACAGAGAAGTGCAGAGCTCTGCATATGAAGGTACAAGACCTGGTAGACTCCAAGGCTCTGAATTTCGCACCACCACCCAATGTAAATAAGAACCCAATGCCAAACCACGGTGGTCCTAGAATTAACGCTATTGAAGAAGACAAACTGTCTTATTTAATAACCAGCGTGGGTCAGATCCGGACACCGTTGGTAGAAATCAAGGCTCAACTCCTGGAATGTCAAATGTTCCCGGGGTGTGAGTTGGGTTGTGCTTACTGCAATATCTCTGTAAATGGGTGCGATAATTTGAGGAATGGCATAGACGGCCTTATTCAGAGTGGCCAGCTTCAGATCACCACATCATTTCCAACAAATCCAGCAATCTCATCAGCAACGGTTTCAGAACCTCCTACAACTGCAGCAACTATTGTTCCTGACAAATCTTCGGTTTCATCAACAAGTACTTCATCCATTATCTCAACTGATCAGTTTTCAACAAATTTTCCTGCTACAACTTCAGCATCACTCCATTTTGAACAAGAGGTTGAAGAGCCCTGTGCAGGAAGAGCCCTGTGCAAAAGGGAAGAGCCCTGTGCAGGAAGATCAAACTGTTAAAGAAGCCTTGAAGACACCATTCGATCAAGAGGTTGATGAGTTCATGCGAATCATCAAAAAGAGTGATTATAAAATAGTGGATCAGCTTCATCAGACGCCCTCCAAGATCTCAATCCTATCATTGCTTATGTGCTCCGAAGCCCATCGGAATGCACTACTCAAAGTCCTGCACACAGCTTACGTGCCTGAAGAGATCACTGTCAATCAGCTGGAAGCAGTAGTGGGAAATGTTAATGCTAGTCACGGACTAGGGTTCACCAATACTGATTTGACAACGGAAGGCCGCAACCACAACAAAGCCTTGCACATAACCATGGAATGCAAAGGCGCTGTCCTTTACCATGTGCTGGTAGACACGGGGTCATCCCTTAATGTCCTACCTAAAAAGGCTCTGGTGAAGCTAGAATACGACGGATTGGCATTGAGACCCAGCAACCTGGTGGTAAGAGCTTTTGATGGCTCAAAGAGATCGGTTCTGGGAGAGATTGAGCTGCCCGTAACGATTGGCCCGCAGACTTTCACAACTATCTTCTACGTGATGGATATACAGCCCGCCTACAGCTGTTTATTGGGTAGGCCATGGATTCACGCCGCTGGCGCCGTGACCTCCACCCTTCACCAGAAGTTAAAATATGAGTGGGAGGGTCAGATCGTTACAATCTGTGGAGAAGAGGACATTTTTGTCAGCCACCTGGCAACCTATAAGTACATTGAGATGGATGGGGAGATCCATGAAACAATGAGCCAGGGGTTTGAAGCCTTGAATGTGAATGAAACATCTGTTGTGTCTGGTACTTCAATATCATCATACCAACAAGCCCGGAAGGTTGTTGAGGAAGGAACTGCCCAGGGCTGGGGCAAGCTACTACCGGTAGAGAAGAAAGAGGACAGATTTGGGTTGGGTTACAAACCAACTCAACAAGATCAAGCAGCGGCTGCGAAAGAGCCCAATTTTGTGAGTGGGGGGATGCTTACCCCTGATGCCATCAACTGTCTGGAAGACGAGCTGGAAGAGGAACGCAACCTGGAAAGCTGGATTCGTCCAAAGATCCCGGGGAGCAGTATCTCGAACTGGTCTTCCCAGGAAATTATAAGAGTTACTCATGCAGAGTAATTATTATTTCATGTATTTTATAGCATGCATCAAAGTCTTGCATCTTGCCCAAGATGACAAGACTCATTTTGTAATCAGGGCCATCTGTACTTTTTGTGCAAACAAGATTAATTAATGAAATATCAGACATCTTTTTGCAAACGAGTCTTTTTCTTTTCGTTCACTGTTTTTCCATTTTTTTCTTTTTGTACAAAAAAATAAATGGCGGTGTTTTCAAAATGACAACTTCATTTCACTTTTCTAAATAAAGATTAAAATCAAATCACTAAAATGAACAAACTTAACCCTTGCAGAGAGTGCCTTCCAGACAGCACCGACAACAACACGGTTATGACTTCGTATGACTTTGACAATCCAATCAATCAAGCTGATGAAGGGGTTGAAGAAGAATATGAGCTTCCTGAAGAGCTAGCCAGGTTGTTAAGACAAGAGGAAAAGGTTATTACTCCTCACCAGGAGGAGGTTGAAGTGATTAATCTTGGTACAGATGAAGACGTGAAAGAAATTAAAATCGGGGCCTGCCTGCAAGACTCAGTGAAGAGACAACTGATTGATCTGCTTCAAGAGTATGTGGACGTGTTTGCTTGGTCGTATCAAGACATGCCAGGGTTGGATGCCGACATTGTTGTACACAAGCTGCCTTTGAGAGAAGAGTGCCCACCGGTCAAACAGAAACTGCGCCGTACTCGTCCAGACATGGCTATGAAAATCAAGGAAGAGGTACAAAAGCAATGGGACGTCGGGTTCCTTGCTGTAACTAGATATCCGCCGTGGGTTGCTAATATAGTACCTGTGCCTAAGAAGGACGGCAAAGTAAGAATGTGTGTTGACTACCGGGACCTGAACAGAGCTAGCCCGAAAGATGATTTCCCTTTACCTCACATTGATGTATTGGTTGATAATACGGCTCAGTTCTCGGTATTCTCCTTCATGGACGGATTTTCAGGATACAATCAGATTAAAATGTCACCTGAAGACATGGAGAAGACAACATTCATCACACCCTGGGGCACGTTCTGCTACAAGGTAATGCCATTTGGGCTCAAAAATGCCGGTGCAACGTATCAACGGGCTATGGTAACATTATTCCACGATATGATCCATAAGGAAATCGAGTGTTATGTGGATGACATGATTGCCAAGTCCCTTACCGAGGAAGATCACCTGGTGAATCTGCTGAAATTGTTCAAACGTCTGAGGAAGTACCAACTGAAGTTGAACCCCAACAAATGCACATTCGGGGTGCGATCTGGTAAGCTGTTGGGTTTTATTGTAAGCGAGAAAGGGATTGAAGTTGACCCTGATAAAGTCAAAGCCATCCAAGAGATGCCTGCACCGAAAACAGAGAAAGAAGTTCGAGGGTTCTTAGGTCGATTGAACTACATTTCAAGGTTCATATCTCACCTGACAGCAACCTGTGAACCCTTGTTCAAGCTGTTAAGAAAGGAACAGACGGTCAGGTGGAACGAAGACTGCCAGAAGGCTTTTGACAAGATCAAGGAATATCTGCAAGAACCTCCAATCCTTATGCCACCGGTTGAAGGAAGACCTCTGATCATGTACTTGACAGTATTAGAAGAGTCAATGGGGTGTGTGTTGGGCCAGCATGACGAGTCTGGTCGAAAAGAGTATGCAATATACTACCTAAGCAAAAAGTTTACCGACTGTGAACAACGTTACTCACTGCTCGAGAAAACTTGCTGTGCTTTAGCGTGGGCTGCTCGCCGACTAAGGCAGTATATGTTGACCCACACTACCTTACTGATCTCAAAGATGGACCCAGTCAAGTACATATTTGAGAAGCCAGCACTCACCGGACGGGTTGCAAGATGGCAAATGATCCTTACAGAGTATGACATCCAATACACATCTCAGAAAGCCATCAAGGGCAGTGTGCTGTCTGAATATCTTGCTGAGCAACCCATTGATGATTACCAGCCTATGAGATTTGACTTCCCTGATGAAGACATCATGTTCATTAAAGCAAGAGATCATGAAGAGCCTGTTCACACTGAAGGGCCTGACCCGGAAGAAGAATGGACTATGATGTTTGATGGGGCTGTTAACATGAATGGCCGTGGTGTTGGTGCAATACTCATTACACCTAAAGGAGTTCACATGCCTTTCTCGGCAAAACTCACTTTCAACTGCACTAACAACGAAGCTGAATACGAAGCTTGCATTATGGGTCTTGAGGAAGCCATTGACCTCAGGATCAAGACGTTGACTGTATTCGGGGATTCAGCTCTGGTAATCAATCAAACCAACGAAAAATGGTACACCCACCAGGATCATCTGATACCTTACAGGGATTATACAAGGAGGTTATTGACTTTCTTCACAACAGTCAAGCTTGAGTATATCCCTCGGGACGAGAATCAGTTTGCAGATGCTCTTGCTACCATTTCATCCATGATCAAAGTTCAAGCTGCCAACTTCGTACCTCAGATCACAGTGTCCAGACTTGACAAACCAGCATATGTGTTCTCAGCAGACGTTGTTAGAGATGATAAGCCTTGGTTCCACGACATCAAATGCTTCTTGGAGGATCAGACATACCCACCTGGGGCATCTTCCAATGATAAGAAGACATTGAGAAGGCTTGCTAGCAGTTTCTTCCTGAATACTGATGGTTCCCTATACAAGAGAAACTTTGATATGGTACTCCTCAGATGCGTCGATAAAACAGAAGCAGATTTATTGATGCATGAAGTGCACGAAGGCTCCTTTGGTACCCATGCTGGAGGACATGCAATGGCTAAGAAGTTGTTAAGATCAGGCTATTATTGGATCACAATGGATGCAGACTGTTGTGCCTACGCCAGGAAATGCCACAAATGCCAGATCTATGCGGATAAAGTGCATGTGCCTCCCAATCCTTTGAACATCATGTCTTCACCCTGGCCCTTTGCTATGTGGGGCATTGATATGATTGGCAAGATTGAGCCAACCGCTTCAAATGGCCACAGATTCATCCTGGTCGCCATTGATTATTTCACTAAGTGGGTCGAAGCCGCCTCATATGCAAATGTTACAAGACAAGTGGTAGCCAGATTTCTGAAGAGAGACATCATCTGTCGATATGGAGTTCCCGAGCGAATCATTACTGATAATGGTTCCAACTTAAACAACAAAATGATGGCTGAATTATGCCGGGACTTCAAGATCCAACACCACAATTCTTCTCCTTACAGGCCAAAGATGAACGGCATTGTTGAGGCAGCAAATAAAAATATCAAGAAGATTGTGCAGAAGATGGTAGTCACCTACAAAGACTGGCATGAAATGCTACCGTTTGCCTTGCATGGGTACCGCACGTCTATCAGAACGTCCACTGGGGCAACACCGTATCAGCTTGTGTACGGAATGGAAGCAGTCCTACCTGTCGAAGTTGAATTACCCTCTTTGCGAGTATTGATGGATGTTAAGCTGAACGAAGCAGAATGGGTTAGGTCCCGATACGAATAACTGAGTCTGATTGAAGAGAGGAGATTGGCTGCAATATGTCATGGACAATTGTATCAGAAGAGAATGAAGAAAGCCTTCGATCAGAAAGTCAGGCACCGAGAGTACCAAGTGGGAGATCTTGTGCTGAAGAGAATCCTCCCTCCTCATACAGACCACAGGGGCAAATGAACTCCAAATTATGAAGGACCATTCGTGGTAAAGAAAGTTTTCTCTGGTGGAGCACTGATGCTCAGCACCATGGATGGTGAAGATTTCCCGTCCCCTGTGAATTCAGATGCAGTTAAAAAATACTTCGCATAAAAATGACCCGCTGGACATAAAAACAGAATGTAAGTCCAGGCAAAAATAGGGCATCCCGGCGAGTCAAAAACAGAATAAAAGACTCGGGCAAAAATAAGGGAAAATAAATAAAAAAATGTACACCCGCTGAGTTGAAAAGCCGCATTGGACAGCTCAGGCAAAAATGGGTATCCCGATGGATTGAAAACCCGAAAGGGAGATCCATGCAAAATAAGGGAATAAGCGAACAACTGCATTCTGAATTCGTCTGTATCACTTGCAACTTGGAAAGCTTCAAAAGGATCAAGCTTCAATCAGAATCAGCCTTCTTCAGAAAGCAAGGCGAGAAGAACGTCATTGTCATACGAGTCATAGCAGAAGAGGAAGCTCCTTTGAAAGCGTCGTCAACATCGCCAGCACTTTGTTTCTCAATTTGTAACAATCTCTTTATTTTAGGAGATTTGTTTCCTTGACTGTATCTTGCCAATTCAGGGCACAAGAATTAATAAAATCAGATTTTTCAGTCATGTTTCGTCTTGTACATATTTCGTTTGCAAAGAATGTCTGATGTCTCTAAAACTAATTGCATAAGTACAGATGTTTTTCACTAAAAATAGAAACACATGCTTGCAGGGAATATACTTACTCTTGAGAATGCTTAACTCCTATGACGGAATCCAGCAAAGGATACCTCGGGACCTTTTGTGCGTTTCCTTATCTTTGCAGGAGTGCAGGTATCCAGAACGCAACCTGGGGCATGCAAGTTACATCCCAGCAAGTTGGCAAATCAACAAACAGTCTTAGCACTCAAGGGGCTTTCTCCCCAGCTGAGTTTGCCTCTCATTACTCTCCCCAGCTGAGTTACCAACAACATTCCCCAGCTGTATTACCAATCGTTCTTCCTCGGCAGAATGCAAAGTCAGGGAATCATCTCTCCACAGAATCCTCAGCCTCTATTCAGAAGAGCAACGCATGAAGGAGTCACAACAGAGTACGGAAGGCTTCTACAAACCCCAGCTGGGTCCTATATTACAAGGATATGTCAATCAGTGACCTAGATCCCCAAGCAGATGCATCTCATCAGATCTGTCAATAATTTCACCCCCCAGCTGGGATGTCCGCTTCAAGCAGATCGATCAAAGATCTTCGCAGCAACGGGATCCGAATCCCGGTTTTGGTATCTTTGCACAATCATAGCATTTGCATCATATTCACCCACAAAGCGTAGCATTCCGTTTTAACACGGAGCATTACGGTAAAAAATCAAACGCATAGCATAATCATGAGCCATGTTATGAATCAACACCTGTGAATGACTACAGTTCATCAACATACAGAAGAAAAATCCCCACCAGAGTTCCCAGCAAAAGCAGTTGCCTCACAAATCACAAACACCAGTATATACTCCTTTTGACACCCGTCCGTGTTATATCCCAGCAGAAAGCCAAAGACATCCTCTTTGTACTCACATATACTTATGTACACTTTCTTGGCACCTGTCCGTGTCGTATCTCCAGCGCAGTCACCTACACTTTGTATATCAAATATTTGTTCATACTATACTCTTCTCCTTTTGACACTCGTCCGTGTCGCTCTCCCCAGCAGTTAACTACTCATACTACTCAGATACTCGTCCGTATCTTGTATATACCTTTTATATCCCCTCAGATTCGACACTAGTCCTTGTTCTTTGTTGACCCGTTGGTACTCGTCCGTACCATCATCTCAGAACATGCGTCAAGCGTTTGTTTCTACATGATACTCGTCCGTATCTTAAGGATGCTCGTCCGCATCTTTAATCCATACGCCGTGTCAAACACTTGTATCTTCTTGAATAAAGATACTCGTCTGTATCTACTATCCCCAGAAGAGTTCTTTCAGATTCAACACTCGTTCGTGTTCTCTGTTAACCAGTTGATACCCGTCCGTATCATCATCTCTGAACACGTGTCAGTTTGTTTCTACCTGATACTCGTCCGTATCATA
Organism: Lathyrus aphaca; assembly: GCA_963966055.1. NCBI lineage: Eukaryota > Viridiplantae > Streptophyta > Magnoliopsida > Fabales > Fabaceae > Lathyrus > Lathyrus aphaca. Next base: position 42,504,665 of record OZ014525.1, on the reverse strand, counting down.
GTCTTAAGGATGCTCGTCCGCATCTTTAATCTATACACTAACATCTAAACACTTATACCTTTTGTTTCTTGGATATAAACACTCGTCCGTGTTTACTTCTCCCCAGTAGATCGCCAAGTAAGCATTTTTTTCTTTTTATCTAACACTCGTCCTGTGTTATGATAAAACCCTGAGAGCAGCCGTACCCTGCTAGGTGGTCGTCCTCCACCTCTTGATGGTCGTCCTCCGTCATGCTCATCCGATGGCCGTCCCCATCGTTGATATTTTTAGCAGCCGTCCCCTGCTAGGTGGTCGTCCTCCACCTCTTGATGATTTTCCTTCATCAATTTTATCCAATGGCCGTCCCCATTGTTGACTTTGGTTATCTGGCATTCGTCCTATGTCATGATAAACCCTGAGAGCAGCCGTCCCCTGCTAGGTGGTCGTCCTCCACCTCTTGATGGTCGTCCTCCATCATGCTCATCCGATGGCCGTCCCCATCGTTGACCTTTTATCCGATGGTCGTCCCCATCGTTGATATTTTCGGCAGCCGTACCCTGCCAGGTGGTCGTCCTCCACCTTTGATGATCGTCCCTCATCTTATCCCCAACAGAGCAGTCGTTCCCTGCTAGGTGATCGTCCTTCACCTTTGATGGCCGTACCCCATCATCTGTTTATTTCATTTAGTCTTTAACCCGATGGCCGTCCCCGTCGTGGTCCTTTGTTCTTTTAGCCCGATGGCCGTCCCCATCGTTGGTTACTTTACTTTGAGAACTTGATGGCCGTCCCCGTCATGTTTCATTAATTCCCAAAGAATCTAGCTTTATCTTGATGGCCGTCCCCATCATAATCTTATTTTCCTCAGCTAGTCGGCCGTCCCCGTCTTGGCTTTACCTTTTATCCCCCAGCATGTCGGCCGTCCCCGTCATTGCTCTATCGCCCACACTTTACAATATACTTTATTTTCTTTTACAATCTATATCCCTTTTCTTCTTCATTCTGTGAGTGCAAATTTTGGACTGTCTTAGGTATTCAACCACAAGTTATCTTGTTTGCCTGTTAAGCCGTTGCTTACATCCTGCACAGCTAACTCATGTTTGAATAGGGGCAGCTGTAAACACCCCAAATTTGCCCTCATTCACACCATGGCTTGTGATCATTTCATGTGCATAGATTCAATCATATCATCTCATATCTCACTTTTGATTCACTGCTTAGATTCAAAGGCATCTGTTCCCAGGGTTTGTGATCTGAGCAATCCAAGAGCCTCTTGAGCCACCCCAAAGGCCATTAATCACTTCAAAAGGGTCCATATGTGTTCTTGCATCATGTTACATCTTCTCAAAGTCAAGAATGCAAAAGAATCACAAGAACTAGGGTTTGAATGGATGCAGAGCCAGGTTTGACTGCACAGTTGACCTAAAATTAGGGTTTTGGTTTCAGAGGCCATAACACCCAATTTTTTGGTCATTCTTGTTTCCATTTGTCTCTATATGGTATAAGGAGTATGCATATCAATTTTCATGAAGAAATTCCATGGGGAAGTCATCTGATCAAGGGTTGACTTTCTGGACAAGTCAGTGTAAAATCAGGGCATCTGAGGACCCCAATGACCCAACCAATGGGTGATCTTCATCATTTTGAGTGTATATGATCTTTATTTGATCATGATGGAAGGTTGGAGTTCACAAAAATCAAGAATTTGGAGTTTTTGCAAATGTTGACTTTTTGGGCATAGTTGACTTTTCAAGAATGCTTCATTTTAGGTCATTTTTCAAGCCTTGATTCTTGATCCAAAAATGCTTCAAATGGAAAAACTTTGGTCATGAAAGTTGTAGATTACATCTTTCCCTTTTCAAAAAGTACAAGAACCTGATCAAACTCTTCTTGGATCAAAAGTTATGGTGTGACAAAGTTGGCAAAAATCATTGATTTTCAAGATGTGCACCAAATGAGAATTTTGCAAAACCATGAACCAATGCCATTTGTAACTTCTAATTCACTTCAAACCATGACATAAACATTCTATGTGACATGAAAATCAGATTTGGACCAAAAATCCCTCATGTTCATGGCTTGTGTAGCAAAGTAGTCACATGTGAACCAAAAAGCAACAACTTGCAAAAACACTCATCACACTCCACCAACTTGATGCATTGGATGCTGCACCTTGCTAGCCCTCTCACCTCATCTTGCTGCACCAGAACCATGCCTTGTACTAGCCTAGCACCAAGCCATACTTTCTCTTACACAAAAGTTGACAAATTGCAAAAGTGGCCATACCAATCAATAAAGCACATGTCATGTCATCTGACCAATGAGAAAGGTTTATGTGGACAAAGAGCAAGACATTTCATACATGAAGCAAGGCTGAAACTCTCTCAAGCATCACATACACAAACACACCTCATTTTGCAAATTGCTTCGAATCTGCCTCCACACTTCACAAACATGCCAACAAGTTTCATCAACCTTTTCACTATGCTTCATTGAGTAGAAACCAATAAGACTCAAGCCTGGAACCAGCCTGAACTGATCTGCACCATTTCTCATCCCTAAAACCAGAACTCTTCGAATCTCCACACACAGCCATCAAAATCCATTTTTTCTTTCACCAACAAGTCATAAACTGTCCCTGGAACCAAAATCACCCTTCAAAGCAGTTTGAAACATCACATACAAAGATCCCCATTTCTGCTACACCAGAGTTGGATCTTTCAAGCCAGCCACTCTCCAAGTTTTCTGAGCCTCATTTTGTCCTCAGGAGGTTCAAGGAAGCAAGCCTGTGCAAAGAAAAAGTCCAGAGAGCTCATAAACAGAGAAGCTTCATCTCAGGTGAGCTTCATGAACATTTTTCCCAGAAACTGATTTTTAAGTTCTTTTATGATGCCTTGTGTTCCTCTGATCATGAATGTATGCTTACTTTTGCAAATAGTGTAGAAACCAGCATGTATGAAGCTTTTGAACATTTGCCCGTGTTTTACATTTTGTTTCGATTCAGGCTTATGGATGAAAATAAATGAATTTAGGCTGAGGGTTTAGGTTTAGATTGATGAGAGAGTCGTTTTGGTGGAAGAAATTTGTTGATTGGTGACCTGTAGAAGAACCTAGGGTTTTGGCTCGCCGGAGAAGACGACCGGAAGTCTTCTCCGGCCGCCTGTAAGTCATTAGCCCTAATCTGAGTGATTAATGAGGTTTGAATGAGGATCGTTGGATGGCCTCTCCCGCGCGTGAATGGATGGATGAGATGAGTCATTAGAAGCCCTAATCCCTGATTATCCATTTAATTTATGTTTAATTAATCCATAAGTTTAATTAGCCAGATTTGAATCTGGGCCCTTGGATCTGGCGCGCAGTCAACCAGACCAAGCCCAGATCAAATCCCGGCCTTCCCTTCTAATTACTTTCATTTTAGCCTATTTTATTTTTCATTTAATATCATTTCTTTTCTCTAATTTATTTAAAATAGTAAAAAATGTGTAAAAATTATGAAACTTTTTCTCATAAGTTTTATTAATTTTTATGACACAAAAATATTTTTATTTTTATTTTTATCATTAAAAAAGTATTTTTAAGTATTTAAAAGATTATTTTTAATTGATTAATGGAAATTAATTTATTAAAAATACTTTTAGGTATCTAAAAATCACCAAAAAATTCATGAAATGTTCTAAGACATTTAGAAACATTGTCCAACCTTCAAACCAAATTTCTTTTTTGATCTTGATGCATTTTGAGAATTTTCCAATGAATTAAATCATTTTTTGTGCATTATTTTGATCCTAAGTTCAAAAAATCATTTCTGCCTATCTATGAAGAGTTGGACATTGATTCTTTTTGTATTGCATTGTGTTTAGCATGTAGTTTCTAGGATTAAATGTCCATGGTTTGATTCCTCATTTCCAATTTGTTTGGCATTTCTTTTGTTTAGGAACCCTAAAAACCCTAATAACTTGTAAAATTCATAACTTGAGATTGGTTAAGAGTTGAGACCTCCCCTTTGGACCTTGGTTTAGTATAGGGTTAGGGTTTCTTTGAGTGGCATTTTCCATTTTTTATCTTAGGGTTTGCTTCTGTTTTTGGTTTTTGTTTGTTGTTTGATCCATAAACCCTAATTTGGGCTTCCATTTGCATCCTTCTTGCATTCTCTTGCATAACATGACTTGCCATGACATTTCAATCACCCATTTGATTCATTTGACATCTTAAGACATATAGAAAGCATGTTTGATCATTGCATCTTGCATTGGCCATGTTGTTTGCCATGTATGTTTCATAACTTTTCATGTAAGTTCATGCTCCTTAACTTGCATCATTTGCATCCATGATCTTGTATGAACATTTCCATGTGCTGCCTCATGTTTGTATCACTTCATAGCATCATTATCATCATCAACATGCTTCTGGTTTTGTTCTCATCATGTCATCTTATCTCATTTGGCTTTGCATTGCATTTCTTTTCTAACATTTCAGGTGGTAAGTAATGTTGAGAGGTGAATTTGCCTTCACTTCTCATGACTTTTCTTTTCATCTCCCTTGCATCCATTGCTGCATTTTTACATGTGTATGAGATTGAGCTTGCTCATTTTTCTCCTTCCCACTTTCTTTCTTCAAGTGACTTGACTTCTTCAATGAAGCAAGTCACTTTGCTTCTCTTGATCCTTTTCATCTGCCTCCTGGTGGTTTCATTGAAGATTGTTCTTGATAAACCTCACAAACCCTAGGAACAACCAAGCATGACAATGATTAGGGTTTTGATTAGTCTCCCCTCTTAGTTTTACCTTTGTGTCTCTTTTGAGTCTTCTCTTCTCATCTCATAATCAGGGACTAAACCTTAAAGGCTTTAAGGCTTTGTGATTAAGCTTATGCCTGCATCCTTCTCTTAGGATGAAGTGTATAACTTTAATCCTAAGTGTTAAACCCTTAATGTGTTTAAATCTCTTAATCAATTCACTTAATAATCATCAAGACATCACACTTGTAACTTGGGCCTTGCATTAGGGTTCCAATTCTTCCTTAATTGGTTAAGAAGGACTAACCCTAGTGTTAATGGACAAGTCCCCCTCAAGTTGTCTTACAAATCATAAAAATCACTTCATCATCATACCATTAAATAAAATCCACTTAATCAAAGGCTTGTTTTGTCATGAGTTTAATCCCTAATCATGGATTAAGTTGAGGAGCTTTCCTCAGCTTAAACATTCTCATCTATTATCCTTCTATTAGGATGGTGTAATGAGTCTGTTTAATCCTTGATTATGGCTTAACCTCATTACTCAACACTAAACAAAAACACCAAAAAAACATCTAATTAATCACAAGTAGGTTAATGATCTTAATCCTACACCATGGTGGTTAAGTGTGAGAATCTGACTTCACACTTAAGGTACTCTCATTACCCCTAATCAGAGGGAAGATGTGATGAGTTTGCTAAATCCATTGGTTTAGGCTTAAGCTCATTAACTCATGACAAAAATCCAAAAGTAATAAAAGACTGAAAGCATCAAAACAAACAATAATCGTCTCCTCCGGGATTCTTTTCTCATCATCTTCACTCATAAGCGAGAACTTGCTTCTTCCGTCTAATGCAAGACAGTTTGCATCTGTGCCAGACAGATCATACACTTGAGCATAGGCAAGTAAGCAGTTCATAAGTCAATTCATCTTTCAGTCTCTTTGGGTCGAACTACGGTGTTCTGACTTCCTCATTGCACGAGAGGATACGTAGGCATAACTTAACAGTTATCGAACAAAAGTCTCTGTACATTCCCCCTCTTTCCAGCATCATTCTCTTAGCCTCATGATCATGAGCATACTCTTTCCTTACACTGACACTGCATATATCACACTTCACTTCTTTTACACCGACACCTGTACATTCTTTTCCAGCTATGTTACACACAGATTGCACTGACACTACCCCTTTAAAACACAAATCTTTTAAGCGTGGATCCCGTCGAGTACGGCGGACAATCTGGGTGCTAATACCTTCCCAGGTTGTAACCAACCCCCTTTCTCAGTCTCTCTGGTTCGCAACCGTCTTATCCATCTCTTTCTAGGCCTATGCAGCATTGCCTTTCCTTCGGGATAAAAAATGCCTAGCTGGCGACTCTATTCATCTCCAGTGAGTTCACGGCTGTGTGTTCTCACTGTCCATCTCGCCGACCGTTCGCGTCTGTACCTTTATTTGGGCCTGGTCCCATCTATCGGGAGCGACAATTATCAAACATTGTAAAAGAATTATTTCTATTGTTGACTTGTAATCCAGGATTGTTGGACACAAGGGTTGATGTTGATAAGAGGATTGTTCTTCAACACATTGCTTGTATATTTGTTAGAAAGTAGGCTTCACCGGGTTTTGGTGTGATAGGCTGTACAATTCTAAAACTATAATAAAATCTCTTACGAGTCGTAAGGGGACTGGAGTACTTTCGATCTATGAGGGGAACCAGTATAAATCCCGGTGTCTTTTATTTTTTTTTGCTTTACCGCTTTCATAACTTAGAACCATAATCAAGAAAAATTCAACCACCTATAAAATTCCGGAAAAAATTTCTAAGAACCTAATTCACCCCCCTCTTAGGCTCTTTCTAATCTTACACATCCCGGATAACTTGGAAGTGTATTATTATTTAACTAATTCTCATTTCAAAAACTTTTATCCTTTTTCTTGTCCCACATAATTTCTAATCACACAAAATTAATACTTTCTCTCTTACTTCCACACTCATTATTAAGAGAGAACTTAAAAAGTTTCTTTTGAAGATCATGAGTGATTCTATTTCTAAGACTTTAGATTATGATTTTTACATGAACCTCATGAAATGTCAATTTGTTCCGGTTCCAACGGTTCTCACTCCATTTTCATGATTTTGGTTTGATACTCTATTTAACTTAAATGGACAAGACATTATTATAGTGTCTTGTTCAACTGGTCAAAGTGTCCAGTCCGATATGGTTAAAGTGTTTAGTCAACATTGGTCTCCAACATAGTCATTTTTTAATTATATGCGATGAATATTTTGTTTTAATCGGGCTTGAGATAGTTTAGGCTATATATGTTGTAAAATTTATCCTCTTTATAACTTTTATTTTCATACATTTTGTTGTTCACACTATGGATTCCCTAAACTATATCTTCTTTCTTACTTTCTTATATCTCTTATCAACATTTAACGTATTTGAATATTGATATTGGATCATGTTTGACATCATCGTATCCTATAAATCTTGGTTTCCATATTGCCCATATTTACGCTTTGGTTTCTAACTTTTAAGATTTAATTAACTTTTGAATACATATTGTGTAAATTGTCATGTTGGCATTGTGGATTTTATCAAAAATGAAATAGTTGTCGTATTTTAACGAAGTATAATGATATAAAGACTAATGAAAAATCATACTTTCACTTACATATTTATAATTTTACCAAAGATTATGTTTTGAAGTTAATGTTATGCATTGTAATTACATATTTTTATAAATTTTGTAAGTATTAGAATTTAGATTAAAAGTTACACCTCTTGGCTTCGCCCAGACTCGAACTGGGGACCTTCAGTGTGTTAGACATACGTGATAACAAACTACACCACAAAACCACATATATTTAAAAGAACATTTCAAATTTATTCAATCAAAATACTTATAATTGTGATTTGATGATTAATATTTTTTACATTTGTTGATAAATATATAGGTGTGTATTTTAATTGTTTAAATTAAGAATTGATTCTTATATCAGTTTTTATGATGATTAGTATGGTTTTAAAAAACAAACCTTTCAGGATAGAGAATTATTTAATCCATCAGACTCATAATAAGTGTCATCTCTTTTGCACACAATAAAATTAATCTCAAATCATTTATCCATTTTAAATATCAAAGAAACATTTACTATTATTTTTCCTAAATGTTTATCGTTAATTTTATTCCTCAAGTAACACATTCATTCCTCTAACTACTATTAATACGAAAACTTTAGAAAATAACATTAATTTTATATTGAAAATCAACAAAAGCAACCGTTAATGTAAAAAGTGTTACTAACTAAATGATATTTTTCTCTATACCATTTCTTTTCCCTCATTTGTACAAAGATATTAACATAGAAAGAAGGTAGAGAGAAAGAAGAGAAAGAAGAAGACGGAAAACCTAGAAGGGGAAGAAAGCTTGGATCATCTTTATTTATTCACCAAATGATCTCATCATCTTCTTCTTCATCTATTGTCAAGGAGGTTTCTAGTTAGAAGCTTTAAGTTCTAGAAATTATAGTTATTAGAACCTAGGTTAGAAATTGATAAAAATGATTAATCTTGCTAAATCAATGATTCTAATGGTTCAAATGTGGAATAAATGCGTAGTATAGTTGGGGTATGTGTGAGTATGACCTATGATAATTTTTGTTGTGATCCATTGTGTTTATATGGAGTTATTTGGGATTTTAAAGTAAGAAAAATAGGTTTGGGAGCTACTGCATAAACGTTAACCGATTAATAGTAAATGGTTTATCGATTAATGTGTAGGAATTTACTATTTTGCATGAAAAATAAGACTGGTTAATTGATTAACCAAATAAGGTTAACCAATTACCAAGATGTGTCTCTAACTCTCATTTTGGCTCTGTGTGAACAGTTCAACATGGTTAATCAGTTAACCATATACTGTTAACCGATTAACAATGTCTTGAATTGTGAAAATCTTTTAAAATCCATATCTTTTGATCTATTTGTTTGATCGGGGCGTTTTAGGCATTATGAAAAGCTATGACAATGCTTTACCCGACGACGTAGGATTGATTAATTGGTGATAATTGAATGAAAGTAGTGTTTTATTCGATGAGCTATTGCGTGAGTTTTACTTATATAATCGTGTTATGCTTTATATATATATATATATATATATATATATATATATATATATATATATATATATATATATATATATATATATGCATGCTATCTAATTGTGATCATGAGAATACATTAATTAGAAATAGTTAAGGAGAGTGAGGAAACCTTACTAAAAATCAATATTAGAACCTAGTAGTGTGACTAGGAATTGATAGAGAATCTAGATGGCGATGCTCGTGCGTATGATGCCTAGGTGTGCATCCTTGACGAGTAATGGTCTAGTAGAGAGTGAGACACTATATGGAACATGTATGAACCTTGTGTTTTGTGTTTTAAGGAGAATATGGCCTTGTTATTGTCATATGCAATCATGTTTGTGTGTGATCACATAATCAGAACTCTTTCCCTTGAGACTTGTCGTTTCGCAAGGAGAAGCTTATTTTGAGCTCCTCCAAAATATGCACAGGATTACTTGCCAGGTCTAATTCCCACGTTTAGTATGAATGGAACCTATGGGTAGAGACTCGTAATGTCTTATAATATGTCCCTTAGAACCTGGAACCATTTTGTATGTTAACTAAATTACAAGGATACGTGACTCGTACCAGCTTTAAGACATAGGAGAGGACGAGAAAAAGGGATACCATGATGAGGTTACCGATTAGTGATATTTTTATTTGGCAAAATCAAGAACATGTTTCCATATTAGTGTGAGATTGTGAACTCAATGTCTTTTACCTTTCCCCGACTTGAGTTAAGGTGATTAGAACCTTATAAAGCCGAGAGAATACGAGAGATATGGAACTCTTTGGGATTTATTATCTCACCCCACGTTGATAATTATATGTCAGGAGCTTCGGGTTCTTTGAAGGGTAAGGATACAAAATTTGTTTATCCTGACTTATCTTGGCTTTTGGGATGGCATAACTTCCGTTGTGAATATTTTATTTTAAGATCATTATATTGATCTAGTTCTAGTAGTTATGGACATCTTGTGTATATTATGCCTTATTTTTATTTTGTCGTGTTTTGGGCATGTAATGTATACTATGTGTTAACTAGAAACTTGGTATTTCAGTACCAGACTAGTATTCATATATAATATATGTCCTATTATGAATGTACTTATATATGGGTGTTACATACTAAAAATTTTAAAAAAATGTAGTATGAGACAATCCATTGAAATTCTCGTAAAAATAAAACAATATTATATATTTCATTTATTCTGCCTCCATCCCGGATAACATCGAAATGTATTGTTGTTTAACTTATTCTCCTTTCAAGAAATTTTAGTCTTTTTCTAGTCCTACATAATTGCTAATCACACCGAATTATTTTCTCTCATAGTTCCACACTCATTATTAAGAGGCAAAAGTTTCTTTAGAAGATTATGAGTCATTCTATTTCTAAGACTTTAGATTATGATTTTTACATGAACCTTATGAAATGTCAATTATGTCTGGTTTCAGCGGTTCTCAATCCATTTTCATGATTTTAGTTTGATAATCTATTTAACTTAATTGGACAAGATATTATTTTAGTGTCTTGATCAACTGGTCAAAGTGTCCAGTCCGATAAAATTTTGATTACAATATATCTATAAACTTTATCGTTTGTTTGAGAACGAAAATTAAATGTTTAACTCCCTTTAAAAATTTCAAGAGTCTTATATGTTAAAACAAAAAATAAAATTAGAGACAACCGAATCTTTAAAGTGTTTAGTCAACATTGGTCTCCATCATAGTCATTTTTTAATTATATGCGATGAAGATTTTGTTTTAATCGGGCTTGGGATAGTTTAGGCTATATATGTTGTAAAATATATTCTCTTTATAACTTTTATTTTCATATATTTTGTTGTACACACTATGGATGCCCTAAACTATATCTTCTTTCTTACTTTCTTATATCTTATCATTGTATCCTATAAATCTTGGTTTCAGTATTGCCAAATATTTACGCTTTGGTTGCTAACTTTTAAGATTTAATTAACTTTTCAATACATATTGTGTAAATTGTCATATTGGATTCGTGGATTTTATCAAAAATTAAACCTCTTGGCTTCGCCCAGGCTCGAACTGGGGACCTTCAGTGTGTTAGACTGACGTGATAACCAACTACACCACGAAACCACATATATTTAAAAGAACATTTCAAATTTATCAATCAAAATACTTTTAATTGTGATTTGATGATTAGTATTTTTTACATTTGTTGATAAATATATAGGTGTGTATTTTAATTGTTTAAACTAAGAATTGATTCTTATATCAGTTTTTATGATGATTAGTATGGTTTTAAAAAACAAATCTTTCATGAAAGAGAATTTTTAATCCATCAGACTCTTAATAAGTGTCATCTCTTTTGCACACAATAAAATTCATCTCAAATCATTTATCCATTATAAATATCAAAGAAACATTAACTAATATTTTTCCTAAATGTTTATCGTTAATTTTATTCCTCAATTAACATATTCATTCCTCTAACTACTATTAATACGAAAACTTTAGAAAATAGCATTAATTTTATATTGAAAATCAATGAAACCAACTGTTAATGTAAAATGTGTAACACCCCAAATTATCTTAAACACTCAATTGGAAAAGTTAGTGTTACTAACTTAATAATATTTTTCTCTATACCATTTCTTTTCCCTCATTTGGACAAAGATAGTATCATAGAGAGAAGAAATAGAGAGAAAGAAGAGAAAGATGAAGACGAAAAACCTAGAAGGGGAAGAAAGCTTGGATCATCTTTATTTCTCCACCAAATCATCTCATCTCATCTCATCATCTTCATCTTAATCTATTGTCAAGGTGGTTTCTAGTTAGAAGCTTTAACTTCTAGAAGTTAGAGTTATTGGAACCTAGGTTAGAAATTGATAAAAATGATTAATCTTGCTAAATCACTGTTTTTAATGGTTCAAATGTGGAATAAATGCGTAGTATAGTCGGGGTATGTGTGAGTATGACCTATGATAATTTTTGTTGAGATCCATTGTGATTCTATGGAGTTATTTGGGCATGTAATGTATAAAATGTATTAACTAGGAACTTGGTATTTTAGTACCAGACTTGGATTCATATTTAATATATGTCTTATTATGAATGTACTTATATATGGGTGTTACATACAAAAAAATAAAATAAAAAAAACAACAAAATGTAGTATGAGACAATCCATTAAAAATCCATTGAAATGCCAGTAAAAATAAAACAATATTTTATATTTCATTTATTCTGTCTCCATTCCGGATAACATGGAAGTGTATTGTTATTTAACTTATTTTCCTTTCAAGAACTTTTTTTTTCTTGTCCTACGTAATTGCTAATCAAACAGAATTAATATTTTCACTCTTACTCCCACACTCATTATTAAGAGGGAACTTAGAAAGTTTCTTTTGAAGATCATGAGTCATTCTATTTCTAAGACTTTAGATTATGATTTTTACATGAACCTCATGAAATGTCAATTTTGTCCGGTTTCAGCGGTTCTCACTCCATTTTCATGATTTTGGTTTGATACTCTATTTAACTTAATTGGGCAAGACACTATCTTAGTGTCTTGTTCAACTGGTCAAAGTGTCCAGTCTGATACAATTTTGATTACAATATATCTATAAACTTTATCGCTTGTTTGAGAACAAAAATTAAATGTTTAATTCCCTTTAAAAATTTCAAGAGTCTTATATGTTAAAACAAACAATAAAATTAGAGACAACTAAATCTTTAAAGTGTTAAGTCAATATTGGTCTCCATCATAGTCATTTTTAAATTATATGCGATGAAGATTTTGTTTTAATCGGGCTTGGGATAGTTTAGGCTACATTTGTTGTAAAATATATTCTCTTTATAAGTTTTATTTTCATACATTTTGCTGTTCACACTATGGATTCCCTAAAATCTATCTTCTTTCTTACTTTCTTATATCTCTTATCAACATTTAACGTGTTTGAAGATTGATATTGGATCATGTTCGACATCATCGTATCCTATAAATCTTGGTTTTAGTATTGCCAAATATTTACGCTTTGGTTGCTAACTTTTAAGATTTAATTAATTTTTGAATACATATTGTGTAAATTGTCATATTGGATTCGTTGATTTTATCAAAAATTAAATAGTTGTCGTATTATTTACATATTTATAATTAGATTAAAAATAAAAACTCTTGGTTTCGGCAAGGCTCAAACTGGGGACCTTCAGTGTGTTAGACTGGCGTGATAACCAACTACACCATGAAACCATATATATTTAAAAGAACATTTCAAATTTATTAAATCAAAATACTTTTAATTGTAATTTGATGATTAGTATTTTTTACATTTGGTGATAAATATTTAGGTGTGTATTTTAATTGTTTAAACTAAGAATTGATTCTTATATCAGTTTTTATGATGATTAGTATGGTTTTAAAAAACAAACCTTTCATGAAAGAGAATTTTTAATCCATCAGACTCTTAATAAGTGTCATCTCTTTTGCACACAATAAAATTCATCTCAAATCATTTATCCATTATAAATATCAAAGAAACATTAACTATTATTTTTCCTAAATGTTTATCGTTAATTTTATTCCTCAATTAACATATTCATTCTTCTAACTACTATTAATACCGAAACTTTAGAAAATAGCATTAATTTATATTGAAAATCAACTAAACAACCGTTAATATAAAAAGTGTAACACCACAAATTATCTTAAACACTCAATTGGAAAAGTTAGGGTTACTAACTTAATAATATTTTTCTCTATACCATTTCTTTTCTCTCATTTGGACAAAGATAGTAACATAGAGAAAAGAAATAGAGAGAAAGAAGAAGACGAGAAACCTAGAAGGGGAAGAAAGCTTGGATCAGCTTTATTTCTCCACCAAGGTGGTTTCTAGTTAGAAGCTTTAACTTCTAGAAGTTAGAGTTATTGGAACCTAGGTTAGAAATTGATAAAAATGATTAATCTTGCTAAATCAATGTTTCTAATGGTTCAAATGTGGAATAAATGCGTAGTATAGTCGGGGTATGTGTGAGTATGACCTATGATAATTTTTGTTGTGATCCATTGTGATTCTATGGAGTTATTGGGATTTTGAAGTAAGAAAAATAGGTTTGGGAGCTACTGCATAACCGTTAATCGATTAACAATGTATGGTTAATCGGTTAATGCGTAGGAATTTACTATTTTGCGTGAAAAATAAGACTGGTTAACCAATTAAGCAAATATGGTTAACCGGTTACCAAAATGTGTGTCTAACTCTCATTTTGGCTCTGTGTGAATAGTTCAACATGGTTAATCATTTAACCATATACCTTTAACAGGTTAACAATGTCTTGAATTGTGAAAATCTTTTAAAATCCATATCTTTTGATCTGTTTGTTTGATCGGGGCATTTTAGGCATTGTTTGAAATCTATGACAATGCTCTACCCAACGACGTATGATTGATTAATTGGTGATAATTGAATGAAAGTATTGTTTTATGTGATGAGCTATTGCGTATGTTTTACTTATGTAATCGTGTTATGCTTTATATATATATATATATATATATATATATATATATATATATATATATATATATATATATATATTTATATATATTTATATGCATGCTATCTAATTGTGATCATGAGAATAGAATAATTAAAAAGAGTTAAGGAGAGTGAGGAAACCTTACTACAAATCAATATTAGAACCTAGTAGCGTGATTAGCTATTGATAGATAATCTATATGACGATGCTCGTGAGTATAATAACTAGGTGTGCATCCTTGAAGAGTAATGGTCTAGTAGAGAGTGAAACACTATATGGAACATGTGTGAACCTTGTGTTTTATGTGTTAAGGCAAATGTGGCCTTGTTATTGTCGTATGCAATCACGTTTGTGTGTGATCACGTAATCGGAACTCGTTCCTTGAGACTTTTCGTTTCGCAAGGTGAAGCTTATTTAGAGTTCCTCCAAAATGTACACAAGATTACTTGGCAGGTCTAATTCCCACTTTTAGTACGAATGGAACCTATGGGTAGAGACTTGTAATGGTTAACAGGCAATGTGAAGTGATGGTTTGTAAGTTTGATAATATGTCCCTTAGAATCCGAATCCATTTCGTATGTTAACTAAATTAGAAGGATACATGACTCGTACCATCTTTATGACGTAGGAGAGGATGGGAAAAAGGGATACCATGATGAGGTTACAAATTAGTGATATTTTTAGTTGGTGAACTTAAGAACATGTTTCCACATTAGTGTGAGATTGTGAACTCAATGTCTTGTACCTTTCCCCCGACTTGAGTTAGGGTGATTAGAACCTTATAAAGTCGAGATAATACATTAGATAGGGAACCCACTGGGATTTATTATCTCACCCCACGTTGTTGATTATATTTCAGGAGCTTTGGGTTTCTGTGAAGGGTAAGAATAGTTTTTTTTTGTTATCTTGACTTATCTTAGCTATTGGGATGGCGTGTCTTTCGTTGTGGAGATTTTATTTTGAGATCATAATATTGATCTAGTTCTAGTATTTGTGAACATTTTGTGTATATTAAGCCTTAGTTTTAGTTTGTTGTGTTTTAGGCATGTAATTTATAAAATGTATTAAATAGGAACTTGGTATTTCAGTACCAGACTTGGATTCATATTTAATAAATGCCTTATTATGAATGTACTTATATATGGGTGTTACATACTAAAAAATAAAAATAAAATAACAAAATGTAGTATGAGACAATCCATTAAAAATACATTGAAATGCCAGTAAAAATAAAACAATATTCTATATTTCATTTATTTTGTCTCCATCCCGGATAACATGGAAGTGTATTGTTATTTAACTTATTCACCTTTCAAGAACTTTTATTTTTTTTTCTTATCCTACGTAATTGTTAATCACACAGAATTAATATTTTCTCTCTTACTCGCACACTCATTATTAAGAGGGAACTTAAAAAGTTTCTTTTGAAGATCATGAGTCATTCTATTTCTAAGACATTAGATTATGATTTTTACATGAACCTCATGAAATGTCAATTCTGTCCGGTTTTAGCGGTTCTCACTCCATTTTCAAGATTTTGGTTTGATACTCTATTTAACTTAATTGGACAAGACATTATTTTAGTGTCTTATTCAACTGGTCAAAGTGTCCGGTTTGATACATTTTTGATTACAATATATCTATAAACGTTATCGCTTGTTTGAGAACAAAAATTAAATGTTTAACTCCCTTTAAAAATTTCAAGAGTCTTATATGTTAAAACAAACAATAAAATTAGAGACAACTGAATCTTTAAAGTGTTTAGTCAACATTGGTCTCCATCATAGTCATTTTTTAATTATATGCGATGAAGATTTTGTTTTAATCGGGCTTGGGATAGTTTAGGCTATATATGTTGTAAAATATATTCTCTTTATAACTTTTATTTTCATACATTTTGTTGTTCACACTATGGATGTCCTAAACTCTATCTTCTTTCTTACTTTCTTATATCTCTTATCAACATTTAACGTGTTTGAAGATTGATATTGGATCATGTTCGACATCATTGTATCCTATAAATCTTGGTTTCAAGTATTGCCATATATTTACGCTTTGATTGCTAACTTTTAAGATTCAATTAACTTTTTTGAATACATATTATGTAAATTGTCATATTGGATTCGTGGATTTTATCAAAAATGAAATAGTTGTCGTATTTTAACGAAGTATAATAATATAAAGACTAATGAAAAATTATACTTTCATTTACATATTTATAATTTTACCAAAGATTATATTTTGAAGTTAATGTTATGCATTGAAAAATTTACATATTTTTATAAATTTTGTAAGTATTAGAATTTAGATTAAAAATTAAACCTCTTGGCTTCGCCCAGGCTCGAAATGGGGACCTTCAGTGTGTTAGACTGACGTGATAACCAACTACACCACGAAACCACATATACTTAAAAGTACATTTCAAATTTATTC
Organism: Lathyrus aphaca; assembly: GCA_963966055.1. Lineage (NCBI taxonomy): Eukaryota > Viridiplantae > Streptophyta > Magnoliopsida > Fabales > Fabaceae > Lathyrus > Lathyrus aphaca. The sequence continues at coordinate 42,487,869 of OZ014525.1, read as the reverse complement.
AATCAAAATACTTTTAATTGTGATTTGATGATTAGTATTTTTTACATTTGTTGATAAATATATAGGTGTGTATTTTAATTGTTTAAATTAAGAATTGATTCTTATATCAGCTTTTATGATGATTACTATGGTTTTAAAAAACAAACCTTTCATGAAAGAGAATTTTTAATCCATCAGACTCATAATAAGTGTCATCTCTTTTGCACACAATGAAATTCATCTCAAATCATTTATCCATTATAAATATCAAAGAAACATTAACTATAATTTTTCCAAAATGTTTATCGTTAATTTTATTCCTCAATTAACACATTCATTCCTCTAACTACTATTAATACGAAAACTTTAGAAAATAGCATTAATTTTATATTGAAAATCAATGAAACCAACCTTTAATGTAAAAAATGTAACACCCCAAATTATCTTAAACACTCAATTGGAAAAGTTAGTGTTACTAACTTAATGATATTTTTCTCTATACCATTTCTTTTCCCTCATTTGGACAAAGATAATAACATAGAGAGAAGAAATAAAGAGAAAGAAGAGAAAGAAGAAGACGAAAAACCTAGAAGGGGAAGAAAGCTTGAATCATCTTTATTTCTCCACCAAATCATCTCATCATCTTCATCTTAAGCTATTGTCAAGGTGGTTTTTAGTTAGAAGCTTTAACTTCTAGAAGTTAGAGTTATTGGAACCTAGGTTAGAAATTGATAAAAATGATTAATCTTGCTAAATACATGTTTCTAATGGTTCAAATGTGGAATAAATGCGTATTATAGTCGGGGTATGTGTGAGTATGACCTCTGATAATTTTTGTTGTGATCCATTGTGATTCTATGGAGTTATTTGGGATTTTGAAGTTAGAAAAACAGGTTTGGGAGCTATTGCATAACCGTTAATCGATTAACAGTGTATGATTAATCGGTTAACGCGTAGGAATTTACTATTTTACGTGAAAAATAAGACTGGTTAACCGATTAAGCAAATATGGTTAACCGGTTACCAAAATGTGTCTCTAACTCTCATTTTGGCTCTGTGTGAACAGTTCAACATGGTTAATCATTTAACCATATACCTTTAACAGGTTAACAAAGTCTTGAATTGTGAAAATCTTTTAAAATACATAACTTTTGATCTGTTTGTTTGATCGGGGCATTTTAGGCATTGCTTGAAATCTATGACAATGCTCTACCCAATGACGTAGGATTGATTAATTGGTGATAATTGAAAGAAAGTATTGTTTTATGTGATGAACTATTGCGTATGTTTTACTTATGTAATCGTGTTATGCTTTATATATATATATATATATATATATATATATATATATATATATATATATATATATATATATATATATATTTATATGCATGCTATCTAATTGTGATTTTGAGAATAGATTAATTAAAAAGAGTTAAGGAGAGTGAGGAAACCTTACTACAAATCAATATTAGAACCTAGTAGTGTGATTAGCTATTGATAGATAATCTAGATGGCGATGCTCGTGAGTATAATAACTAGGTGTGCATCCTTGACGAGTAATGGTCTAGTAGAGAGTGAAACACTATATGGAACATGTGTGAACCTTGTGTTTTATGTGTTAAGGCAAATATGGCCTTGTTACTGTTGTATGCAATCACGTTTGTGTGTGATCACGTAATCAGAACTTGTTCCTTGAGACTTTTCGTTTCGCAAGGTGAACCTTATTTAGAGTTCCTCCAAAATGTACACAGGATTACTTGGCAGGTCTAATTCCCACGTTTAGTACGAATGGAACCTATGGGTAGAGACTTGTAATGGTTAACAGACAATGTGAAGTGACGGTTCGTAAGTTTGATAATATGTCCCTTAGAACCCGAATCCATTTCGTATGTTAACTAAATTAGAAGGATACATGACTCGTACCATCTTTAAGACGTAGGAGAGGATGGGAAAAAGGGATACCATGATGAGGTTACAAATTAGTGATATTTTTAGTTGGTGAACTCAAGAACATGTTTCCATATTAGTGTGAGATTGTGAACTCAATGTCTTGTACCTTTCCCCCGACTTGAGTTAGGGTGATTAGAACCATATAAAGTCGAGAGAATACATTAGATAGGGAACCCACTGGGATTTATTATCTCACCCCAAGTTGTTGATTATATTTCACGAGCTTCGGGTTCTGTGAAGGGTAAGAATAGTTTTTTTTTTGTTATTTTGACTTATCTTAGCTTTTGGGATGGCGTGTCTTCCATTGTGGAGATTTTATTTTGAGATCATTATATTGATCTAGTTCTAGTATTTGTGAACATCTTGTGTATATTAAGCCTTAGTTTTAGTTTGCTGTGTTTTAGGCATGTAATTTATAAAATGTATTAACTAGGAACTTGGTATTTCAGTACTAGACTTGGATTCATATTTAATATATGCCTTATTATGAATGTACTTATATATGGGTGTTACAGACTAAAAAATAAAAATAAAATAACAAAATGTAGTATGAGACAATCCATTAAAAATCCATTGAAATGCCAGTAAAAATAAAACAATATTCTATATTTCATTTATTCTGTCTCCATCCCGGATAACATGGAAGTATATTGTTATTTAACTTATTCACCTTTCAAGAACTTTTATTTTTTTTCTTATCCTACGTAATTGTTAATCACACAGAATTAATATTTTCTCTCTTACTCGCACACTCATTATTAAGAGGGAACTTAAAAAGTTTCTTTTGAAGATCATGAGTCATTCTATTTCTAAGACTTTAGATTATGATTTTTACATGAACCTCATGAAATGTCAATTCTGTCCGGTTTCAGCGGTTCTCACTCCATTTTCATGATTTTGGTTTGATATTCTATTTAACTTAATTGGAAAAGACATTATTTTAGTGTCTTGTTCAACTGGTCAAAGTGTCCGGTTTGATACATTTTTGATTACAATATATATATAAACTTTATCGCTTGTTTGAGAACAAAAATTAAATGTTTAACTCCCTTTAAAAATTTCAAGAGTCTTATATGTTAAAACAAACAATAAAATTAGAGACAACTGAATCTTTAAAGTGTTTAGTCAACATTGGTCTCCATCATAGTCATTTTTTAATTATATGCGATGAAGATTTTGTTTTAATCGGGCTTGGGATAGTTTAGGCTATATATGTTGTAAAATATACTCTCTTTATAACTTTTATTTTCATACATTTTGTTGTTCACACTATGGATGCCGTAATCTCTATCTTCTTTCTTACTTTCTTATATCTCTTATCAACATTTAACGTGTTTGAAGATTGATATTGAATCATGTTCGACATCATTGTATCCTATAAATCTTGGTTTCAAGTATTGCCATATATTTACGCTTTGATTGCTAACTTTTAAGATTCAATTAACTTTTTTGAATACATATTATGAAAATTGTCATATTGGATTCGTGGATTTTATCAAAAATGAAATAGTTGTCGTATTTTAACGAAGTATAATAATATAAAGACTAATGAAAAATTATACTTTCATTTACATATTTATAATTTTACCAAAGATTATGTTTTGAAGTTAATGTTATGCATTGTAAAATTTACATATTTTTATAAATTTTGTAAGTATTAGAATTTAGATTAAAAATTAAACCTCTTGGCTTCGCCCAGGCTTGAAATGGGGACCTTCAGTGTGTTAGACTAACATGATAACCAACTACACCACGAAACCTCATATATTTAAAAGAACATTTCAAATTTATTCAATCAAAATACTTTTAATTGTGATTTGATGATTAGTATTTTTTACATTTGTTGATAAATATATAGGTGTGTATTTTAATTGTTTAAATTAAGAATTGATTCTTATATCAGCTTTTATGATGATTAGTATGGTTTTAAAAAACAAACCTTTCATGAAAGAGAATTTTTAATCCATCAGACTCATAGTAAGTGTCATCTCTTTTGCACACAATAAAATTTATCTCAAATCATTTATCCATTATAAATATAAAAGAAACATTAACTATTATTTTTCCAAAATGTTTATCGTTAATTTTATTCCTCAATTAACACAATCATTCCTCTAACTACTATTAATACGAAAACTTTAGAAAATAGCATTAATTTTATATTGAAAATCAATGAAACCAACCGTTAATGTAAAAAGTGTAACACCCAAAATTATCTTAAACACTCAATTGGAAAAGTTAGTGTTACTAACTTAATGATATTTTTCTCTATACCATTTCTTTTCCCTCATTTGGACAAAGATAATAACATAGAGAGAAGAAATAAAGAGAAAGAAGAGAAAGAAGAAGACGAAAAACCTAGAAGGGGAAGAAAGCTTGGATCATCTTTATTTCTCCACCAAATCGTCTCATCATCTTCATCTTAAGCTATTGTCAAGGTGGTTTCTAGTTAGAAGCTTTAACTTCTAGAAGTTAGAGTTATTGGAACCTAGGTTAGAAATTGATAAAAATGATTAATCTTGCTAAATCAATGTTTCTAATGGTTCAAATGTTGAATAAATGCGTATTATAGTCGGGGTATGTGTGAATATGACCTATGATAATTTTTGTTGTGATCCATTGTGATTCTATGGAGTTATTTGGGATTTTGAAGTAAGAAAAACAGGCTTGGGAGCTACTGCATAACCGTTAATCGATTAACAGTGTATGATTAATCGGTTAACGCGTAGGAATTTACTATTTTGCGTGAAAAATAAGACTGGTTAACCGATTAAGCAAATATGGTTAACCGGTTACAAAAATGTGTCTCTAACTCTCATTTTGGCTCTGTGTGAACAATTCAACATGGTTAATCATTTAACCATATACCTTTAACAGGTTAACAAAGTCTTGAATTGTGAAAATCTTTTAAAATCCATATCTTTTGATCTGTTTGTTTGATCGGGGCATTTTAGTCATTGTTTGAAATCTATGACAATGCTCTACCCAACGACGTAGGATTGATTAATTGGTGATAATTGAATGAAAGTATTGTTTTATGTGATGAACTATTGCGTATGTTTTACTTATGTAATTGTGTTATGCTTTATATATATATATATATATATATATATATATATATATATATATATATTTATTTATATGCATGCTATCTAATTGTGATCATGAGAATAGATTAATTAAAAAGAGTTAAGGAGAGTGAGGAAACCTTACTACAAATCAATATTAGAACCTAGTAGTGTGATTAGCTATTGATAGATAATCTAGATGGCGATGCTCGTGAGTATAATAACTAGGTGTGCATCCTTGACGAGTAATGGTCTAGTAGAGAGTGAAACACTATATGGAACATGTGTGAACCTTGTGTTTTATGTGTTAAGGCAAATGTGGCCTTGTTACTGTCGTATGCAATCACGTTTGTGTGTGATCACGTAATCGAAACTTGTTCCTTGAGACTTTTCGTTTCGCAAGGCGAAGCTTATTTAGAGTTCCTCCAAAATGTACACAGGATTACTTGGCAGGTCTAATTCCCACGTTTAGTACGAATGGAGCCTATGGGTAGAGACTTGTAATGGTTAACAGGCAATGTGAAGTGACGGTTCGTAAGTTTGATAATATGTCCCTTAGAACCCGAATCCATTTCGTATGTTAACTAAATTAGAAGGATACATGACTCGTACCATCTTTAAGACGTAGGAGAGGATGGGAAAAAGGGATACCATGATGAGGTTACAAATTAGTGATATTTTTAGTTGGTGAACTCAAGAACATGTTTACATATTAGTGTGAGATTGTGAACTCAATGTCTTGTACCTTTCCCCCGACTTGAGTTAGGGTGATTAGAACCTTATAAAGTCGAGAGAATACATTAGATAGGGAACCCACTGGGATTTATTATCTCACCCCAAGTTGTTGATTATATTTCAGGAGCTTCGGGTTCTGTGAAGGGTAAAAATAGTTTTTTTTTTGTTATTTTGACTTATCTTAGCTTTTGGGATGGCGTGTCTTCCATTGTGGAGATTTTATTTTGAGATCATTATATTGATCTAGTTCTAGTATTTGTGAACATCTTGTGTATATTAAGCCTTAGTTTTAGTTTGCTGTGTTTTAGGCATGTAATTTATAAAATGTATTAACTAGGAACTTGGTATTTCAGTACTAGACTTGGATTCATATTTAATATATGCCTTATTATGAATGTACTTATATATGGGTGTTACATACTAAAAAATAAAAATAAAATAACAAAATGTAGTATGAGACAATCCATTAAAAATCCATTGAAATGCCAGTAAAAATAAAACAATATTCTATATTTCATTTATTCTGTCTCCATCCCGGATAACATGGAAGTATATTGTTATTTAACTTATTCACCTTTCAAGAACTTTTATTTTTTTTCTTATCCTACGTAATTGTTAATCACACAGAATTAATATTTTCTCTCTTACTCGCACACTCATTATTAAGAGGGAACTTAAAAAGTTTCTTTTGAAGATCATGAGTCATTCTATTTCTAAGACTTTAGATTATGATTTTTACATGAACCTCATGAAATGTCAATTCTGTCCGGTTTCAGCGGTTCTCACTCCATTTTCATGATTTTGGTTTGATATTCTATTTAACTTAATTGGACAAGACATTATTTTAGTGTCTTATTCAACTGGTCAAAGTGTCCGGTTTGATACATTTTTGATTACAATATATCTATAAACGTTATCGCTTGTTTGAGAACAAAAATTAAATGTTTAACTCCCTTTAAAAATTTCAAGAGTCTTATATGTTAAAACAAACAATAAAATTAGAGGCAACTGAATCTTTAAAGTGTTTAGTCAACATTGGTCTCCATCATAGTCATTTTTTAATTATATGCGATGAAGATTTTGTTTTAATCGGGCTTGGGATAGTTTAGGCTATATATGTTGTAAAATATACTCTCTTTATAACTTTTATTTTCATACATTTTGTTGTTCACACTATGGATGCCCTAATCTCTATCTTCTTTCTTACTTTCTTATATCTCTTATCAACATTTAACGTGTTTGAAGATTGATATTGAATCATGTTCGACATCATTGTATCCTATAAATCTTGGTTTCAAGTATTGCCATATATTTACGCTTTGATTGCTAACTTTTAAGATTCAATTAACTTTTTTGAATACATATTATGAAAATTGTCATATTGGATTCGTGGATTTTATCAAAAATAAAATAGTTGTCGTATTTTAACGAAGTATAATAATATAAAGACTAATGAAAAATTATACTTTCATTTACATATTTATAATTTTACCAAAGATTATGTTTTGAAGTTAATGTTATGCATTGTAAAATTTACATATTTTTATAAATTTTGTAAGTATTAGAATTTAGATTAAAAAATAAACCTCTTGGCTTCGCCCAGGCTCGAACTGGGGACCTTCAGTGTGTTAGACTGACGTGATAACCAACTACACCACGAAACCACATATATTTAAAAGAACATTTCAAATTTATTCAATTAAAATACTTTTAATTGTGATTTGAGGATTAGTATTTTTTACATTTGTTGATAAATATATAGGTGTGTATTTTAATTGTTTAAAATAAGAATTGATTCTTATATCAGCTTTTATGATGATTATGGTTTTAAAAACAAACCTTTCATGAAAGAGAATTTTTAATCCATCAGACTCATAATAGGTGTCATCTCTTTTGCACACAATAAAATTCATCTCAAATCATTTATCCATTATAAATATCAAAGAAACATTAACTATTATTTTTCCAAAATGTTTATCGTTAATTTTATTCCTCAATTAACACATTCATTCCTCTAACTACTATTAATACGAAAACTTTAGAAAATAGCATTAATTTTATATTGAAAATCAATGAAACCAACCGTTAATGTAAAAAGTGTAACACCCCAAATTATCTTAAACACTCAATTGGAAAAGTTAGTGTTACTAACTTAATGATATTTTTCTCTATACCATTTCTTTTCCCTCATTTGGACAAAGATAATAACATAGAGAGAAGAAATAAAGAGAAAGAAGAGAAAGAAGAAGACGAAAAACCTAGAAGGGGAAGAAAGCTTGGATCATCTTTATTTCTCCACCAAATCATTTCATCATCTTCATCTTAAGCTATTGTCAAGGTGGTTTCTAGTTAGAAGCTTTAACTTCTAGAAGTTAGAGTTATTGGAACCTAGGTTAGAAATTGATAAAAATGATTAATCTTGCTAAATCAATGTTTCTAATGGTTCAAATGTGGAATAAATGCGTATTATAGTCGGGGTATGTGTGAGTATGACCTATGATAATTTTTGTTGTGATCCATTGTGATTCTATGGAGTTATTTGGGATTTTGAAGTAAGAAAAACAGGTTTGGGAGCTACTGCATAACCGTTAATCGATTAACAGTGTATGATTAATCGGTTAACGCGTAGGAATTTACTATTTTGCGTGAAAAATAAGACTGGTTAACCGATTAAGCAAATATGGTTAACCGGTTACCAAAATGTGTCTCTAACTCTCATTTTGGCTCTGTGTGAACAGTTCAACATGGTTAATCATTTAACCATATACCTTTAACAGGTTAACAAAGTCTTGAATTGTGAAAATCTTTTAAAATACATACCTTTTGATCTTTTTGTTTGATCGGGGCATTTTAGGCATTGTTTGAAATCTATGACAATGCTCTACCCAACGACGTAAGATTGATTAATTGGTGATAATTGAATGAAAGTATTGTTTTATGTGATGAACTATTGCGTATGTTTTACTTATGTAATTGTGTTATGCTTTATATATATATATATATATATATATATATATATATATATATATATATATATATATATATATATATATATATATATATATATATATATATATTTATATGCATGCTATCTAATTGTGATCATGAGAATAGATTAATTAAAAAGAGTTAAGGAGAGTGAGGAAACCTTACTACAAATCAATATTAGAACCTAGTAGTGTGATTAGCTATTGATAGATAATCTAGATGGCGATGCTCGTGAGTATAATAACTAGGCGTGCATCCTTGACGAGTAATGGTCTAGTAGAGAGTGAAACACTATATGGAACATGTGTGAACCTTGTGTTTTATGTGTTAAGGCAAATGTGGCCTTGTTATTGTCGTATGCAATCACGTTTGTGTGTGATCACGTAATCGGAACTTGTTCCTTGAGACTTTTCGTTTCGCAAGGTGAAGCTTATTTAGAGTTCCTCCAAAATTTACACAGGATTACTTGGCAGGTCTAATTCCCACGTTTAGTACGAATGGAACCTATGGGTAGAGACTTGTATTGGTTAACAGGCAATGTGAAGTGACGGTTCGTAAGTTTGATAATATGTCCCTTAGAACCCGAATCCATTTCGTATGTTAACTAAATTAGAAGGATACATGACTCGTACCATCTTTAAGACGTAGGAGAGGATGGGAAAAAGGGATACCATGATGAGGTTACAAATTAGTGATATTTTTAGTTGGTGAACTCAAGAACATGTTTCCATATTAGTGTGAGATTGTGAACTCAATGTCTTGTACCTTTCCCCCGACTTGAGTTAGGGTGATTAGAACCTTATAAAGTCGAGAGAATACATTAGATAGGGAACCCACTGAGATTTATTATCTCACACCAAGTTGTTGATTATATTTCAGGAGCTTCGGGTTTTGTGAAGGGTAAGAATAGTTTTTTTTTTGTTATTTTGACTTATCTTAGCTTTTGGGATGGCGTGTCTTCCATTGTGGAGATTTTATTTTGAGATCATTATATTGATCTAGTTCTAGTATTTGTGAACATCTTGTGTATATTAAGCCTTAGTTTTAGTTTGTTGTCTTTTTGGCATGTAATTTATAAAATGTATTAACTAGGAACTTGGTATTTCAGTACTAGACTTGGATTCATATTTAATATATGCCTTATTATGAATGTACTTATATATGGGTGTTACAGACTAAAAAATAAAAATAAAATAACAAAATGTAGTATGAGACAATCCATTAAAAATCCATTGAAATGCCAGTAAAAATAAAACAATATTCTATATTTCATTTATTCTGTCTCCATCCCGGATAACATGGAAGTATATTGTTATTTAACTTATTCACCTTTCAAGAACTTTTATTTTTTTTCTTATCCTACGTAATTGTTAATCACACAGAATTAATATTTTCTCTCTTACTCGCACACTCATTATTAAGAGGGAACTTAAAAAGTTTCTTTTGAAGATCATGAGTCATTCTATTTCTAAGACTTTAGATTATGATTTTTACATGAACCTCATGAAATGTCAATTCTGTCCGGTTTCAGCGGTTCTCACTCCATTTTCATGATTTTGGTGTGATATTCTATTTAACTTAGTTGGACAAGACATTATTTTAGTGTCTTGTTCAACTGGTCAAAGTGTCCGGTTTGATCCATTTTTGATTACAATATATCTATAAACTTTATCGCTTGTTTGAGAACAAAAATTAAATGTTTAACTCCCTTAAAAAATTTCAAGAGTCTTATATGTTAAAACAAACAATAAAATTAGAGACAACTGAATCTTTAAAGTGTTTAGTCAACATTGGTCTCCATCATAGTCATTTTTTAATTATATGCGATGAAGATTTTGTTTTAATCGGGCTTGGGATAGTTTAGGCTATATATGTTGTAAAATATACTCTCTTTATAACTTTTATTTTCATACATTTTGTTGTTCACACTATGGATGCCCTAATCTCTATCTTCTTTCTTACTTTCTTATATCTCTTATCAACATTTAACGTGTTTGAAGATTGATATTGAATCATGTTCGACATCATTGTATCCTATAAATCTTGGTTTCAAGTATTGCCATATATTTACGCTTTGATTGCTAACTTTTAAGATTCAATTAACTTTTTTGAATACATATTATGAAAATTGTCATATTGGATTCGTGGATTTTATCAAAAATAAAATAGTTGTCGTATTTTAACGAAGTATAATAATATAAAGACTAATGAAAAATTATACTTTCATTTACATATTTATAATTTTACCAAAGATTATGTTTTGAAGTTAATGTTATGCATTGTAAAATTTACATATTTTTATAAATTTTGTAAGTATTAGAATTTAGATTAAAAATTAAACCTCTTGGCTTCGCCCAGGCTCGAACTGGGGACCTTCAGTGTGTTAGACTGACGTGATAACCAACTACACCACGAAACCACATATATTTAAAAGCACATTTCAAATTTATTCAATCAAAATACTTTTAATTGTGATTTGATGATTAGTATTTTTTACATTTGTTGATAAATATATAGGTGTGTATTTTAATTGTTTAAATTAAGAATTGATTCTTATATCAGCTTTTATGATGATTAGTATGGTTTTAAAAAACAAACCTTTCATGAAAGAGAATTTTTAATCCATCAGACTCATAATAAGTGTCATCTCTTTTGCACACAATAAAATTCATCTCAAATCATTTATCCATTATAAATATCAAAGAAACATTAACTATTATTTTTCCAAAATGTTTATCGTTAATTTTATTCCTCAATTAACACATTCATTCCTCTAACTACTATTAATACGAAAACTTTAGAAAATAGCATTAATTTTATATTGAAAATCAATGAAACCAACCGTTAATGTAAAAAGTGTAACACCCCAAATTATCTTAAACACTCAATTGGAAAAGTTAGTGTTACTAACTTAATGATATTTTTCTCTATACCATTTCTTTTCCCTCATTTGGACAAAGATAATAACATAGAGAGAAGAAATAAAGAGAAAGAAGAGAAAGAAGAAGACGAAAAACCTAGAAGGGGAAGAAAGCTTGGATCATCTTTATTTCTCCACCAAATCATCTCATCATCTTCATCTTAAGCTATTGTCAAGGTGGTTTCTAGTTAGAAGCTTTAACTTCTAGAAGTTAGAGTTATTGGAACCTAGGTTAGAAATTGATAAAAATGATTAATCTTGCTAAATCAATGTTTCTAATGGTTCAAATGTGGAATAAATGCGTATTATAGTCGGGGTATGTGTGAGTATGACCTATGATAATTTTTGTTGTGATCCATTGTGATTCTATGGAGTTATTTGGGATTTTGAGGTAAGAAAAACAGGTTTGGGAGCTACTGCATAACCGTTAATCGATTAACAGTGTATGATTAATCAGTTAACGCGTAGGAATTTACTATTTTGCGTGAAAAATAAGACTGGTTTACCGATTAAGCAAATATGGTTAATCGGTTACCAAAATGTGTCTCTAACTCTCATTTTGGCTCTGTGTGAACAGTTCAACATGGTTAATCATTTAACCATATACCTTTAACAGGTTAACAATGTCTTGAATTGTGAAAATCTTATAAAATACATATCTTTTGATCTGTTTGCTTGATCGGGGCATTTTAGGCATTGTTTGAAATCTATGACAATGCTCTACCCAACGACGTAGGATTGATTAATTGGTGATAATTGAATGAAAGTATTGTTTTATGTGATGAACTATTACGTATGTTTTACTTATGTAATCGTGTTATGCTTTATATATATATATATATATATATATATATATATATATATATATTTATATGCATGCTATCTAATTGTGATCATGAGAATAGATTAATTACAAAGAGTTAAGGAGAGTGAGGAAACCTTACTACAAATCAATATTAGAACCTAGTAGTGTGATTAGCTATTGATAGATAATCTAGATGGCGATGCTCGTGAGTATAATAACTAGGTGTGCATCCTTGACGAGTAATGGTCTAGTAGAGAGTGAAACACTATATGGAACATGTGTGAACCTTGTGTTTTATGTGTTAAGGCAAATGTGGCCTTGTTATTGTCGTATGCAATCACGTTTGTGTGTGATCACGTAATCAGAACTTGTTCCTTGAGACTTTTCGTTTCGCAAGGTGAAGCTTATTTAGAGTTCCTCCAAAATGTACACAGGATTACTTGGCAGGTCTAATTCCCACGTTTAGTACGAATGGAACCTATGGGCAGAGACTTGTAATGGTTAACAGGCAATGTGAAGTGACGGTTCGTAAGTTTGATAATATGTCCCTTAGAACCCGAATCCATTTCGTATGTTAACTAAATTAGAATGATACATGACTCGTATCATCTTTAAGACGTAGGAGAGGATGGGAAAAAGGGATACCATGATGAGGTTACAAATTAGTGATATTTTTAGTTGGTGAACTCAAGAACATGTTTCCATATTAGTGTGAGATTGTAAACTTAATGTCTTGTACCTTTCCCCCGACTTAAGTTAGGGTGAATAGAACCTTATAAAGTCGAGAGAATACATTAGATAGGGAACCAACTGGGATTTATAATCTCACCCCACGTTGTTAATTATATTTCAGGAGCTTCGGGTTCTGTGAAGGGTAAGAATAGTTTTTTTTTGTTATCTTGACTTATCTTAGCTTTTGGGATGGCGTGTCTTCCGTTGTGGAGATTTTATTTTGAGATCATTATATTGATCTAGTTCTAGTATTTGTGAACATCTTGTGTATATTAAGCCTTAGTTTGAGTTTGTTGTGTTTTAGGCATGTAATTTATAAAATGTATTAACTAGGAAATTGGTATTTCAGTACCAGACTTGGATTCATATTTAATATATGCCTTATTATGAATGTACTTATATATGGGTGTTACAGACTAAAAAATAAAAATAAAATAACAAAATGTAGTATGAGACAATCCATTAAAAATCCATTGAAATGCCAGTAAAAATAAAACAATATTCTATATTTCATTTATTCTGTCTCCATCCCGGATAACATGGAAGTGTATTGTTATTTAACTTATTCACCTTTCAAGAACTTTTATTTTTTTCTTATCCTACGTAATTGTTAATCACACAGAATTAATATTTTCTCTCTTACTCGCACACTCATTATTAAGAGGGAACTTAAAAAGTTTCTTTTGAAGATCATGAGTCATTCTATTTCTAAGACTTTAGATTATGATTTTTACATGAACCTCATGAAATGTCAATTCTGTCCGGTTTTAGCGGTTCTCACTCCATTTTCATGATTTTGGTTTGATACTCTATTTAACTTAATTGGACAAGACATTATTTTAGTGTCTTGTTCAACCGGTCAAAGTGTCCGGTTTGATACAGTTTTGATTACAATATATCTATAAACTTTATCGCTTGTTTGAGAACAAAAATTAAATGTTTAACTCCCTTTAAAAATTTCAAGAGTCTTATATGTTAAAACAAACAATAAAATTAGAGACAACTGAATCTTTAAAGTGTTTAGTCAACATTGGTCTCCATCATAGTCATTTTTTAATTATATGCGATGAAGATTTTGTTTTAATCGGGCTTGGGATAGTTTAGGCTATATATGTTGTAAAATATATTCTCTTTATAACTTTTATTTTCATACATTTTGTTGTTCACACTATGGATGTCCTAAACTCTATCTTCTTTCTTACTTTCTTATATCTCTTATCAACATTTAACGTGTTTGAAGATTGATATTGGATCATGTTCGACATCATTGTATCCTATAAATCTTGGTTTCAAGTATTGCCATATATTTACGCTTTGATTGCTAACTTTTAAGATTCAATTAACTTTTTTGAATACATATTATGTAAATTGTCATATTGGATTCGTGGATTTTATCAAAAATGAAATAGTTGTCGTATTTTAACGAAGTATAATAATATAAAGACTAATGAAAAATTATACTTTCATTTACATATTTATAATTTTACTAAAGATTATGTTTTGAAGTTAATGTTATGCATTGTAAAATTTACATATTTTTATAAATTTTGTAAGTATTAGAATTTAGATTAAAAATTAAACCTCTTGGCTTCGCCCAGGCTCGAACTGGGGACCTTCAGTGTGTTAGACTGACGTGATAACCAACTACACCACGAAACCACATATATTTAAAAGAACATTTCAAATTTATTCAATCAAAATACTTTTAATTGTGATTTGATGATTAGTATTTTTTACATTTGTTGATAAATATATAGGTGTGTATTTTAATTGTTTAAATTAAGAATTGATTCTTATATCAGCTTTTATGATGATTAGTATGGTTTTAAAAAACAAACCTTTCATGAAAGAGAATTTTTAATCCATCAGACTCATAATAAGTGTCATCTCTTTTGCACACAATAAAATTCATCTCAAATCATTTATCCATTATAAATATCAAAGAAACATTAACTATTATTTTTCCAAAATGTTTATCGTTAATTTTATTCCTCAATTAACACATTCATTCCTCTAACTACTATTAATACGAAAACTTTAGAAAATAGCATTAATTTTATATTGAAAATCAATGAAACCAACCGTTAATGTAAAAAGTGTAACACCCCAAATTATCTTAAACACTCAATTGGAAAAGTTAGTGTTACTAACTTAATGATATTTTTCTCTATTCCATTTCTTTTCTCTCATTTGGACAAAGATAATAACATAGAGAGAAGAAATAAAGAGAAAGAAGAGAAAGAAGAAGACGAAAAACCTAGAAGGGGAAGAAAGCTTGGATCATCTTTATTTCTCCACCAAATCATCTCATCATCTTCATCTTAATCTATTGTCAAGGTGGTTTCTAGTTAGAAGCTTTAACTTCTAGAAGTTAGAGTTATTGGAACCCAGGTTAGAAATTGATAAAAATGATTAATCTTGCTAAATCAATGTTTCTAATGGTTCAAATGTGGAATAAATGCGTATTATAGTCGGGGTATGTGTGAGTATAACCTATGATAATTTTTGTTGTGATCCATTGTGATTCTATGGAGTTATTTGGGATTTTGAAGTAAGAAAAACAGGTTTGCGAGCTACTGCATAACCGTTAATCGATTAACAGTGTATGATTAATCGGTTAACGCGTAGGAATTTACTATTTTGCGTGAAAAATAAGACTAGTTAACCGATTAACCAAATATGGTTAACCGGTTACCAAAATGTGTCTCTAACTCTCATTTTGGCTCTGTGTGAACAATTCAACATGGTTAATTAGTTAACCATATACCTTTAACCGGTTAACAATGTCTTGAATTGTGAAAATCTTTTAAAATCAATATCTTTTGATTTGTTTGTTTGATCGGGCCATTTTAGGCATTGTTTGAATGCTATGACAATGCTCTACCCAACGAAGTAGGATTGATTAATTGGTTATAATTGAATGAAAGTATTGTTTTATGTGATGAGCTATTGCGTGTGTTTTACTTATGTAATCGTGTTATGCTTTATATATATATATATATATATATATATATATATATATATATATATATATATATATATATATATATATATACATGCTATCTAATTGTGATCATGAGAATACATTAATTAAAAAGAGTTAAGGAGAGTGAGGGAACCTTACTACAAATCAATATTAGAACCTAGTATTGTGATTAGTAATTGATTGAGAATCTAGATGGCGATGCTCGTGTGTACGATGACTAGGTGTTCATCCTTGACGAGTAATGATCTAGTAGAGAGTGAAACAATATATGGAACATGTGTGAACCTTGTGTTTTGTGTGTTAAGGAAAATGTGGCCTAGTTATTGTCGTATGCAATCACGTTTTTGAGTGATCACATAATCGGAACTCTTTCCCTTGAGACTTTTCGTTTCGCAAGGTGAAGCTTATTTAGAGCTCCTCCAAAATGTACACATGATTACTTGACAGGTCTTATTCCCACGTTTAGTACGAATGAAACTTATGGGTAGAGACTTGTAATGGTTAACAAGCCATGTGAAGTGACGGTTTGTAAGTTTGATAATATGTCCCTTAGAACCCGAATCCATTTCGTATGTTAACTAAATTATAAGGATACATGACTTGTACCATCTTTAAGACGTAAGAGAGGATGGGAAAAAGGGATACCATGATGAGGTTACAGATTAGTGATATTTTAAGTTGGTGAACTCAAAAACATGTTTCCATATTAGTGTGAGATTGTGAACTCAATGTCTTGTACCTTTCCCCCGACTTGAGTTAGGGTGATTAAAACCTTATAAAGTCGAGAGAATACATTAGATAGGGAACTCACTGAGATTTATTATCTCACCCCACGTTGTTGATTATATTTCAGGAGCTTCGGGTTCTGTGAAGGGTAAGAATAATTTTTTTTGGTTATTTTAACTTATCTTAGCTTTTGGGATGACGTATTTTCTGTTGTGGAGATTTTATTTTGAGATCATTATATTGATGTAGTTTTAGTATTTGTGGACATCTTGTGTATATTAAGTATTAGTTTTAGTTTGTTATGTTTTAGACATATAATGTATAAAATGTATTAACTAGGAACTTGGTATTTCATTACCAGACTTGGATTCATATTTAATATATATTAATATTTAAATTAAAAAAAACTACGTTATTCTAAAAAAAAATTATAACTTCATGTTATATTTATAATTAAAGTAGTGCATTTCTCTTTATATTTATTTTAAAATGAAAAATAAGTTAATTTTCCACAGGTTTCATACTTTCATGTATCTACGGAGAAAAAAATTATCCCAATTATATAGAAAAATGATAATGTTACATCTTTTTCTAACACCTACACCATAGATGTATACATACAAAACAAATATTTTATTATTTTATTAATTTATGCTGTATAAATTTTTGTGGAAGAATAATTTTCTGTAAAAAAATCTTACTTTGTAAATACGATATGGCAAAAAAAGATTGTAAGAATAACGTACCTCCAATTATATATATAAAACACATACATGTTCTTTCACTCTAGACCTAAACCTAACTCATCTTTCAGTTTTCAAATTTTATTTTCCATTTCCAAATTCAATTCATATTCCCTCTTAATCCAAGCTCTATTTAATCTTGTTCTCTTGTTGTTATCATTAATTTTGTTGTTGTGGTGGTGTTAGAGTTATTGATGCTAGGAATAATTTTTCAATGAGATATCCAATACAAAACTTTAATGATTAATCTCTTGCCTGGACTAATAATGTGGAGAAACTATTCCTAATGATGTTGCATAAAAAAACTATGAATGATAAAAAAATTCTAAATAATATTTCTTACTGTTTATTATATTTTTTTCTGGAATTATGGGTCAGTTTGTTTTAATTTTAAAAAAAGATTTTTTTTTATATTTTTAAAAATAGATTTTGTAAAAGGTGTGAGTTTAACTATAGTGGTGTGGGAAGTATTAAGTAAGGTGTGGGTAGCGCGATATATATCGAGTTTGCCCTCTCAAAACCGTGGTGAGAATTTTTAACAAGCAATGTTGCAGGGTGTGGCTAGTAAGTTTTAAGGGTGTAGAAAGCAATGCCGAAAGTTTCTCTAGCGTATTCCTCTATCGGTCCTTTTCTCGTCGAGTGAGGCAAGGCAACAACGACACAAAATGGCAGCAATTCGGATGATAGGTAAATAACCATAACACGCTTTGAATTAGATTCACTATTAAGAACTTCAATTTCGTAACTGATAATTGTTAATTCTCTCCACAAATGCAGATATAGCCGTCAAC
This sequence comes from Lathyrus aphaca, assembly GCA_963966055.1. NCBI lineage: Eukaryota > Viridiplantae > Streptophyta > Magnoliopsida > Fabales > Fabaceae > Lathyrus > Lathyrus aphaca. The sequence continues at coordinate 42,469,443 of OZ014525.1, read as the reverse complement.
TTCACAGGTCAGGCATTTTATCAAACACTTTGTCTGCTTCAACAGTAATCATAATATTAACTCAAAATCAGTGCAGATGGCATGTTTAAGGGAATCTACAATGGAAAACAATGTCATGTTGCTGATATACCAACTGTTTTGAACAGGGCTTGGGCTGCTGGTGTTCACAGAATCATTGTATAAATTACGTTGCCAGTTTTGATTTATGGTTTAAGCTTCCATAAATTGAGTAAATTCAGAATTAGATGATTAATTGTGTGTTCTCTTTGTGTTGTAGGTAACTGGTGGATCCCTTGAGGAATCAAGGGAAGCTCTTGCCATTGCTGAAACGGATGGTTTGTTATTTAATTGCTTTTTGGCTTATCCTTAGGGCTTGTTTAAGTTGAATTATTAGGGTTTAGCTATTGGCGTAATCACTTATGTGAAGAGCTTACTGAAACTACTCATGAGTTATGAGATGCCTTTAGGTTGTTTTTCAACTGATTTTCAAAAACTCTCCAAATTAGCTTATGAAAACAGCTTATAGCTTATAGTTTGACTTTGTTTTATCTTTTTGTTATTGAAACCACTTATACATGAATATTTATACCATAAGCGTGTAATTAAGTTGTTTATCTAAATAGGACCTTATTTTGATGATGATTTATTGATTGATCATAGGAAGACTTTTCTGTACAGTTGGTGTGCATCCAACACGTTGCAAGGTTTATCTTTTTTTTCTCTTTTGATTGTTGGGGTATATTTGGATGAATTATTTTGTAGGAAAGGTCTTTTTTCTTTTCTAAATAAAGGAAATTACAAAATGTTTCTATGTGTAATTGAAATTTTATATGATCGTATACATGTTATTTCGATTTTTTCAAAATCTCAAATATATAGCAAAATATAGACTTATTCCTCCAAAACTCTCACCCAAACATACCCTGAACTGCAGTGGTTCAGATGGAAAATAGTGTTTGTAAATGTGACTTGGTGTTTTGATTTAGGAATTTGAAGAGAGTGGAGATCCAGAAAATCATTTTCAAGCTCTTTTGTCATTGGCTAAAGAGGGAATTCAGAAAGGAAAGGTATGCTTAAATTATAGCAAGTAAAAAAATTACTAATCTTATTTTAACTAGATTTGCTAGTGCATGTCAGATCTACATAGGTCTGAATCTTGACTTCTTAAGTGATTTTTCAGTTCTAGACATGTCACAATGTATGTTGTTATGTAGTGGCAGAACTTGTATTCTAGTTCTGAAACTAATGTCCAAGTACACATTTTTAGAAATAACTTTGAGTTCTTCTTTCTTCTTTTCAATTGCAAGGTGGTTGCAGTTGGAGAATGTGGATTAGACTATGACCGACTTCATTTTTGCCCCGCAGAGATTCAAAAGAAGTATTCACAGTTTATCTGTTGCTACACGTGTCACTTTAGTATCTTTTACCCTTACTTCCTGTTACTCTTTTTAAATATTAAAATTATTAATGAATCATCTTTTTTTGATACTAGGTATTTCGAGAAGCAATTTGAATTGGCATACATCACAAAATTGCCTATGTTTTTGCACATGCGAGCAGCAGCTGAAGATTTCTGTGAAATAGTTGAGAAAAATAAAGACAGGTGTGATTGTTAGATCTCACTATTTTGAAATTGTAAATATTTAAATAATACTACTTTGGCCTCCCTCTTATTTAGCCTATTATTTTATTCATTTCGAGAAATGAACTTTATCGTATTGGTTAGAAAGTACTATTGCCAACCTTAGCTATGTTGTTTACCCTTTCAAGTTTGGGAATTGAGGGGAAAATGATATAAAATGTCCAACGTCTATCAGAACAAGTTGCACTGGGCAGGTTTGTTTAATGATACATGTGGTTCTTTTCAAACTCTTTACCCATTGTTTGAAGGGGTACAAAAATTACCTCGAGGCCTTATCACTTTGGGATGTGAAATGGAGTAATTATTTCTACTTTTATGACAGGTTCTCTGGTGGTGTCACCCATTCATTTACTGGTACTACGGACGAGTGCATTAAGCTTCTCTCATTTGATAAAATGTACATTGGTAAATCCATCTTTTCAAGATTTACTATATCTGCTGCTAACCTATGTGCATTAAGCTTCTCTCATTTGATAAAATGTACATTGGTAAATCCATCTTTTCAAGATTTACTATATCTGCTGCTAACCTATGTGCATTAAGCTTCTCTCATTTGATAAAATGTACATTGGTAAATCCATCTTTTCAAGATTTACTATATCTGCTGCTAACCTACTTTAGAGCATCCTGGTATGTCTAATTTTAGGCGCTGTCTTTATGAAAATATAAAACAAATGAACTTTTATCGTGCTTTTGCAAGCTTCATGCGGTAAAAAGATAAACACACTTTAGGAGAGCTGTGTTCAAAGTTGTTTTTGGTGTTTTAATATCAAAATACAAAGATAGAGATATGAATGGTGTGGGATTGTGATGATTGAATGCTAACATTATAGTTAAATCCCATGAATGATTTACATTTTTTGGGACTCTAACAGGCATAAATGGGTGCTCTCTGAAGACAACTGAGAACCTTGATGTTGTCAAGGGTATTCCTGTTGAGAGAATGATGATTGAGACAGACTCACCATACTGTGAAATAAAGAACACTCATGCCGGAATGGGTTTTGTTAAATCTAAATGGTCTTCTAAGAAGAAAGAGAAGTATGATCAAGAGTGCATCGTCAAAGGCCGCAATGAACCTTGTTTAGTTAGGTAATTTGTATGGTTTCACTTACCAATGTGTAACTATTGCTTCAAGAAATATCTTCTTATTGTTAATCTTTTGCCTTCATTTTCTTAAAAAACTGTCCTAGAAATGTATCTGATTGACTCTAATTTTCCAGGCAAGTTCTTGAGGTGGTTGCTGGCTGTAAAGGCATCAATGACACGGATAACCTCAGTAGAATATTGTACCACAACACTTGCAGGTAACATAGCTTGTCTCTGGACTTGTCCATTACTGACTGAGCTGATCACTTATAAAATCATTGATCATATTTGTTTGTTTGGAAAACTAAATTACTAGTGGGCTGTCCTGATGTATATACAATTTTCAACAAAAATGAACTTAAATGGAACATATTAGTATTGTTAATATTTTGTTGAGTGTGGGGATCGAACCCTCAACTTCTTTATCACCTCACTCCTTACCTCCCCCACCCCAACCATCTAGCCAACATTACGTCCCTTAGTTATTAGATGCTAAGAGTTTTTACTGGTGGACTGTGTTTTGAACCTAGAACTAAACTACTAGTATATATAGAATGAAATGAATTGAATGACATGCTGTATACCTAATAAGCCGGTGTTTGATTGGCATAAAAATTGATTCTTTTAGTATACTATTGTGTGTGTTGCTTATCTATTATATAGTATGGAGCTCTAAAAGAAAATAATACTTTGCAGGGTGTTTTTCCCGCATGACTTGGATTCTGCAGCTGATGCTCTTCTAGCTGGCGATAATTCTTCATAAACATATGACAAACGTGTTGATGATTTGGCTGTTCTATTTGCTGTTATTCAAAGCTGTTCAAATGCTCAGCTACTCCATCCACCATTTTCTTGAAAGAGTTTGAAGTGAAACTGAAATTGTTTGTCCTGCTCCTTTTCGGGAAGTCAAATATCAAGTATGTGATTGTGAATGACAGATTGTAGTATCTATTTTCACAAACATGTAATATAAAAACCCCTGATACTAGAAAAGCCAAAAGATTCCAATAGGCAACTATATATATTTTTTAAATGAATTATGCCGATTATGGTTCTGCCATGCCATGTTTGGAAGTAAAACAATGGAGGTTTCGACCCGTGTTCTCTATTACCTTGGAAAATTATACCTATTTTTCTGTGTGGTAACTGATCGGTACAAGTTCAAGATCGGTGTAATTTAATGCTTATGTGACTATCTACTTCAAATCGTTCATTGTCTGAAAATATTATCCAATTAACGATATGTCATATCATCTGTTTCTGTTTGTTGATTAACAATGAATAATGATGAGCATTGAATTAATGCGATGATTTTTCTGCCTCCTTTCACCAAAAAGAAACTCTGTCAAAATTGCTGCCTAACTAAATATAAGATGGTGATGTCAAAATTTTATGCAAAATATTACAATAAGTTAGCTGACTAGATAAGCTACTTTTGCATTTTATGGACTGTAAGTAAGTTGTGTTGTGTTATCCAAAGTGGAATTGTGGTACTCATTATGAGTCTTAAATTGTTGAATCTCACTGAAAAAAGTGAGACTTATTCTCCCACTTAATCGACTAATTTCTTTAGGATGAACTCTCCATTTGAGATTATACACATAAAAATCCCTTTGCATCCATTTCAAGTTTCAACACTAGTTTACACCCTCCAGAAAAAGTATATTTAAATAAATCTTGGCCCATCAAATTCTGGAAGTTTGTTCTTCACAATTACAAACCATATCATAGACATTAACCCCTTATATGCATACATCTCACAACTGTCTGAAAATCTAGTGTATGAGTCAGGTTGACATATAATATAGTTTGGAGAAAGGAAAAACTAAATGATGTATATTTTGCAGGCAAAACTTTGATCAAACATATTTTCTCATGCGCTTGTGCTAGACGGCAATTCAGAACTATCAACATTGCTTGCTGTACTTTCCTCAATTACTGGAGGAGGAGATGAAGATTTCCTCTCTGAAGCCAAATTCAATCGCAACGGCCGATCTTGAACCTCCTAAAAATATTGCAAGGAATGTGGTTATATAGTTAGACTGAAATATCACAAGACTAACACAAGATCGCAAAACTAATCTCCAGAAATTGTTCTTACCACGCCGTTCATAGCATTCAAAGCAGCCTGTAAATCCTCAGCAGTTTCAAAACTAACGAATCCAAAACCTCGAGATCTTCCAGTGTCCCTCTCATAGAGGACTCTAGCACTCAATAATCCCGGCTGTTCAGCAAAGGCATCTCTAAGAGTCTGAGAGTCCACTTGCCAGCCAAGGTTTCCAGCATAGATCTTGTGAGGACTGTTTACAAAGCCTTTGTTGAGGTTTCTATTTATTTTTTGCATTACTAACCTTTCACCTCCTTTGGGCACTTCTGGAAAGTTCACCCTAGCATTTCTACCACCAACTAGCTGTAAATCATTACAATCAATAAAATCAACTTTTAACTAACTATAAATGGATTGTTTAAATTAGAAAGCTCAACTATAACCAAAACTTTGTTGATAGTATAGCTTTATGAAACACGAATACAGACACAGACAGTAAGAGCATAAATGAATCAAAACAAACTAATTACAAGTTATTGTAAAAGACTTACAGAACCATCAAACATTCGAATTGCTGCTTCAGCTTCTTCAACACTCTTCATTGTAACAAATGCAAATCCTCTGCTTCTGGCTGTAACTCGATCATACATAATCTATATAATTCAATCAAACAAAACACAGAAATATCAGATTGAAATAAAATCCACATATAAAAAATTGAATTTTTTCCAATTGAATAGTAAAAAGAAAAGCAAATAAATCACGTAAAACAAAATGACAGAAAAAACCTCAACAGAGACGACAGTGCCAGCTTCTGCAAAGATCTCAGACAATTGAGCCGAAGTCGTTGAAAACGGTAAATTTCCAACATAGAGTCTTCCAGCATCGGCCGAGGTTGACACTTTCTGTTCTTCCTCTTTCTTTGGTTCATCAGATGTTTCCTGTTCTGTTTCTGTTTCTGTTTTTGTTTCTGTTTCTTGTTCCTCTTGTTGAGAAACTGCGGTGTCTACATTAGTTTCAAATTCATCTGCTGCAGCGAATGGGGGTTGAAGAGGTTGAATTGTAAGAGGGGAAAGAGTGAAACTTTGTGACTTGAGGATGAGATTGAAGGGTTTATGGGAAATGGGTCTTTGAGGGAAGTTTGTTGTGAGAGAAATGGAAGAGAGTGTGGATGAAAGTTTGTAGATTCTGTTGAAGGTATAAGAGGAAACAGAAGGTGTAGTAGCAGCCATTGAGTTTGTGAAAGATGAAGAGATGAGAAGGGAATTGGAATAGTGTAACTATTGGAGTAAAGCATCCATTGTTGAGTTGAGGATTTTGGTTTGACAGGTGACAAGGATAAGGTTTGACAGGTAATTACTTTCATTTCTTGTCTTTATATTTTGTTTGTTTTTACTCGAAATTTATGAGATATACAAACTTATATTCTCATTGGCGTATCATTTATGATGTCAAATATTTTCTCATCAAAGTGTGGATAATATAAAGGGAAAAGATATGTTTACATCATATATAACACCTACACCGTGTCAAAATATCACAGCTCTAATATAAAATGATAAAAAAAATGTAAAAAAAAGAAGGAAAAACTGTTGAAATTTGTATATATATATATATATATATATATATATATATATATATATATATATATATATATATATATATATATATATATTGAATATTGATAGTCATTAAACGATCTTAGATTTTAAAAAAAAAATCTAAAAAATAGTTTTAGTTGGCTTAGATATATTATGAATATTGAATGACATGACATGGTGTTTATTAGACTTCAATGAAGTAAGATATGAAATGGTAATCTAGTTAGCACTCGCTTTTATAATCAGCATGCAATAAAATGTCAAGGGTTTAGGCATGTTCCGCACTAAAGTGTAGATAAAACTGACGTGTCTAATAGATCGGGTCTATTTTGCCATCTATGGAGTGATTGAATCATGTATAAATCCTCTTAGATTCCTTTTACACTAGAGAGGACAAGTCCTCACCAAGCCAAAAAGTTTGTTTGACATGATAAATCCAAGGAACCTTTCTCCAACAAAGGATAGGGTTCAATAAAGTTCCAAGGCATGACTTATGTACCTGTTATAGATGCACCCCCTAGAGAATGGTTACACCCTGCTCGGAAATCAGAAACTGGTGGGGGCAAATGGAAAGTTGTGAATGTTGATTCTGGTGCCTCATACAAAGATTACTCCTAGGTTTCGAAGAAGTATTTGTATGTCCCGCAATACTACATGGAAAAAATCCTATGACTAGGACTCGGTGCATGGGACACTAGAGAAACAAGAAAGCTGCTTGAGAGGCTGGAAGCTCCAGCGGATCTGATAGCATCTGATTTGTCGATGAAGGTCGAACTAGTCAACGACCAGTCAAGCAAAGGTTGTTTCTCCCCTCAATCACCCATAAAAGAGGAGAAAGCAATGAAGAACAATGCAGTTGAAGACACTGATATGGAGACAAATAACTTTGATGCAAGGTCTGAGTCGGTGTTAGATATCATTTATAATATGATATATGCACTGCCTTTGGAATACGACACAATCACAGAAGTGGTTGATGAGGAATGGCTCGATGAAGAACTAGCCACTCACAAGCCTTTGTACTATTATGTAATGAATGATGGCTCGGTGAATCAAGATCGCGCCATTTTCGAAAGGCCAGACATGGCCATGAAATAACACCTGAAACCTTTGAACATAAGGGCCAAGGTAAATGGCACGGGGATTAACAAAGTCATGATCAACTGTGGAACATGTGTTAATGTTATGCACCAGTCCCTCTTGGGGAAAATAGGCAAATTTACCACAAATTTATCTTGTAACAAAATGGCATTGTCCAATTATGAGGGTAAAACCAGCAAACCCTTAGGGGTTATTCAAATCGGCGTAATGGTGGGAACTACCACTGTTTGTGGTGGTGCCGACCAAATCAAATTACAATTTACTACTAGGTAGAAAATGGTTGCATGTAGTTGGATGTGTACCTTCGTTGATGCATTAGAGGATCATCATCTAGAAACCTGATGGGATTGTCGAAACCATTGAAGCAAATCAGAGTTTCTTTAGAACAGATGTCAATCACATCGACAAACTCAACTTTGACCGAAAATTGGCTACATCACAGGTGGAAAGACAACACAGAGAACAAACACGTGGTGAGAATACATTCACATATATTAATGGTGCATAAAATAGAAAGGATAAAACAATTAGCATAGATAATCAATCATACAATTCATCCACAATAATAATAATTCACAAATGCAATTATGTATGCAATGTACCCATCTTCTCTACTCCAATGCAGGTGGTGCCAAAGTTTTGGATGTCACAGGTATGTTACTGATTAATTCACTCGTCACTAGTTCCATCCCTGAACCTGGTTCCATCTCTGAACCATCAGACTTATCACAGGTTCCACCTTTAAACTTGTGACTCATCACTGGACCGATGTTCAACACCATTAGACTCGTCACATGTTTCATCTTTAAACCTGATACTCATCACTAGACCGAAGTTGTCAACTATCTCCGATATATATGATGCATGACTGCAACAAAAAAACACAATACTCATCTCAACCTTCAACTATAATACTCGTCTCTGGACAAAAGTCATGCACATCACTGGTTCTTTCGAATCTAAACACATTATTATCACATTATTGTCAATACAAGGTCACATCAATGGTTCCACTGAACAAAAACATCTTAGTATAAACTCAACACTTTTCAACAAGGTTGAAAAACATAAGTTTTGTGAACCTTGTGTATTTGGTAAGTCGTGTAGAATGACGTTTGGAAAAGGTAAATAAAGAGCACATGGATCCCTTAATTACATTCATGTTGATCTTTGGGGGACTGCAAGGAATCCTCCACACTCAGGTGCAAAGTATATTCCATCCATAGTTGATGTTTACTCCAGAAAGTTATGGGTATTCATGTAGAAGACTAAGGATGAAACTTTTGAAAATTGCAAAAGTTGGAAGACTCTGGTCAAAAACCAAACTCGTGAGAAGGTTAAGAGGTTAAGAACCAACAATAGTCTTGAATTTTGCAATGAAAATTTTGACAACTATTACAATGTGTATCGTATTGCAAGGAACATAACTACTATAGGGACTCCCCAAAAAATGGTTTAGCTGAAAGGTTTAATCGAACAATTTTAGAAAGGGTGAGGTGCATATTGGTAAGTGCAAGATTAAAGGTGTTTTGGGTAGAAGTTGTTGTGACTGCAACATACTTGATAAATAGGTGTCCCTCGATAGCCTTGGGAATGAAGACATCTGAAGAAGTCTGGTCGGGATATCCACCAAGTCTCGGCAGACTTAGAGTATTTGGTTGTTTAGCCTATGCTCATATTAGGCAAGATAAGGTTGAATCTAGAGCTCTGAGATGTATGTTCCTTAAATACCCTGAAGGAATAAAAGCTTATAGGTTATGGTGCCTATAGCCAAGTCACATGAGGTGTATCATAAGTTGAGATGACTTTCAAGAAAACCAATAACATTGGTCGAAGTTTGAAGTTCTCTGAAGAAGAGCTGGAACAAGAAGAGATTCATGTTGAGGTGGAGCATAATGATGTTGAATTGCATGACTCAGATGAAGTCGAAGAAGATACAGATGTTGATGTCGAAGTTCAGGAGACTGATAATGACTACCTGGTGGCAAGAGACATGTCAAGAAGATCCATCAAGTCACCTCAGAGACTTGGTTATGCAGATCTTATATCTTATGCCTTAATCTCTGCAAGTGAGGTTTTGGACAAAGAACCTAGAGACTATAAGGAAGTTATGAGGAGTTAAGACAAGACTGAATGGCTGAAAGCCATGGATGATTAGATGAAATATCTTCATAATAATAACACTTGGGAGCTGATCGAGAAACCTGTAGGGGTCATGTTAGTCAGTTGTAAGTGGATCTTCAAGGTTAAGGAAGGTATCGAAGGAGTGACGTCGAAGCGTTTTAAGGCAAGGTTGGTTGCTTGGGGTTCACTTAGAAATAAGGTGTTGACTTAATTGATGTGTTCTCATATGTTGTAAATCATTGATCCATTAGAATGTTTTAGCCATGGTGGCGAAGTTCGACCTAAAATATAAACAAATAGATGTGAAGACAACCTTCTTGTATGGTGATCTATATGAAACAATCTTGATGAGGCAACCTAAAGGGTATGTAGAAAATGGAAAGGAATATTATGTTTGCAAGATGAATAGGTATTTGTATGGCCTGAAATAATCTCCTCAACAATAGAATAAGAGATTCGACAAGTTCATGGGACACATAAGTTTCACTAGAAGCCAGTTCGACCACAGTCTTTACTTCAGATTTTGACACGGAAATTCACTTGTTATTTTGTTTCTTTATATGATTCAACGTTCCAAAGATAAAAGCGAAAAATATAAAGACGGAAAAATATAAAGTAATAACTTCAAATAAAAACAGAGCCTTGTTGGGATTGGATTTCATCAATTAAAAACACATGTATTCTTCTGACCATGATAAATACAAATCAATCATTCATCTAATACCCCAACGTATCACTCACAACCGAGATTATGTCTAATGCAAAGTCGGGAGAACAATTGTGATGTCTCATTAGTGATATCTCACACACCTCACTAACACAAAGCATTAAGAATTGATACTCACACGAGTGTTAAACCCAAATATATATCTAGAGTTTAGACCTAATACATTTTCATGCAACATCCATATTAAATTCATGATTGATTCATATATAACGTTAATATCAAAATACATACACATGATTAACCCTTTTTACATGTATTCAACCAATTTTTCCAAACATATGTGAACATATTTCATCATCTCTATTATCACGCATCCTCACAATATTGTTGATGTCAATAACATTATCATGGTCATTACAGTGTTAATCCTTCTCATGCTACTTAATCAACATAATAAAATAAAAGTGATATTAGTGAATATCAATTTACAAGACTATGTCAATAGTTTGCTCATTGATAGAATAAAATCTTAGATCAAGGATTTGTAAAGGGTTTTGTCAAGACCCATAAATAAGAAATCAAAGATAATCAACAATATTGAATCAAACTAGTTCACAATACATAAATTGGATAAAATACAAAAGGTATCAAAAGATTACATCCAAAACCCAACAATATATTGAAGATCTTACCTTCTCCGCCTTAGGGTTGGAGTTTTTCTCACTAAAATATATTTGAAATTAAGAGAGATCAAGTTCTAATCTAAAAATATATGTGTTTTCTAAAAATCAGGAAAAAGTCCACTGACTCTAAGAATATATGTTTTTCCTAATCTAAAAATACATGTTTGCCTAGCGAAAACTTTCTTCGCACAATGAAGAACACATTTTCATACCCTAAATTTTGACTCTAAGATATATACATCATCAGAGGAAATCCGCTGACCAAAGGACTATGTCTGACTGGTCTGGACAATATCCTCGAAATGAATCAAGATTCCTGAGTCCCTAAGAGGATTCAAGCAAATGACCAATCATTAATACATAAGATTTTAAATATTTCAATCCCCATCAAAGGATCAAAGAGTCTTAAATGATGAAGAATCATTCAAAGATTGTACATAAATTTCAGTGATCTGGGCCCCGAGTCATCAGTATCACCAATTAGGGTTTCAGTCAACTAAGCCCTACAAATGAAATTTTTCATGGAAAAAGGAGACAAGGCCTCCACATTTCATCAAGAAAGGTTGACATGACTTTAACAATCCATCTATACGTACAAGAGGTGCAAAGATCAAAGACTTCAAGATTAGGGTTTCATAGTGCCCAATTAGGGTTTATGACTGATCGGGGAACCCAAGGTCAAATTTTTCATCTGGACAAGAGAAAATACCATATGGAATGGTTTAAATAGCTCATATACATCATGAAAGTCCATTCATAAGGTCAAAATACCTCAGAGGATGTTCAGTCAAAAAATCAGAAAACCATGGGTATCTAGTGTAATTTACATCTAGACCAAAAAGTCAAAGTTTGACTTTTTAACCCAAATGATCCTCATGACCTATATTACAAGAATTACAAGAATATATGGTCTATGAATGCATTTGATCACAAAAAATCAGAAATTTGAAGATAACTTGTAAAAGGGGCAATATTTGAAGGGTTAAATATGTTTTTGGTCCCTCTAAATATCTCATTTTTGAAATAGGTCCCTCTAAATATTTTCTTCAAACATTGGTCCTCCAAAACTTTTCTGTTTCGAAATCTAGTCCCTCCCGTTAGTTTGAACTAACAGAGGCTGAGTTGGCAAGCCATGTGTGCGTAAATAATTTGCTGATTTGTGTGAATGTGGCCAACGTGGATAATATGAAAAAAAGAAAAGGTAAATAGGAAGAGTAATGTTAAGAGTCACATTGCATTGTGTAATCCAAGCCCTAGTCAACGTAATCCAAGTGATGTGATTTTTTCTTCTCCTTCTCAAGTTTCGATCCAAGTGTTGTGATTCTGTGTTCTCCTTCTCAAGTTTCGAATATTGTAGTTTGCACAAGTCAACTTTCAGAGTGGTCCCAAGCAAGCGTTGTTTTCTTGAAGGTTGTCCCAGGTTAGTAAATCTTGTCTGCTATTGTTGTACTTGTGTGGTCCCATTGTTTTCTATTTAGGTTGTTCGATGCATTAAGTGTTTGTGTTTTTTACTGTGAGTAAAGAATTAGGGCATAGCAACATGTTTATGTTTTCAATTTAGATTTGGTGAAAATTCAGGGTTACTATAATTTCCTATATTAAACCTAGGTTAAATTATGTGTACAGGTAAGTGGATAAGTTCAAGATAGTTTTCTTCACAAAGGGTCGTTTTGTAAAAGATACTAACTTAAAATATGATGGTGGGGATATATTTGCGTTTAGTGGACAAGAACCCGATTATTGAAGTTTCTTTGAGGCTATTGATCTTGTGAAAGTGATAGAACCTGAGTTTGATTATACTAAAGTTAACATGTGGTGGAAGCCTGAGGGTGGTTTGCTTGAAGAAGACTTAAAAAAATTTATGGATGATGGAGATGCACATGAGCTAGCCATGTATGCAATTGGATACAAGTGTGATGTAGAGATTTATTGTGAAGCTAAGGTTGATGGAGAGGAAATTTTCATGACTAAATATAAAGAGAAAGGTAAGGGAGTGAAATGTGTAGAAAAAGCTGAGTTTTTTAGTGAATCAGGTACTGATTCTATTGATAATTCAGTGGAAGATGTACACTTTGAGGATAGTGAAGATGAGAGGGTGAATGGTTTTGAAGAAGGTCTTTTAGATGTAACTGTCAATAGGGATGATGAAGGCAATAAGGAGGAGGTAAAGAAGGTAGATAATTCTGAAACTGAAGATGGAAAGAGTAAAGAAGATGACAAGGTGTTTATTACTCAAGAGATGGGTAAGGAGCATTTTATTGAGGATGAATATATAACGGATGAGCTTGATAGTGGAGGTGATGATGAAAGTGGTGATGAGAGGCCTTGTATTTTGAGCTATAATGAGGATGAAACATTATGCAAAGATTTTGCTTTCAAAGTTGGAATGGAGTTTTCATCTCTAAGACAATTCAAAGATGCTATTTTAGAGCATAATGTGTTGAATGGAAGAGAGATAAAGTTTCAGAAAAATGACTCTAATAGATGTAGGATTGTGTGTAAGGACAAGGCTAAATGTGACTATACCGTGTTGTGTAGTAGGGTATTCAAGACCACCACATTTAGAATCAAAACCTTGTATGCAAAACATAAGTGTGGAAGGAAATTTTTTAACAGTAATGCTAGAGCTGAATGGGTGGCTAAAGTTATTGTTGATGGTTTAAAGAATAATTCAAAGATGAGGTTAACTGAGGTGGTAGCTGATGTGAGGCAAAGGTATGCCACAGAGATCCCAACATGTAGGGCATTCAAGACAAGAAATATTGCAAGAGCCATTGTTGAAGGTGATTCTAGCAAACAATTTAGTCTTCTATGATCTTATGGGGCTGAATTGAGAAGGGCATCAGCTGGAAACACTTTTAAAATATGATGGGCTAAAGACGTAATCTAATATGCGTCTAGCGGTATCTTAACTGCAAGCGCACAGCCTATCGAAGTAATATAAAAGATTATCGATCCCACAGGGACTTTATGATTACTTAGTGCTAGAGGGTTTACCAGTTTAACTAAGGTGAATGGTGTCGCTCCCGGGATTTTCATCCTAGTACAAACGCGAAAGTGGCGCGGAAAGGTTAGAGTCGCCAGCCAGACATTTTTATCCCGAATGAATGGGAAAGGTAATGTTGCACAAACCTGAGGAAGAAGGAAAGGACAAGGTCTTGCGAACCAAAGATCTGAGTTCGGGAGTCGGTTACGACCTGGGAAGGTGTTAGCACCCCAGGCCGTCCGCCGTACCCGACGGGATCCACGCTTGCTTGTTTTGTTTCAAAGGGTGAGAAGAATAACTGCTGCTGAATAAAACCGCTAACTGGAATGGAAATGAGAAATGAGAAAGGAACTGGAAAAGAGAGAACGAAAAGATATGGGAAAAATGTAGGGAAAATAAAGAATATGCTCGAACGGGCCCTACCCTGCTGCCTACGTACCTCATCGGGATAATGAGGATCAGAGTCGACGTAGTTCGCCTAACCTAGGCGGGAACTATTTGTTTGTGTTTTTTATTCGCTGGAACTGCGTATGTCTATGCTCAGGTGTTGCAGGCTCGTCTGGTACGAGTGTGTTTCCCGTCTTGCAAATGAGACAAGTCGCCGCGAGTTCGCGTTGTGAGTGAATGAGATGAGAAGAGAAGTTCCTGCAGGATAGTCGCTTATTATTTGTTTTTTGTCTTTTATGAGTTTTGTATGAATTTGGCACAAGGAAGTGAATTCAAACTCTTTTCCATGGAATGTACACTTGCCACTAAATTCCAAGATGGAATAATAGATCAAGCATACCCAGCAAGGAGAACTTATCCAAGACTGGTTTCCTAGGATTAGGGCTTAAGTTCACTGGCTTGTTGAACTTTATTACGTGTTTTTGTTGCTTTTGTGAAGAAGTATCTTTTAAGTTTTTCTTTGTGAACAACTCCTTGATGAGACTTGTGCATCATGATAGACAAGCTTACACCACTCCAAGATGGAATGAATGCAAGTGCTTCATGGAATAAGGCTATACACAAAGGATCCTTTCATTTATTTGTTAATTGTTTTTTTTTAATTTTGTTTGAAGATGAGAAAGAATGACTCAAGTTGCAAAAAGGGAAAAACTACTGGGAACTAAGACACACCCTAATTTTATTGATTTATTTACATGGGAAATCCTATGGTTTGTGGTTTTCTAATCCTAAGAAAGAAAAGGAAAAGAAGAAAAGAGTTAGAAACTAACTTACTTCCTAAGGAAGTTAAGTTGTCTCTAAAGAAAGGGAAAACCTAAAAGCAAAGCACAAGGTGCTAAGGAAAACACAATTAAGATGCATAAGATATAAGAATGAAGTAATGCTTACCTCAATCTTCCCCCCTACAAAACAAAAGTTAGCATGACAATGCATATTGAGAGTAAAATCGAAGCATGAAAGCGATTAAGCACCATAAACGTCCTAGAATGGAACTAGGGTTCAAAATAAGACCTAAGTCTAAAGGTGAAGGTACCTAAAGGTTACATGACTTCTAAAGTCAGTAGCTACATGTTATAGGTCCCTAAGTATGCTAGGATACCTCACAAGATCAAACTATGTCAAACTATGTACAAAAAGCTCACCTAAGTTCACATAAATGCAAATTAGGGTTCAAGGATGAAATATGAGTGCATATGGCTTACAAGCATGAATTAATACATGAAATGAGTATCAAAGTCAGTAATGAATGATTATGAAGATGTATGAATGAATATACAATCATGGATTCAATGGATTAGGCATATGGAGCAATGAGAAGAAGATATGAGAAGAAACGAACAAAAATCGCATAAGATCGCACATGATGAAAGTTAAGGAAGAATGACATGTGAATATGCATGAAATGATTATGGGTCAGTATCATACAAGGTATGATATGCAATTAGAATGCATGAATAGGAATTAATGATTTCCACATAATTCAAGTTATTATTTAGAGGAGAAGAGAAATGAGTTTAAGTTAAAGTTAATTCACATAAGCATACACTTTAAAGCACCAAAACAAACCAAATGAGTATGGTTCAAAAAGTGGCCTATAACTGGAATTAAGGACCTAAAAGTGACCTATAATTAACTCCTATAAGCTACCAAAAATTCCCTCAAGAGAATGGCATGAATGCCTTCTTAAATCCTAGGATATGGAGCAAATACACACATGAATCAACCTAGGATCTAGGTGACATGGAAAAATAGCAAAACGCCTTTAAAAATTATGAAATTAAATCCCTGGAATAATATGGTGATTATCTTACATGGTCCAAAAGGATTCTACAAAATTATGCACCAAAGTGCCAAAACAATTTCTTGACTAGCAAAGTAACAAATCGTGATCACTAAAAAACAACTCCACAAAGTGGATCAAAAAGGGCACTAAAAATTATGAAAAAAATGCCTAATGAGCATAAAAATGTCACAAATTACAGTGATTAATCACACACAAAAAATAGGTTTCACATCTATGGGGAAAAATCATTTTTTGTCCCTTATGCCAAAACATTCCTTTTTGGGACAGCTTGTGATCTAAAATCTAAATTAATTATTAAAACCACCCAAATCTGGAAACAAAAAATATGAAAAATTAATTAAGAGGATGAGGATCACACATAAATTTTTCCAGAATTTTATCCCACCTAAAACTATTTTTAATAATTGCGACGAAATGGGCAAAAAAGTGGATTTTAAGGGGAAGTGAAAGGAATCGATCCTAATAGTTCGCAACCTAATCCCTAAGCTCCGAAATCGACACAAATCATCAAAAATCACATATATATCCAATTCCTCAGGTGGGAGGGCTCAGTATGCACCTTAAGTTATATGGTCCTAAGCCGCATACAACTATAATGATGCTTAAAAGTCGAAAAAGATCGAAATTACTTACTTGATCGAAGTGACGATTCTTCATAAAAGAAATCCGAGAAAAAAACTTCAAGCCAAGCCTTGTAATCTCCTATGAGCAAAATAAATGCTCATCTTCCATATTAGCTTTGTGAAACTTCACCAAAATCAAAATCGATACAATATCGATCAAAAACGTGAATGAACCATTTTAATCCATAATTAGTACTAAACATAATTAAAATTAAAATGACAAAAATTCTAATTGAAAATTAGAAGAAGAAAATGGATTAAAATTAATCAACAAAAAATTAATTACCAATAAAAAAATAATTAATTATTTGCTTAACAAGAAATAATTGACAAATTCTAACAAACACTAAAAACAAAAAGGGGTTCACTAGAAATTATGGTAGCAGGGAATAGTCAGGACTGGCCCAAGGCCCAGCTCCCTCTCAATATTGGTGCAGAGGAGTACGAATTGAAACGGGTGGTGTAAAGAGTGATCCACGAAGATAAGCCCAATTCAACTTGAATCCTTGCATGAGGGGTATGTGTAGCACCTGGGAGGTTTGAATAACAGATCCATGGTGATCTTGGCCCAATTCGGCATTGGCATTTCCTGAACCACACAAAAAAACCAATTCAAATATGAAACCCTAATTTACAATAATCTGAAAACAAGGCTTATGATACACAAGCTCCACCCTCCTCATGTTCTCACACGGCGGCGGAGATTCCCCCCATTCTTCCCGACTCAACTCGCACCCTCACCATGTCCACTGGAAAACGAAAAAACAACTCCATCACTCTCTTCGCTTTCCTCAACCTTGCGTCGTCGCCCCCATTGCCGTGACGTCTTCATCATCGGCGACGTCCTCATCATAACAATCGAACAAAATCTCCTGCGCTAGGTTTTCCATCGGCGGCGGTAGATTCCACCCCTTCGTATTTTCCTTCATTGCATAACATCTCCTCGCTCGCGAGATTGCCGACCACCATCTCGAAGAAAACGAAATCCCGCCGGAGTAGGAAGGATCGAAGCACTCGTAACAAAGAGATCTTCAGGATACGGCATGTGTCGATGCGACTGCAAATCGGAGGCGACGACATCGTGTACGTGTTCGAACAGCTGTGGTAAGGAACTCCGATTCGATCTTCTTTTCACGTTTTCCATTTTTTGCGATGAGTTTGTAAATATCCGCACTGATACGCAGTTTATGCGATTCGATCCTCTTCTTTTATTCTTTCTGGCGTGCGAATCCGAGTCGGTTCTGAGTTTGCTATTATTCTGCAGGATTCATATCGATTTGATGCAGATGATGTTGCTTGAAGAGGATGATGCGGTGGATTCAAGAATCATATCGAAGTAGAAAATTCAAAGAAGATGAGGAAGTTGTTGGTGCGATGGTGATTACAGAAGATTGAAACGTTCATGTTGCTGAAGCTGTGAATCTTCTTACAGGTCTTTTCTTGAACTGAAGTTGTTGTTCGATGAAGATGATGGCGGTTCTTGATGTGAACGGTTATCGCAGGTTCGAGATTGTTGTGAAGTTGTAGCACTTTTGATTCTTCTGCATTCTTGCAGGATTAGAGACTGTTTTGAGATGAAGCTCGAATGGGGTTGGAGAAGATCAAGATGCTGAAACTGTGAAATATTTTGAGAGTTTTTTCTTTGATTCCTCCCTCTGTTTTTGGTTTTGCAGGTTTTTGAAAAGGTGATTTGAGGATAATGGTTGAAAATGAATGCAGTGGTTTTTAGATGAAGAACAACAATGGTGTTGCTAAATTAGAGAATAAGGATTATCCATGAAGGAGATCCTGAGAGTGATGAAGATGTAGGAGGAAGAAGATTGTGGAAGATTTCCAGGATTAGTGAGAAATTGTTGAGAGCCCTCTTTTTCTTTTTCTGTTTCTGTTTCTTTCTGTTATCAATTGCCCTTTTTTTAACTGATTTCGGTTATCCGTTTTGTAACAGAATTTTTCTACCATTCCATCAGTTTTTCTCTTTTAAATCTGCAATATCAGTTGTATAGCTGATTTTTAGTTTGTAATTGGTTCTAATTTCTGATGTGTAAAAAAAACTAGTGGATTATTAAAACTCTCTTGATTTTATGAATTCATGGATGAGTGAGGTGACCTTAACCATAAAATCACATACCACTTATTAAGAAATTCAAATCCCTTATTTTATTCTTTTTTTTTAATCACAATATCCCTTGCCAATTACATCCTCTTTGCTTTGAGTTTACTTGAACTATATTCATAAAACTTGAATTCGGTGAAACTTGGATGATATCGGAAACTTACGAATCTTAATAACTTGCGCACTTAAGTGGATATTCGGATAAAAATCTTCACGGGTGATGATGAACCGAACAAATAACCAACGCATCCGAGTAATACCTCAATTCAAATAACCTTTGAAATTGGACGTGGCGAAACTCCTTTGATGGTATCAAACCCACAAGAGTCGTATTTGAGACCAAATTGGATCACATAAGGCAAACCATTAATCATACTCGAATTAAAACCGCAGATCACATCAAAACTGAATTCCCACAAATCTCCGAATTAAACCTTGAAGCCAAATTACCATGACTTAATCCATGGACCACAACACCTTACACAAAACATTATTTGGAAGGTGCACTAGATCCTGATGATTATCGTTTGTGACTGAATAAGGAATAAGCCTTAATTTTGTCTTGGAAAAGGAAAGCCTCGTGGTTGAATGAGCTTCAATAGAAAGATGCTCATGATGTCATTAGCTCAGGCCTTTGTCTTAATTCGAGTACCATAGCCAGATAAATCACTTATCAATAAAATTCAAATTGTGAGGAAAGCCTTTTGGTCTCATGCCTTCGGAGCCCAATGCAAATGCGTGATTGCGACTGCCATGACCTAATGGAATATGCAGATGAAATGCAAAACGGTAAGCCAGTTAGAGTAAATATGAGGGCAAATTTTGAGGTATTACAAATGGTTGTCACGATTTTTTGGTTGTTTTTAAGGATTAAAGACGGGAATTAAATTTTAGTTTAATAAAATAATAATAAGGCGGTCGGTATGTAATTATGTTAACTTAGGCGGGTCAATCTAACCTAGGCTTATAAGGATGGTTCACTTAATTTATTCTGTAGAGGTTATCAGTTTAAATACCTTTAACTCACACTCTCGTGGTCTTATCTCAGATCTTACTCCTAAAGCCCTATGCCTGCTCTCGCTAGCCCATAAGTGTTTAGAAATAATTTTTGGAAACTTAATAAGTCTAATTCATTTTAAAGCGCTCTCGCTGTGTTTAAATTAAATGCCTAACTTTAGCTATCTGGTTAAAATCTCACACTCTCGTGGTCTCGACCTAACCTATTACACTTTCCTTACTCTCGTAACAAAAAGATTAATTTTATAATAAAAAGTCACAGCCAGAATTTTAAGTTCTTAATTATTTTAAGCCTAGAATTGATTTTACCGATTTAGTGTATTTTAATTACATACCGCCTAAAGTGTTTAGCTACTCATATTTGTTATACCAGACAGATGCAGAAACAGAGGAACACAAATTAAAATATGCATTATACAATGATAATAAAAATAAATTCTTAACATTAATATAAATGCGAATTAATTAAAAACCTGAATAATAAAAATAATGTCAAACTCCTTCTTCCACAATCTGGCAAGCTCGGAGTGCGGACCGGAATCGAAAATAAAATTCAAAAACGAAATGCTGAAGGCTTGAAAGAAATTAAATAATAACAATTTCCTAATGTTGGAAATTGTTATTTGATTTGGTTGGGATATAGAAAATTAAAACAAGAACAGAAACAATTGCTGGAAAAATTAATGAAATAGGGTGCAATGGAAATACGGCAGAGCTTCCGCAAGAAAAATTAAAATAAAACTCTGTACTTTCTACTTTGAAATAAAGCTATTTATACAAATTGTAATTTGGGCTTGGCAGTTGAAATAATGCGTGGGCTTCGTTGTTGCTGAGAGAATCCAGGGAGAACTTGTGTTACTGGGTCTGCGGAAGAATAGGAAAAGTTATGACTTCACGTAGCATGTTCATGACCAATTCTTACCAAGTAAACCTAATTTCCCCTTGTCACGTTCGTGACAAGGGTGTTACGGGCGTTATCCTCATATTTAGCGCGTCACGGTCGTGATGGCTTGGTTACGATCGTGACTGTCCCAATTAGCGTGTCACGGTCGTGACTGCATGGTGACGGTCGTGACTGTTGCAAATTATGCAGATTATGCAGAATTCCTCTCTTCTTCTTCTTTTCATGCTTGTTTTTGCTCATTTCACTTTTGGCTTATGATTTAGCTCTATAATTGTTATACCTGCAAAATGACAAAGAAAACTCGAAGAATCGGGTGTTAATACGATAAATGTGCGATAAAACGGCATTGAAACATAGTAATAAAACGATACTTTTTCTCGTTATCAAAATAAACACAAGTACTCCTACTGAAGGGATGGCTCCAAGATTTGAAAGATGCTACATGTCCCTAGATGGAAACAAAAAATCTTTGACAAGATCATGTAGACCTTTCATAGGATTGGATGGTTGTCATTTGAAACACAAGTATGGAGGGATTCTCTTATTGTTGTTGGGAGAGATCCTAATGATCAGTACCTACCAATTGCATTTGTTGTGGTTGAGATGGAAACTAAAGATTCCTGGAGCTGGTTCATGAAATTGCTAATTGAGGACATTGGTGATTGTAGGTGGTGCTTCATTTCTGACCAACAAAAGGTAGTTTTAGTATTTTATTTGAATGCATTTACTTTTATCATATTGAAACATTGTTATTGCCTACACTTATTAATTCTGATATTGCATTTACAATATGTAGTCTTACTGATATTTCCTGCACAAACAGGGTCTGGTCCAGGTTTTTGAAGAAGAGTATCCAGCATACGAGCATAGGTTCTGCTTGAGACACCTATATTCAAACTTTAAAAAGAAGTTTGGAGGTGGCACCTTGTATAGAGATCTCATGATTGCTGCTGCAAAAGCAACCTATTTTGAAGCACATCAGGCTAAGATGTCAATGATCAAAGAGATTAGTGTTGAAGAATTTGAGTGGACTGAATCAATTCCTAAGAACAAATGGTGTAAGCATGCCTTTCCTATTTTTTCTAAATGTGATGTTTTAATGAATAACTTAAGTGAGTCATTCAATGCAACAATCTTGTTACAACGAGATAAACCTATCATAACAATGTTGGAGTGGATTAGAAATTATCTAATGGGGAGGTTTACTACACTTAGGGAAAAAGTAGAGGGTTATAAGGGAGTGATTATGACAAAACCCTTAAGGAGGTTGGATAGAGAGATAAAGAAGAGTTCTACCTGGACAACAACCTATCCTGGTAGGTTGACATTTCAGGCCACCCATGTGTTGTTTACTGACAGTTTTGTTGTGGACTTAGAAAAAAAGACATGTTCTTGTAATTATTGGGAGCTTGTAGGTATTCCATGTAGGCATGTTGTAGCTGCAATATATAGGAAGGTTGATGACCCGTTAAAGTATGTAGACAAGTGTTATCAGAAGAGCACTTATCAGGCCTGTTATGATGAGATCATAACTCCATTAAATGGACAAAACAAGTGGCCTAGAACTGAGAATGCAACCATGCTTCCACCTAGGTATAAACGTGGGCCAGGTAGACCAAAGAAACTGAGAAGGAGGGAATTGGATGAGGTTGCACAAACTAAGTGGCAAAGAACAAACACTAGTCATATATGCAAATTCTATTTTCAATTGGGACAGAACAAGAGGACATGCAAGAAATTGAAACAAGAGGTAGAATCAAAGTCACAGACAGGACATGCTACTGCTGAGCCTACACAGCCTAATGTTGAAGACATTCCTGCCCAAGCTTCTCAGAATATACCTACATAAGCTAGTCAAGCAAATGTACCTCCAACTGTGGCAAGCAAAAAAAGGGTAATACTTATGTTGAGATAATGATTTTTTATTAGGTCTAATGCTAATTTAAGTGTATTCTAATGTTAATATCATATGTGTTGTAGGGGAAGCCCAAGGGCACCATAAACAAAGATTCCAAAAAGACCAAGGGAGCACAATCTAGCATTGAAGCAACAACTAGCAGAGGTATTGTGAAAAGAATTCAAGGGGTAGCAAAAAGGAATTCAACTTCAAAGGATGCACCAACTATGAAGAAACCAAGTGTGACTGAGAATATAAAACCTATTGTTAATGAACCAGCTGTGAATGAGAATATGAAGGAACCTACTGTCAAGGAACCAGCAGTGCATCAACCAGCTATGAAGGACCCAGCAGTGCAACAACCAACTATGAAGGAACCAGTTGTGCATCAACCAGCTGTGAAGGAACCAATTGTTAATGAAATGGATCACCCAACTGTGAATGAAGCAGATGCAACTGTCAATGAAGCTGAGCCAACTGAGAATCAAACAACTGATGATCCTGAACCACAACCAATTGTCATTGAGAACCTTACATCATTGGATGAGATCATGGCTTCCCTACTTAAAGGTGATGGAGTATTAGACATTCAACATCTTAGAATTGATAGGTCACCTCTCAAATCATCTATCAAATCACCTACTAAGCCTACTAGAGCAAGAGTTTTTTTTGGGAAGCAACCAAAAGTGTTTAGAGCTACTCCTTTCAAACCACCATGGATAAGAATAGCTTTGTCAAGGCCATCGAGCAGTGAACCTATCAAACATAGGACACAAAGAAGGTACAAATCTGGAAGTAATGTGTTACCTGAAAAAAAGCACAGTAAGAGGTTGAGGACTTTGAAGTCCAAGAACATACAAGGGCCTGGAAAAGAACCTGATGATCCACTAGTTATAGAAGAAGAAGTATGCATAAGCAAGGGACAAACTGAATGAAGTCGCAAACCATGTTCTTTGTTGTTGTTTTTTTGTTTTAATTAAGTATCTAAGAAACAATTTTGGTGTGAAGTATTTTTTTGGTTTTGGATTCAGATGTAATGCACTACTTGTTTAGTACTTGATGTTAAACAATTATGATATTTTTGTTGTAATGCACTTCTGGTTTAATGATGTACAATGATGCTTTGAAATTTTAATATCATATTTTTGGTTTAAATCTTATTGGTTTAACAAAATTTGTACCATATCAGACCAGAAAAAAATCTGGATTTTTATGTATTCCTTTGTATTTCAAATCATCAACCTAACTACAATTTGTATATCAAAACAAAAACATATTGTGCAAAAAGAAATAAGTTCTCATCACCAGATTTCAAAAGATATTTGTTCATAACATTCCAACATACCAAATTACAAAGTACCTAAACATTAAATAGTACCTAAACATTATAAATTCAACTTAGTACCTAAACATTACTTGTTCAAAACAACATTAACATTTACATCTAAGAACAAAATACATGTTGACCAACATTGAAATTACAATACATATGGTCTTGAACTTTCCAAATAATTCCTCCTTCTTTAACTTCAGCTTCAACCTGGTGTTCTTCTTCAATGATGCTTCATAAAGCTCTTTAAATGTATCGACAAACTGCATATTTCTCTCATCATTGTTGCATTCAGATTCCAAAACTTTACCATCTTCCTTCTTTAAGCCATACTCATCATCCCAGACGAACATATTACATGTTCCCGTGTTCTTCCAAAATGGGCATCTCCAGAACAATATCCCATTATTCTTTCCCTTCTTGCACATGTATGCAATAAAAGTACCCTTGCATCCACACTTTTTCTCTTCATTGTTGGTGGCAATGATGTATGCAATCAAAGCTCCTCCACTAGGTGCGGCTGCACAGGAAGCTCAACAAGACGCCGAAGTAGATGAAGTCCAACAGGTTTTGAATGATGAGGAGAGAGCTGAGCAGAGAGCCGCTGAGTTTGTTAGCACCAGCACATCTACAAGATGCCGGAGAAGGAATCGACAACCCGTGTCTATGGATGGCATTATGGTGACCATAATGCAGAACCAGGAGGTGCAACACAAGCAATACGAGGATTTGTCACAAAGGATGACGAGAATGTAGTTGACTCAGATAGAGCACGGGAAGCTGATAGCTTCCAACACCGAGGCTTTGGGAGGGCTAACAAGTCAAGTCCAGGCGCTGCATGAATATATCCACCTTGAGGGTAATACCGGATCATGTAGCGATCCATGGATATAGAGCCATGATAGGCAGAGCCAGAGGCAGAGACCAAAGACCACCACCACCGCGAGAGTAGTTTCTTTTTAGTTATTAGTTTTATTATTTTTTAGTTTTTGTTATGTTTTTATTATAATTTTTAGAAGTGTACCTATATCTCGCAACATTGAGGACAATGTCCGAGATAGTGTGGGAGAAGGTATTAGATTTCTCATTTTATTGTATGAAACCTAATTAAATTAATCAAAGTATTCAGTTTCAAATTCTCTCCAGTATTTTTTAGCATTACCGAAAAAAAATATTTCCTTTACAATGTTTTCATTTAACATACCCTTCAAGTATATAGGTTAATAGGCACTGTTAGAGAAACTGAGAAAGACTTAACAAAATTTATACATTCTTGACACCTTGAACCCTTAGAAGAAATATCGATTTGGATACCTATTATACCAAAATCTAAGCTTTAAGTCTAAATTAGCCCCGGATTAGTTTATATTAGCAGTCAGCATCGCCTGAAGTACCAGCTATGTGGAAAGCCAGTGCAAATAAGTGATTGATCGCAAATATGCCAAAAAAAGGAAGAAAAGAAAAACATCAAGATTATGCAAGCCATTGGTAAAACAGTCAAGCTGCACAAAAGGCAGAGCAAAAATATTAATATCAGTCGGTTCAGAGGAATCTGGTTCTGAACTCAGTAGGGCGAATTACTGTTCGATCCCCCACGACTTACACTCGGTTTGATAAAGGGTTATTGCACTCGTGTACCAGACCCTGTTTGAAAAGAAGGATCAAATTCACTAACAGGCTATTTCACTATGCGCGTGCAAGGGTAAAGGGATTAATGTTATTGCGCCGGAATGAAACCGGGTGAAATTGATATAAGAGCATCAGGCTGAGTTATAACAGCATGATTCAGATTAGTTTGTAAGGGGGTTTAAGAACGTTATTCGTTTTTAGTGTCATTAGTGTATTTTTCGTGTTCGAGTTAATATCGGTTATTTTAACATAAAGTCGCACGACCACGTATGGATAGGTACTATGTTTCGTGTCTGCGTGTAGAGGTATTCTATTTAAAACCATGTTTGATTGTTTGCTTCAGGACAAGCAAAGATTCAAGTCTGGGGGAATTTGATAACTCGAATTTGTAGAAGCACGCCTTCAACCTCGAAGATTTTGATGAAGACAACACGCCTCATGCACTTCAGATCTGCAAAAAGTCAAGAGCTCCAACATGATCAAGCTACAAGCAACCGGCATTGCGATCAAGCTTCTTATGCATCATCGTTCTACATCAAGCTTGGACGTTTTTGTTTAGGTACATAATCCCTCTTTTAAATTGATGTACAAGTGTTCATTTACTCAAATCACATGTTAGCATAATGCATAAAATACTTTGATTATTTTTTCAAACCGTTTAACACTTTTGAAAACAATTTTTTTTCTGTTTTTTAACAGTGTTAACCGGTTAACCATTTGGTTAACCGGTTAACGGCTTCAAATTTTCAGAAAACCTGTTAACTTTCATAGGCGTTAACCGGTTAACCATTTGGTTAACCGGTTAACACTGTAAGATTTTTGAAAAATATTTCTTTGAATTTCAATTCACACCTTTTGAATATATCTCTTCAAAAATTATTTTGTTTCATAATTTGTCATACCTTTTCAAAAGGGTGTCTTGAATATTATAAAATCTGAATTTTTTTAAATTCAAAAACACCTCCTAGAATTTTTAGGAAAATCACTTAAATCAAATTCACTACAAATTCAAATATTTTTATACTTCTAAAAAGTGTTCATAAGATCATCATCTTTCATATTGCATTTTGAACACTTGTATTGATATTTGAAAAGTGGTTTGTGCACATAGGAGAAGATCATTATTTTGATATCCAATCTTTGTATTACTCACTCAAAATTACAAAAATTATAGAAAGGTTTTTCTATTTGTGACTTGTGATCCAGGATTGTTGGACACAAGGGTTAGTGTGGCAAGAGGATTGTTCTTGCACACTAAGTTGCTTAGTTGTTTAGAAAGTAGGCCTCACCATTGAAGGTGTGATAGGTTGTACTTTTCTAAAAACTAGTGGAAATCTCTTTCTTGTTGAAAGGAGACTGGATGTACCTTCGGACTATGAAGGGAACCAGGATAAATCTCCGTGTCACTTTTATTTTCTGCTTTACTGCTTTCCTTCCATACACAATTAAAAGAAAAAATCTATCCATCAAAGAAAAAGAATCGAGAAAAATTATAACACCTAATTCACCCCCCCCCCCCCTCTTAGGCGCATTCTGATCCTATAATTGGCATCAGAGCAGGTTTAGGTAACCTGTTCCTACAAGATCCTTATGGCTTCCGCAAACTCGAATCCTGTTTTCAAAGATGGTGGAAGTAGCAACAAGCCTCCGCTCTTCTCCGGCGAATACTTCGATTTCTAGAAAATCAGAATGAGGGCACATCTTGAAGCCCAAGGAGAAGGCATATGGGAAGCAATCGAAGAAGGTCCGCATAATCCTGTTAATGTGATCAACGGCGTTGGAACCGCGAAGTTGAAGAATATGTATGATGAAGATGATAAAAAGAAGATCCTAAATGAGAAGAAGGCAATCAACATACTTCAAAGCACTCTTAGTATGGACGAATTTTTTCGTGTATCACAATGCAAATCGGCGAAGGAGATTTGGGATACTTTGGTAGAAACACATGAAGGAACAACAGAAGTTAAAAGATCAAGGCTTAACACGTTGAGTCAAGAATATGAAATGTTCCTCATGCAGCCCGGAGCATCTATTGTGGCTTTACAAAAAAGATTTGTTCATCTAACCAACCATTTGATTGCACTCGGAAAGACCTTCACCAACGAAGATCTCAATCTAAAAGTTCTAAGGTCTTTGACAGGGAATGGCAACCGAAGGTGATCGCGATTTCGGAGAAGAAGAGTCTCTCAACAATGACATCCGCATCTCTATTCGGCAAACTTCAAGAGCACAAATTGGAACTTGGAAGGCTCGAAAAGCACGAAAGTCAAGAGAAAAAGTCCAAAGGAATTGCTTTGAAGATTGACACGAAGGATGACAAAGATGACGAGATATCCGAAGATGAGAACTTCATGCTTATTGTTAAGAAGCTTGGTAAGTTTTTTAACAAAAATAATAATTCTTCTTTTCCTAAAAAGAATAAACATTTCAGGAAGAAGGATACATCCACATCGAATCAAGAAGTTACATGCTATGAATGTGGAAAGAAAGGTCACATAAAACCGGATTGTCCAAGACTTGCGAAGAAAGGAGGATTCAAAGGCAAGAAGGCCTCCAAAATTAAAAAGGCTTATGTCGCGTAGGATGGCAATGAAGTTAGTTCCTCATCGGAATCGGAAAGCGACGAATGTGCAAATATGGCGTTAATGGCGTCACACCACTCCGATGAAGAAAATGACGAGGTTAGTAGCAACTTTTCAATTTATGAAAATGATGCACAAGAAGTCATAGATGAACTTCTAAAAGAATGTAAGACTTTGTACAAAAATATTTCATCCCAAAAGAAAAAAATATTATCTTTAGAAGAACAAAATGCATCTTTTGAAAAATACATTGAAAATGAAAAACAAAAGATAATGGATGAAAAACAAAGCCTTACATGTAAAAATTGTGAGTCATTGTCCTTTCAAATTGTTCAACTCAAAAGAGTTTTAGAAAGATATGAAAAAGGTCAAATTGGCTTGGAGGAAATTCTTAGGCACCAAAGATACCCAAATGATAAAAGTGGCCTAGGATATTCTAAGTTTTCCAAACCAAACACAAGTGAAACCGTTTTCGTAAAAGCTAGTGAAGAAATTGTTAAGGAAAAGACTAACAATTCTAAAACTATGCATCAAAATCATAAAAGGAAAAGGATCATTAAGAAACAAAAATATGTTCCTAGATTTAAAAGTCAATTTCAACCTATTTGCTTTTATTGTGGAATCAAAGGCCATACACCTAATGCTTGCTATGTGCGCAACATTGGTGTTGCTAAAGGGCATTATGTGTGGGTTGAAAAGGGTACTAACTATCAAGGACCCAAAGCAATTTGGGTACCTAACAATAATTGACTTTGTTTTGTAGGTATGCTTGAAAACAACTTCTACGCAATGGTATCTCGATAGCGGTTGTTCAAAGCATATGACGGGCGATATCAACAAATTTTCAAGTCTTACACTTAAGGCCAAAGGATACGTTACTTACGGTGATGATAATAAAGGAAGAATTCTTGGAGTTGGAACCATTGGTGCATCTCCTCATACAATCATCGAAGACATCCTTTAAGTGGAAGGCCTTAAACACAACCTTCTTAGCATAAGTCAATTGTGTGACAAAGGGTTCCGAATCAACTTCACAAAGGAGGAATGCTTGATAGAACACGAAGTCACTCATGAACTCTTGCTAAAAGGTAAACGATTTAATAACATTTTTATGATTTCTTTTGATGACTCTCTCTTGAAGGTGAAATGCTTAATGACAAACAACAACGAGGCATGGCTTTGGCATAAGAGGATTGCTCACATACACATGGAGCATTTGAACAAACTATTAAAGCATGATCTAGTTGTTGGTCTTCCGAAGATGAAGTTTATCAAGGATAAGCTTTGTGACGCATGTCAAAAAGGGAAGCAAACCAAAACATCCTTCAATACCAAGAAAGTGATATCTACTTCAAGACCACTACAATTGTTACATATGGATCTTTTCGGTCCATCAAGAACAAAAAGCTTCGGAGGTAACGTTTTTGCACTAGTTATTGTTGATGATTTCTCTAGATACACTTGGACTTTGTTTTTAGTGCAGAAAAGAGATGCCTTTAAAGTATTCAAGAAGTATGCCAAGAAAATTCAAAATGAGAAGTCACTCTCAATTGTTTCCATAAGAAGCGACCATGGTGGCGAATTTCAAAATTCATCATTTGAAGATTTTTGTGAAGAACATGGAATCTCTCACAATTTCTTCGCACCAAGGACTCCTCAACAAAATGGTGTCGTAGAAAGGAAGAATAGGGCATTAGTGGAACTTGCAAGGAAAATGCTTAGCGACTCAAATCTCCCTAAATATTTTTGGGCGGATGCGGTTAGCACGGCTTGCTTTGTAAGTAACCGTGTCAATATTCGACCTATTCTCAAGAAGACCCCATATGAGTTGTTCAAGGGAAGGAAACCCAACATATCTTTCTTACACATATTCAGATGCAAATGCTTCGTTCTCAACAACGGCAAGGACAACCTTGGTAAGTTTGATAAGAAATCCGATGAAGGTATATTTCTTGGCTATTCTCTATCAAGTAAAGCTTTTAGAATTTTCAATAAACGTACTCTTACTATTGAAGAATCCATACATGTTTCGTTTGATGAGACTAACCCCTTGAAAGAGGATAATATTATTGTGGATGATGATGATGATGTAGTAGATCTATCACAACAAAAGGAGATATCAAAAGAACAAGAAATATCACAAGAAGATGACTCACCAACCATTGAAGAACATCAAGATCTTCCAAAAGAATGGAGAACTCATAGAGATCACCCGATAGATAAAGTGATTAGTGATATTAGCCAAGGCGTTGCAACTCGACTCAATCTCAAGGATGCTTGCCTCAACATGGCGTTCGTGTCTCAAATTGAACCAACAAAAATCAATGAAGCCTTAGGCGACGATCAATGGATAATAGCTATGCAAGAAGAACTCAACCAATTCGAAAGGAACCAAGTTTGGACTCTTGTACCAAGACCGGACAACAAACATATCATAGGCACAAGATGGGTGTTTAAGAACAAACTTGATGAGAATGGGATCATAGTTCGTAACAAAGCAAGATTGGTCGCACAAGGCTACAACCAAGAAGAAGGAATCGACTTTGATGAAACATTCGCTCCGGTAGCAAGGTTAGAAGCAATTAGATTACTACTTGCTTACGCTTGTTCTATGAATTTTCAGTTATACCAAATGGATGTCAAAAGTGCTTTCCTAAACGGTTACATCAATGAAGAAGTCTACGTCAAACAACCTCCGGGTTTTGAAGACTTCAAGAACCCGTCTCATGTCTACAAGTTGAAGAAGGCTCTTTATGGCTTAAAGCAAGCACCAAGGGCTTGGTATGATCGCCTTAGCAACTTCCTATGTGAGAAAGAGTTTACGAAAGGAAAGGTTGACAAGACTTTGTTCATCAAGAATATCAAGGGAAACACCTTACTTGTTCAAGTCTATGTCGACGACATCATCTTCGGTTCAACAAACAAAGGTCTTTGCAAAGAATACTCTCTTATGATGCAAGGCGAATTCGAGATGTCCATGATGGGAAAGATGAACTACTTCCTTGGTTTACAAATCAAGCAAACAAAGGATGGCATCTTCATCAACCAATCCAAGTATTGCAAGGAGTTATTGAAAAGATTTGATATGGACAATTGCAAAGAAATGTCTACTCCAATGGGATCCGAAACGTATGTTGATCAAGATCTTTCCGGCACTTCAATAGATATTACAAAGTATCGAGGTATGATCGATTCACTCTTATATTTGACGGCAAGCCGTCCTGACATTATGTTTAGCGTTTGTTTGTGTGCTCGCTTTCAAGCTAATCCGAAGGAATCACATCTCACTGCCGTGAAGAGGATCATGAAGTATCTCAAAGGAACGACGCACGTCGGACTATGGTATCCTAAAGGTAGTACATGTTCTTTAATTGGTTATTCTGATGTTGATTATGCAGGATGTAAGACCGATAGAAAGAGTACAAGTGGTACGTGTCACATTCTCGGGAATGCACTAGTGTCGTGGGCATGCAAGAAGCAAGCATGCGTTGCACTTAGCACGGCTGAAGCGGAGTACATTGCAGCAGGAAGTTGTTGTGCCCAAATCTTGTGGCTTAAACAACAACTTCTCGATTTCGGTATAGATCTCGGTTGTATCCCTCTCCAGTGTGACAACACAAGTGCCATCAATATCACGAAGAACCCGGTCATGCATTCAAGAACAAAGCACATAGATATCCGACATCACTTCCTTCGAGATCATGTTCTAAACGGAGATGTAGATGTTATATTCGTAGATACACACAATCAACTCGCCGACATATTCACTAAACCGTTGGCTAAGGAGCAATTTTTCAAGATTCGACGAGAACTTGGTATTCTCAATGAAGGTGACATCTAACCTTAACCTAAAAATTGGTTGTTGTATGTTTGTATTGCATTATATGTGCTTATATGTGTTTTGCTCACTTTTGTGTCATAAAATGCTAGCACTCACATTTCACCGTTTTCCGTTTTTCTCACTTTCGTATACCCGAAATCAATCGGTTTCAAAATATTTTATGATCGAAAGTTGCGGAATGATAAGTGCTGACACTTTATAAAAAAAAATTTTGAAAATTTCCCTCCTATTTTCCCCCACAAAGCTGCTGGATTTTTTAAATCTTTTGAAATTTTTTGCCCGTTAACCGGTTAACGGATCGGTTAACCGGTTAACGCCTCCAAAACAGAAGTTCCTGGGCTACGTGACAGTCTGTGTTTTTTTTTTATAAATTTTTTTCTTTATGTTTTCTTGTTATTTGTATGTTTAATTGGTGCATGGTGTCGCTCCCCGGATTTCCATCCTGGTACAAACGCGAAAGTGGCGCGGAAAAAGAATAGAGTCGCCAGCCAGGCATTTTTATCCCGAAGAAAGGGAATGGTAATGCTGCACAAACCAGAAGAAAGAAAGAGGAAGGACACAGGTCCTGCGAACCAAAGAGACTGAGTTCGGGAGTCGGTTACGACCTGGGAAGGTATTAGCACCCAGATCGTCCGTCGTACCCGACGGGATCCACACTTGCAAAGAAACTGTTTCAAAGGGTGAGGGTATGAAAACTGCAGCAAAAGAAATGAAAATGAAAAGGAAAAGGAAATGGAAAAAGAACTGAAATAAGAAAGCAAAGGGAAAATGTAGGGAAAATAAAGATTGTGCTCGAACGGGCCCTACCCCGCTGCCTACGTACCTCATCAGGATAATGAGGATCAGAGACGCCGTAGTTCCCCTAACTAGGGGTACTAAAAGAAATTACTTGTGAATTAAAGGCTTGAACTGCCTATGTCAATGCTCAGGTGTTGCAGGCTCGGACGACGAGTGCGTTACCGTCTTGCAAAGTAACAAGTAGGAGCAAGTTCGCGTACGGAGCGAATGAGGTGAGAAAAGAATTCCCGAAGGAATGACGCTTATTGTTTGTTTGTGTTTTTTAGAAGCTTTTAGAAGTGAAAGTTTGCATAGGTGAGTGTACCTAAGTCTTACTCAATGGGATGCGTACGTCTCACATCATCCCGAAATGGAATGCGCAAGAGGCACACCTATCTATGGAGGAAATCCCCAAAGCTAGTCCCACAAGTGAAGGCTTGAGCGCACTGGCCTATTACCATTATTAAGTATTTTTGTGGTTTTTGGTTAAGAAATATCTTTTAATTTTCCTTTGTGAGGTACTCATGCTAAGACCTATCTACCACGAATGATGACTCACACCTCGTCCCGAAATGGAACGCGTGCAAGCATCTCATAGCAAAGTCTCATGTCACATGAAAGCACCCAACCTTTATTAAGTGAATTAGACTTAAGTTTGAAGATGAGAAGAGAAAGAAAACCAAATGAGCAAAAGGAAAAAAACTAGGGGGAAGTTTCTATCCTAAGTTAGCATGTATGGAGTTCCTAGGGTTTGTGGGGTCTTTCTAACCTAAAAAAGGATCTCAAGAGAAGAAGAAGATAAAAGGAGAGATGAGAAAGGCCTAGGCCCAACAAGAAGATGTTAGTCCATATGAACAAAATGAGAAGAGATGAGAAATGGAGATGTGGAACTCAATTCCCACATCTCAACCTTACCATAGCCCCTGCAAGGTTAGTGTAACAACATAAAACCAAGGCATGAACCAACAAATCAGAAGCTACACAAGCATATAGGCATGGCAAAGAGTTCACAAGCAAAACAAGATCATATTGAGATGGTTAAGAGTGAAACAAGTGCAAAGAGAGCATGCATAACACTAAAGGAAATAAAGCACAATAAGAGAGACCCAAAACCAAGACTCAAGGAGACTCAACCTTTCCCTAAGACCAGGAACCACCCTAGACCTCTAAAGGACCCTAAAAGAGGAGGAGAAGTTGACACAAGTGCCCTTCTAAACTAAAAAGAGACTATAAGACTCAAAGTATGCAAAACAAGGCAAGGTGATGAAGAAAATATCCAAGAAATAGATCCAAGCACCTAAAAAAAATCTACCCAACTAGCAAAGTACTCTTCAAACACAAGGAAAAGAGAATCCAAAAGGGTTTGCAAAAATTCAGCACCAAACTAGGTCAATGAAGCTCAAGGATGCAAGGTATCACCATTTAGGGTTTTGAAAATTGATACACAAGTAACTTAATCAAAATCCAGCAAAGAATTTTATGAAAAATCCAAGATAAATCATGAAGATAGAATGGTGTCTTAGGATTTGAATGCAAAAATAATGAGATTCATAGCTTAAAGGATGAGGAAGATAGAAAATGGGCAAGACAGATTGGTCCATGAGAATCCACAATAAAGCAATGCCTAGTGTTGAATTAATTTGGCCACGTGGCAAGAAAATAAAAATATGAAAAAAATATGATAAAAAACTAGATGAACTAAAGAATACACATGAATTTTTTTGGATTTTTTAGATGTCAAGAAGTATTTTAAAATAATAAAAATGTAAGAAGAAAAGAGAAGAAAATAAAAGGAATAATAAAATGATGGGGGAGTGTAAGAAGCAAGGCTAGTCAGCTCATTTAACCACTTGGGCCCAACAGGGGGCGCGAATAGCATGTTGGCCTTGGGCCCATGCGAAACTGAAAGGCAAAGAAACTCAGGTTTGCTTTAAACTTATGTGACATGCCTAAAAAATAAAACAAATAAATGAACAAAAACATGTGAACATGGTGTCAACTGGTCACGCTAGGGTTTAGTCACAAGAAGAAAAAATAAAAACCCAACCAATCCCTGCGTTCCACCTCATCATCTTCAACCTCAATTCATGAAAACCAGCTGCAACATGCGAATGTAACAGGGCCAAACAGCAAGAAAACACCAAATTCAGAGAACCATATCTCTTCCATTTCTCCATGAAAACACACGAACCAAACATCAAAAATGATCCTCTAATCAAGCACAACACGAATCAATCATCATAAACGCATAAAACAGCACACACAGCATGAACAAAATCAAAAGAGTTTGGATCTAGAAACTTCAAAACCCTAGCCTGACCTCATTTCAACATCATTTTCGAAACCAAAGAGTTCCACATGCTCAGTGTAACAAGTAGATCATAATGCACATCACAAAAATCATTTATAAGTCTATGGATTTGAGGCATACCTGAGATCACACAGCTTCAAATTTCTCCAAGAAAGCCAAAATCCAGCTCTGGATGATCTTCTAGCAAGCTCTTTTCACAAAATAAATGTGAAAGAAGCTTCAAAATCACCTCAACTTTGCTCTTTGAAGAAATCTGGTTTGAACTGGACTGGTGCAAGAACCTTCCTCCAGCTTGAAATGAGGCTTGATCTATGTCCTATGAAGTCTCAGGAACAAGAATATGAGGTCTGCTTTGTAAATGGAGCTATGGATGAGGAGTTATGAGAGAAAATGCAGCAAGAGCCAAAGCTTGAGACTGATGAAATTCTACCTCCTCTGGCCGATTCAAAGAAGAAAACTCACTTATATATGATGTGTTTTCAGTGGCTAGGGTTGGCAAGCAAAGGCACGTGAGAATGGTGTGCATGAGGTGATTTTGCAAAAATTGCATGAGGTGTGTGGTGGAATCATTCACTTGTGCTCTTCCCACTCCCTTTGCCCATGCTGACCTCTTATGGTCCCTTAATCCAAAAATGGAAGAAACCTGGCCCTTGGATCAATACATCATGCTGTTCTTATCATTTTGCTAAAATGCCCCTCATGAGATATCTCCCATTCCCCGCATGCTTTTTGCACCCCTTTTGGGCCAAACCCTTCTCATACCATGCATTGTAATATGATGACTCCAAATTGTACACAAATGGGCTTGCAACTTCATTTCATAACAACTTGCCATTTGGTAAAAATTTGACATCTCTTGTGACAACATAAAACTCATATGCCCATGCACTTGCATTTTGTGAAATGTGTCAAATTCCCTGCCTGGACCCTCCAATTTCTCTTGAGCTAACAACTTGATATGTCATGAATAAAAGGATGGTGGCCTCACCTTGCACTTGGAATTGAAATACATGAACCTTTTTGAGATTTTGCATCATTTGCAAAAGTGTGAGATAAGCTCACATATCTCACTCTTTGCTTGGCCTCCTGGCACATGTGCAAGCCTTTTTCCAATCCTTGGTCAGAACATAAACAACTTTGGCCCTTAGAACTAGCCATTACATACTTCTCATGATTTGGCTAAATTTGCATTTTTGAGGCCACTTCTTTGTTTGGCACCAAAATGCAAGTTTCTCTCGAGCAAAATCATCTAAATTCATTGCATTGTAACTTAGTAACCTCACTTGATCCATTCCAGCACTTGGAAATGAGTTTTGAACACTCTTGCATTTGGTGTGTGCATGGAAATGTGATTTTGCCCTAAAATGCATGGAATTTTCGAGGGCCTTATCTCTCAAACCATAAATCCCATGAAAAAGTACTTGTACTTTTTGAAAATGGCAAGATTTAGTCTTCAACTTTCATGTTTGAGTTGGGTTCATTTGAAGAATTTTTGGTCATGCTAAGCTCACTTGAAAATTAGGGCAAAAGTTGCTAAATTTGGAAAATCTCAAAAACCAACTTTGTACCATTTTTGCAAAACCCTCCAAATATCCATGATTCTTGATCTTCAATCATCCCAAACATCTTATAACATTGTAAAGACCTCCCTTGGCAAGAAAAAGTGGCTTGGACCCCTTGAAATCAGACAGTTGACTTTTTACAGGCACAGTTGACCAATTACTTCATCTGCAAGCAACCAAGGCAATGACTGACTTCCATTTGGAATTTTTCCATGAAAGTTTACATGTAGGGACCTCTTATCATATAGAAAACATTGCCCAAAAGAGTTGGCCAAAATTATGTGGTTAAGGCTCTTGAAGCCAAAACCCTAATTTGGTTGCACTACTTAGGAGCCTTGCATTGTTTTGAAACTTGTGATGATTAAGCAATCTTCTGAGCTTTTGCAAGTGAACTTGGACTTGCCAAAGGAGTCTAGACTCATCATAGGCCTCCCACAAATCCATTGGAACCCTTGTCTTGGCTTGGATGGCCTTCAACACCTCCCCAGATGGCCATATGCCTCATGCTAGGGCTTGATGCTTGTCATGCTTTGTTTTTCTATGCTATGATGCTATATATATGATATGCTTATGATGCAAATGGTGTATTATGATGCTTAAAATGAAGAGGGCAAATTTGAGGTTCTACAGCTGCCCCTATTCAAGCAACTGTTGATCTGAAAAGGACGATTGCTTCCGCTTTCGACCGTTCAAGATAAACTGTGGTTGAATACCCAAGAAAACGGAAATTTGCGCTCTGATGCAGAAAACAAGAAATGGGAAATAAACCCACTCCAAAGACGTTGCAACTGAGCTGAGAGATGAGCAGACGAGCTCCTTCCAACGAAACCAAAGGTTCTGATGAAACATGAAACGGGCGAGTCTTCTTGTGACCTGTGATGCCAGGTGCAGAAAGCGGACGAGTCCTTAAGAATCTTCAAAGTAATCTGAGATAGACGAATCTCCTTCACTAATCCTTACGCAGATAAGTGAAATAAGACGGACGAGTCTTCTTCGGATAACCCTTACGCAGGCTCCGGGAATGCATATAAGTCTGTGGGATAGACATGCAACTAGGATGGACGAATCCTCTTCACGAATCCTTACGCAGATAAGTGGAATAAGACGGACGAGTCTTCTTCGGATAACCCTTACGCAGGCTCCGGGAATGCATATAAGTCTGTGAGATAGACATGCAACTAGGATGGACGAATCCTCTTCACGAATCCTTACGCAGATAAGTGGAATAAGACGGACGAGTCTTCTTCGGATAACCCTTACGCAGGCTCCGGGAATTGTTTTGACGTTTTAATCCCACCGTCAGGGTTTTCAACCTCTTCAATGCGGACGAGCATTGGAATGGTCATCAAAGAAACACGGACGAGTGTCATAAGTCGACGATATGAACGAGTACCGGATGATGATCTAAGAAACACAGACGAGTGCTTCTGATACTTGATACGGACGAGTATCAACTTATTCCAGACGATCTTCAAAAGAAAATACCAAACACGGACGAGTGTCGGGGCGTGCAGACGAGCACCAGATAAGTAGCAGACACAGACGAGTGTCGAAGGATGCGGGCGAGCAATCTTCAAAGGAATAACAAGCACGTACGAGTGCTAAGAGATGCAGTCGAGCATCAAATAAAGATGCGAGTACGGACAAGTACTGGCGACTTTCTTGGGGGTACACCTCAAATAAAGAGGAATCGAAAAATGCACGGACGAGTGCTGCAGGGATGCGGTCGAGCATCAAATAAAGATGTTAGCACGGACGAGTGCTCAAATAAAGAGGAATCCTGCTGAGGAAAAGGCACGGACGAGTGCTGAAAGAGGAGAAGCATCAAATAAAGATGCGAGCACAGATGAGTGCTAGTAGATATAGACTCTACTGGGGAAAGTGCACAGACGAGTGCCACCAGGTGCTAATCCATCTTGAGATTGCGGATGAGCAAACTGAACCATCAGATAAATACCTAAGAGTGCGAACGAACACTAAAAGAGTATCAACAGAGACAAAAGTTGATTATGTTGGGGAAATAGACAATTCCGCTCTTGCTGAGGAAAGAAGTCCTGACGGCCTGTGGGAGAAGATTCCGGTAACCTGCTGGGGACTCAAAGCTTTTAACTTTGATGGAAATGAAATGTTGGCAACCTGATGACTGTTGGAGAGGTTTTTACTGGAGGAGAGACGACTCTGCATGAGGTATATTTCATTTACCTGCTTTGAACATCTGCTGAAGATCTGATCATCCTGCTCTGACTCCACTGGGGGAGAATTTCTTCTTACTCTGCTGGGGGCATCCCTTGGGAATGGGAATCCCGATGACTCTGTGGGGAAATGAAGTTACCTGCAACTCTGCTGAGCCAGGGGAATTTCCAACGATTCCGTTTAGGATAACGAACTTCTGACAACTCTACTGTGGATGGGAGACTTCTACTAACTCCTGCTGGGGATTGACCCGACTTCTGGGGAGTGCAGGTGTTCAGATACCTGTTGAAAATAAGTCACTTGAAAACAGGCGCTTTACCAGGGAAATACCTCTACTTGGAGAATAACCCTCTGCTGCTTGGGGATACGGTGATAACCTGCAAATCCTGCAATAACAGAATACACACCTATGCACCAAGATTGGTACGGCCTGATTTATTCATCCGCCGTCACCTGACACTCAAAGCGATGTTAAGTGTCCCTGCAATGTCGTTTTTATCAGTTTGAAAAAGCAACATGTTTCGCATGCAATGTTGTTTGTCAAAAATTCAGGACATTTTTGTAAATAACAATAAACATAACACGGTGTTTGACTGAATATTCTTTTTATTGATTGGCCTCTGAATAGGCAAAATTTTACATCAGGAAGTAAACACCTGGAAAGAGGTAGCTACTGTAAAATTGAGAAAAGAAACTATCCTAATGGCAATGGCATGGTATTCCAAAGAGTTTCCTTCCTGCTATGACTGGCATATCCTCAAGACTTTCCATTCCGTCTCCGGCCTTCTGAAGAGAATGAGGGGGGCCGATCTCTACCCTTCTGATATAGTCAAGCTGTTTGAAGTGGTGATGTGGTTCAGATAAACCGAAGCGCAGTTGTTCGCTTATTCCCTGATTTTGCGTGGATCGCCCTTTCGGGTTTTCAATCCACCGGGTTACCCTTTTTTGCCTGAGTTGTCCGATGTGGCTTTTCAACTCAGCGGGTGTACATTTTTTTTTAATTTTTCCCTAATTTTTTTGCCCGAGCTTTTATTCTGTTTTTAGCTCGCCGGGATGCCCTTTTTTTTGCCTGGACTATAATTCTGTTTTTGTGTCCAGCGGGTCTTTTATGCGAAGTATTTTTTAACTGCGTCCGAGTTAACAGGGTATTGGAAGTCTTCGCCATCCATAGTGGTGAGCATCAGTGCTCCACCCGAGAATACTTTCCTCACTATGAATGGTCCTTCATAATTTGGGGTCCACTTGCCCCTGTGATCTGAACCGGGAGGAATGATCCTCTTGAGTACAAGCTCGCCTACTTGGTACTCCCGAGTACGTACTCGCTGATCGAAGGCTCGCTTCATTCTCCTTTGATAAAGCTGGCTATGACAGATAGCTGCTAATCTCTTTTCCTCAATTAGACATAGTTGATCGTATTGAGCACGTACCCACTCAGCCTCATCAAGCTTGACATCCATCAGCACCCGCAGTGAAGGGATTTCCACTTCAACAGGCAAGACTGCCTCCATGCCGTAGACTAAAGAGAAGGGGGTTGCCCCAGTCGACGTCCTGACTGACGTTCGGTACCCATGCAACGCAAACGGTAGCATCTCATGCCAATCTTTGTAGGTGATGACCATTTTCTGTACAATCCTCTTGATATTCTTGTTAGCTGCCTCTACCGCACCATTCATCTTTGGTCGGTAAGGGGAGGAATTGTGATGTTGGATTTTGAAGTCCCGGCACAGTTCTGCCATCATCTTATTGTTCAGATTAGAACCATTATCAATAATGATTCGCTCAGGCACTCCATATCTGCATATGATATCTCTTTTCAGGAATTTTGCTACCACCTGGCGAGTAACATTGGCATAAGACGCAGCTTCTACCCATTTGGTGAAGTAATCAATCGCGACCAAGATGAAGCGATGTCCGTTTGACGCTGTTGGTTCAATCTTGCCAATCATATCAATGCCCCACATGGCAAAGGGCCAGGGTGAAGACATCACATTCAGAGGATTTGGAGGCATATGCACTTTATCCGCATAAATCTGGCATTTATGACATTTTCTGGCATAGGCACAACAGTCTGCATCCATGGTGATCCAGTAATAGCCTGATCTTAGCAACTTTTTAGCCATTGCATGCCCTCCAGCATGGGTGCCAAAGGATCCTTCATGCACCTCATGCATTAGCAAGTCTGCTTCCGCCTTATCAACGCATCTGAGAAGTATCATATCAAAGTTTCTCTTATACAGGGAGCCATCAGTGTTCAAGAAGAAACTACCAGCAAGCCTTCTTAATGTCTTCTTATCATTGGAAGATGCCCCAGGTGGGTATGTTTGATCCTCCAAGAAGCATTTGATGTCATGGTACCAGGGCTTATCATCTTTGACAATGTCTGTTGAACACACATATGCTGGCCTGTCAAGTCTGGATACTGCAATTTGAGGCACAAAATTGGCAGCTTGCACTTTGATCATGGATGAAATGGTAGCTAGAGCGTCTGCAAACTGATTTTCGTCTCGAGGAATATACTCAAGCTTGGCTGTTGTGAAGAAAGTCAACAACCTCCTTGTGTAGTCCCGATAAGGTATCAGATGATTTTGGTGCGTATACCATTTGCCATTGGTTTGATTAATTACCAGAGCTGAATCTCCGAACACAGTTAAAGTCTTGATCCTGAGGTTAATAGCTTCCTCGAGACCCATAATACAAGCTTCGTATTCAGCTTCGTTGTTAGTGCAGTTAAAGGTGAGTTTTGCCGAGAAAGGCATGTGAACTCCCTTAGGCGTAATGAGCACTGCACCAACACCACGACCATTCATGTTAACAGCCCCATCAAACATCATAGTCCATCCCTCTTCTGGGTCAGGCCCTTCAGTATGAATAGGCTCTTCATGATCTTTTGCCTTTATGAACATGATGTCTTCATCAGGGAAGTCAAATCTCATAGGCTGGTAATCATCAATGGGTTGCTCAGCTAGATAGTCAGACAATACACTGCCTTTGATGGCTTTTTGGGATGTGTATTGAATATCATACTCTGTGAGAATCATTTGCCATCTTGCAACCCGTCCGGTAAGTGCTGGTTTCTCAAATATATACTTGACTGGATCCATCTTGGAGATCAATAAAGTAGTGTGGGTCAACATATACTGCCTTAGTCGGCGAGCAGCCCACGCTAAAGCACAGCAAGTTTTCTCGAGCAGTGAATATCGTTGTTCACAGTCGGTAAACTTTTTGCTTAGGTAGTATATTGCATACTCTTTTCGACCAGACTCGTCATGCTGGCCCAGCACACACCCCATTGACTTTTCTAATACTGTCAAGTACATGATCAGAGGTCTTCCTTCCACTAGAGGCATAAGGATCGGAGGCTCTTGTAAGTATTCCTTAATTTTGTCAAAAGCCCTCTGACAGTCTTCATTCCACCTGACCGCTTGCTCTTTTCTTAATAGCTTGAACAAAGGCTCGCAGGTTGCTGTGAGATGAGATATGAACCTTGAAATGTAGTTCAATCTTCCTAAGAACCCTCGAACTTCTTTCTCAGTTTTTGGTGCAGGCATTTCTTGAATGGCTTTAACTTTGTCAGGGTCAACTTCAATCCCCTTCTCACTTACAATAAATCCCAGCAACTTACCAGATCGTACCCCGAATGTGCATTTGTTGGGATTCAGCTTCAATTGGTACTTTCTCAGACGCTTGAATAACTTCAACAGATTTACCAGGTGGTCTTCTTCTGTGAAGGACTTGGCAATCATGTCATCCACATAACATTCAATTTCCTTGTGGATCATGTCATGGAATAACGTTACCATAGCCCTCTGATAAGTGGCACCAGCATTCTTCAGGCCGAATGGCATCACTTTATAACAGAATGTGCCCCAGGGTGTGATGAAAGTTGTCTTCTCCATGTCTTCAGGTGACATTTTGATCTGATTATATCCTGAAAATCCATCCATGAAGGAGAACACCGAAAACTGAGCCGTATTATCCACCAATACATCAATGTGAGGTAAAGGGAAGTCATCTTTCGGACTAGCTCTGTTCAGATCCCGGTAGTCAACACACATCCTCACCTTGCCGTCTTTCTTTGGCACTGGAACGATGTTAGCTACCCAAGGTGGGTAACTAGTCACGGCAAGGAACCCGGCGTCCCACTGTTTCTGTACCTCCTCTTTAATCTTCATCGCCATGTCAGGGCGAGTTCTTCTCAGTTTTTGCTTGACATGAGGACAGTCTTCTTTTAATGGTAGTCGATGCACAACTATGTCTGTATCCAACCCTGGCATGTCCTGATATGACCAGGCAAAGATGTCAACATATTCACGCAACATTTCAATCAACCCCTTCTTAACTTCAGTCTGCAAGCTGGCACCTATTTTGATTTCTTTCTTAACCTCTTCTGTGCCGATGTTGATAACCTCGATTTCCTCCTGATGAGGCTGAATGACTCTTTCCTCTTGCTTCAACAACCTGACCAGCTCTTCGGGGAGTTCATAATCTTCCTCAACCTCTTCATCAGCTTGGTAGATTGGATTGTCGAAGTTATGCTCAGTCATAATAGGAGAGTTGTCAATGGAATCCGGTTGATCGACACTGCACAAGTGATGTGCTCATTCAGAATCTGTTTAGAGAAAACACATACCAAAAGCAAGAAGGAAAAAAACACATTGCCATTTTCTTTATTTGTGCAAAACATTAAAATTGAAAGAAAAGGAACGATTTGATTGAAAAATGTCCTTTATTTATGACAAATAAATGCTTTCAAAACATGGAGGCCCGTACAATGGATCCTTGTACCTTGGGCAGAGTACAGGATTTGACATGCAGTATGTAAAAAATGACAAATAAACAATTACTTTGTGATCCAGGTGACTTCGACGATGTCTTCCGTAGACCAATTGGGCAACTCCTCTCCTGGTGCACACGGGCGGATCCAATTATCCAGTTCGCACTCGCTATCTCCGTCTTCACTGGCAGCACAGATATGGTTGCGGTCCAATAACCCAGCACTAGTAAAGGTAATGGTCTTGTTGCCTGATGAACGATCGAACCCATCAGGCTGATACCCAAGCCCGAACTTGTCTTCCTTCTTTTCCAGTTCCAGTAGTCTGCCCCAGCCCTGGGCACTACCTGATCGCACAACCTCTTTGGCCTGTATGTAGGAGGTAATAGACGTACCTTCTTTATCTTCAGCTTTACTCAGAGGAGACAGAGAACTAACATTCACTGCTTCGAATGCCTGACACAGGGTTTCATGAATTTCACCATCCATCTCCACATATTTGAATGTAGATAGATGACTCACAAATATGTCCTCTTCACCGCACACAGTCACAACTTGACCATCCGCTACATACTTGAGCTTCTGGTGCAAAGTCGACGTCACAGCCCCTGCGGCATGAATCCAAGGTCGACCAAGTAGACAGCTATAAGCAGGTTGGATGTCCATCACGTAGAACGTGCTCTTAAACACTTGCGACCCAACCTTGATTGGCAACTCAACCTCTCCAAACACAGACCTTCGAGAACCGTCGAAAGCCTTCACCACCAAATCACTTGGTCTCAACACAACCCCTTCCACATTAAGTTTCATTAACGCCTTCTTTGGC
This sequence comes from Lathyrus aphaca, assembly GCA_963966055.1. Classification (NCBI taxonomy): domain Eukaryota; kingdom Viridiplantae; phylum Streptophyta; class Magnoliopsida; order Fabales; family Fabaceae; genus Lathyrus; species Lathyrus aphaca. Next base: position 42,424,876 of record OZ014525.1, on the reverse strand, counting down.
AAGACATTAAGAGATGACCCAGTATCAACCAGGACATGAGACATCACAGCCCCTTTGCATTCAATTGTGATATGGAGAGCCTTGTTATGATTCTTCCCTTCAGTAGTAAGGTCCCTATCAGTAAAGCCCAGACCATGGCTCGCATTCACACTTCCCACCACGGCTTCTAGCTGATTCACGGTAATCTCCTGAGGAACATACGCCATCTGCAACACCTTCAGAAGGGCTTCCCTATGAGCTGGTGAGCACATCAGTAGTGACAAGATAGAGATTTTGGAGGGAGTTTGATTTAGTTGCTCGACTACCTTGTAGTCGCTCCTCTTAATAATCCTCATGAACTCCTCCATTTCCTTCTCAAAAGTATTCTGACCAGTAACGGGAGTGGCATTATCCTCCATCGCTACTTGCTTCCCTTTGGCTTTAGCAGAAGCCTCAGCATCAGTGTCTCCTCTCAAAGTCTGGGGAGCGAATAGGCGACCACTCCTTGTGAAACCTCCACTTCCCCCAACATTCACCACAGCTGGGTCCATGGTTACTGCCTTATTTTCCACTTTCTGTCCTCCAACATACACTTCTGATCCGTAATGCCACGGAATAGCCTTCTCATCTGAATATGGAATAGGCCCAGGCACCGTGATGGTGACAGGGCTTACTTCCGGGACATAAATAGTAACCGGCTCTCTTTGTGCTGGCATTTCAGCAGGATCATAGTATATGGTCACCGTTGACACTTCATCATTCCTCTTATCGACCCTGTCGAACTGTAACAGCCCATCATCCATCAGTCTCTGTAAACCCATCTTCAATCTGTCACAACCATTCTTTGATCCAACGCAGTCTTCGCAATCAAATCCACAACCCGGGAAAATCTGACCCTTCACCAACCTCTCCTTGACCAGCAACAAGGAGGTCTTCACTTCTTCGACCTTCTCCACCAAGTTCAGCCTCTCCTCCATCTCGATAGCATTAACCTTGGCTCCCCCATGATTAGGGATAAGGTTATTCGTGACATTCGGAGGTGGCGCGAAATTGATTGCCTTGGAGTCGATCAAATCCTGAACTTTATAGTGCAAAGCCCTGCACTTCTCTGTTGAGTGCCCGGGTGCCCCAGAATGGAAAGCGCACCGAGCATTGGCGTCGTAACCTGGAGGAAGAGTTCCAGTAGGTGGAGCCAATGCCCTCAGTTGAATTAGGTTCAGTTCCAACAATATCTGGAGTAAAGCTGTGTATGTCATTGGGATCACATCAAAAACCCTATCAGCTTGGCGTGGTTGCCTCTGCTGATATGGTCTCTGTTGATAGTTGCGCTGCTGTTGTTGCTGAGGCTGTTGTAAAGTCTGTTGAGCTGGTTGAGTTGGTGTAGCGGGAATTGTGACTGCAGCTATCTGATTGTATTCTTGTCTATAACCTCTGCCTCTGCCTCGGCCATATACTGCGTTAGCTTCCCCTTCTCTTCTTCTAGGAAGTCCGCCAAAGGCTTTCCTCGCTCCTCCAGAGCTACCAGCGGTATTAGGGTCCTGAATCTTCCCCGTCTTCAACAGAGTCTCAACTCTCTCTCCAGCAATCACTATATCATTGAACTTGGTGGCCGAGCTAGATGCCAACCTCTCTAGAAAAACACCTTGGAGGGTGCCCATAAACATGTCGGCCATTTCATCCTCTAAGAGAGGTGGTTGCACCCTGGCAGCTAACTGGCGCCACCTCTGGGCATATTCTTTGAAACTTTCCTTTGCCGCCTGGGTCATGTGTTGCAACTGCGTGCGCTTCGGAGCCATGTCCATGTTATATTGATACTGCCTTACGAAGGCCTCGGCCAAATCCTTCCAGCTTTTGATATTGACCCTATTGAGCTTCATGTACCATTCAAGAGAAGCTCCCACCAAGCTATCCTGAAAATAATACATCCACAGCTTCTCATCGTCTGTATGGGCGGCAATTCTCCCAACGAACGATTGCAGATGGGTTTTCGGACAAGTAGTGCCGTCATACTTCTCGAAGGTAGGAACTTTGAACTTATACGGAATCCTGACTCCCGGAACCAAACCCAAGTCTGTGATGTCAAATCCCAAAGAACTCTGGGACTGAATAGCCTTGATTTGCTCGGCCATCTCTTCGAATCTCTTGTTCATTTCTACCCCTTGACCCTCGGCTTCATCAAGTAATGTGAATTGGTCATCCTGGTGGTCCATATGAATGTTAGGCACCCCTTCGTTGACTATTGGCACCCCTGGAGTTCCACCCTGACGTGCGCCCGCACCGATATGATTATCAGCATTCGCAGCAGCAGCAGCGTTTCTGTTCTGATTTTCAACCATCTCTCGCAGACGCTCCTGATTCTGCCCCATGCCGACCATTAGCGTCATAAAATTATCCATTCTTTGTCTCAAATCGGTCAAGTCTGCCTGTAACTGGTCCATGACTCGCTCTCTATTAATCTTGGTCGGATATCTGTGGACTGTTGGTTGCCCCCGAACTTTTCGAGGAGCTATAGTGCCTGAAACACAAAATACGTTAGTAATCGAGACACTACCTGCAAAACAACAAACAGGTTATATGGATGCAATGCAGTTGTTTATGTTTCCAATTACGGGTCAATCATGCCCCGGTCCCGGTATTTTAGCAAAGAAAACCGAATGGGCACTGATCCTCGACTTCCAGGAACCTTCGCGAGAGACCACATCCAAAACACAACAGCAAGCGAACCAAGAAATAAAGGGAAAAACCATAACATAAATCAACCCATCAAGCAAATAACACAGAATTCCCCGTAGGGTACAAGTCTTCACAAAGGAGAAACAACCAAATAAGACTCCTACAACATGCCTGCAGGTAATCCAGATACAAGAAAAGCAAACTAAGAAACAGAACCAACGCCTAGGGACCCTGAAGCTCCATCACTAAACCCTCATCAGATCTGACCCTCTTGACTCCCGCCACCAACTTTAAGTCTTCAATCTCTTTAAGCGCTGCTTCGAGGGCTTGTTGACTGTCTGCGAGTTGCTGAGTCTTTTCTCTGCGAACCTTGTGGACTTGCTCCACCTCTTCCTTTTTGTAAGCCATCTGGGTTTCAAAGAACTCTTCTTTCTCTTTATATTGCTTCAACTCTTGCTCCCTCTGTCCCTTTAACCAGACAATAGACTGACGAGCATCTCCGAGGATCTTTGACTTCTTCTTGCGCTCAACTTCTCTTTGGGCTTCCATCATCCCCAATCTGCGGAAATGTGCTTCTCTACCTGCAAAGTCCTTCTCCTTAGCCTCCAAAGTCATTTGTATCTTCAGCAACTTCTCTTCAGCTTCAATCTTGGCCCTGTTGACTTGGTGATACAGGCTTACCATCTCAGTGTTTTCAACTCGAACCGCATGCAACTGGGCTTCCAACTTCTTGAATTCCTCTAAAGGCACAGTATCAATGGACTCAGCAACTGGAGGAACTGGTGCCGAAAATGGTAACAAAACTCTTCTGGCTCTGTCTTTCAACCAAGCTTCATACTCTGGGAATGTCTGATTGTTGCACTTCCCGAAACTAGCCATCCCTTCTCCCTTAATGCACTTCCAAGCTCCCGCAACCTTCCTCACTAAAGGCATATTATCTTTCACTGGGAAGTAGAAAATAGGGGTCAGTTTCAAATCTTCAGGCACCTCTCTCAAAGCGTATCCCAATTGTCTTCTCAACAAGATTGGATTGTAATTAATCCCTCCAGCTATTCATAATAAAGGTACACTATGATAACTCCCGCAGCTAGTGATGAAACGTGCACCTCGCAGCCTCTGAGTGAACCATCTAACATCCTTGGCAAGCAACTTTTCTAGCTTCTGAGCCCATACCAGAGTGTGGTCACTAAACAACCCCGTACTAGGCAAATGCCTCATGAACCACATGTGAAATAACGGAGCGCAGCAACGGACCAAACCTCCCCTCTTCTTCTCAGTTTTGTAATGAACTGAGTAATACAAATCCCCGAGTAAGGTAGGCACAGGATTCCTCAGCAAAAAGAGATGTATGGCATTTATATCTATGAACTTCTCCATATCAGCAAACAAAATGATGCCATAGATAGACAGAGCCAAGATGGCACACACAGCATCCCATTCCTCTTCAACAACCAATTCTCCTGCTTTCTTCACCAGGGCCTCCAAAGAAAACCCAGACACACCTCCTTTAATAATGGTCAAAGACTTCACAGCAGAAGGGCTCAAATAAAGAGCCTTAGCAATAGCCTCAGGTGCCGGTCTGTTCATCTCAGAATTGAAAGGAACTTGGTCTCGAACCGGCACACCCAGGATCAAAGCATACTCTTCCAGCATAGGGCCCAACTGAAAATCAGGGAAGGTGAAACAACGGAGCTGAGGATCATAATACTGAAGCAACGTATGAATGGAACTCCTCTCGGAAGGATCTAGCTCTATCACCACATCAAGAATACTCCCATAAGCTTTTCTGAATCTCTCTACCTGGTTGGGTGTAATCAGTTTTATCATCTTCTTCAACAAACCAACCTTGATATCAAAGAACTTGAAATGAGTATTCTGCTTGCGAGGATCTTCCATCTTTGAAGAGAATACCGGAACCGGAAGCAGATATATGAACCTGTGAATGAAAACAAAAAAACAATGATTAATGATGCAATGATGTAATGCAGATGCAAATGCAAGGACATATGGCCATCTGAGGCTGTCTGGATTCTGACACTGACAAAGGCCCCTCTGAATAACTTGACAAACTAAAAGTCCACTGAGTCACACTCTCTGATAATCACAACTCTCTGAAGAAAATCTCAAGACCAAAGTATCATGAATACCAGAACCAGAACTCCGAAACCAAAGTAACTGTATCATAACATGAACTGCATTGGTAACAAAGGTATGATGAGGTCAAGGGTTCCTGCAAACCTGTAAACCCATCCCCAATCTCACGGGTGTGCTCCGGGTCAAACATCACGGACTCTCAAAGCCGAATAGCAATAATACTTTCACCATTTCCGAGAAATGGCTCATAACCAAATCAGGGAATCGGTTAGGCATTATGTACTACGTAGGGAGGCCTCAGCTGAGTCCGGGAAAAACAAACATATCATAGGCACAAGATGGGTGTTTAAGAACAAACTTGATGAGAATGGGATCATAGTTCGTAACAAAGCAAGATTGGTCGCACAAGGCTACAACCAAGAAGAAGGAATCGACTTTGATGAAACATTCGCTCCGGTAGCAAGGTTAGAAGCAATTAGATTACTACTTGCTTACGCTTGTTCTATGAATTTTCAGTTATACCAAATGGATGTCAAAAGTGCTTTCCTAAACGGTTACATCAATGAAGAAGTCTACGTCAAACAACCTCCGGGTTTTGAAGACTTCAAGAACCCGTCTCATGTCTACAAGTTGAAGAAGGCTCTTTATGGCTTAAAGCAAGCACCAAGGGCTTGGTATGATCGCCTTAGCAACTTCCTATGTGAGAAAGAGTTTACGAAAGGAAAGGTTGACAAGACTTTGTTCATCAAGAATATCAAGGGCAACACCTTACTTGTTCAAGTCTATGTCGACGACATCATCTTCGGTTCAACAAACAAAGGTCTTTGCAAAGAATACTCTCTTATGATGCAAGGCGAATTCGAGATGTCCATGATGGGAAAGATGAACTACTTCCTTGGTTTACAAATCAAGCAAACAAAGGATGGCATCTTCATCAACCAATCCAAGTATTGCAAGGAGTTATTGAAAAGATTTGATATGGACAATTGCAAAGAAATGTCTACTCCAATGGGATCCGAAACGTATGTTGATCAAGATCTTTCCGGAACTTCAATAGATATTACAAAGTATCGAGGTATGATCGATTCACTCTTATATTTGATGGCAAGCCGTCCTGACATTATGTTTAGCGTTTGTTTGTGTGCTCGCTTTCAAGCTAATCCGAAGGAATCACATCTCACTACCGTGAAGAGGATCATGAAGTATCTCAAAGGAACGACGCACGTCGGACTATGGTATCCTAAAGGTAGTACATGTTCTTTAATTGGTTATTCCGATGTTGATTATGCAGGATGTAAGACCGATAGAAAGAGTACAAGTGGTACGTGTCACATTCTCGGGAATGCACTAGTGTCGTGGGCATGCAAGAAGCAAGCATGCGTTGCACTTAGCACGGCTGAAGCGGAGTACATTGCAGCAGGAAGTTGTTGTGCCCAAATCTTGTGGCTTAAACAACAACTTCTCGATTTCGGTATAGATCTCGGTTGTATCCCTCTCCAGTGTGACAACACAAGTGCCATCAATATCACGAAGAACCCGGTCATGCATTCAAGAACAAAGCACATAGATATCCGACATCACTTCCTTCGAGATCATGTTCTAAACGGAGATGTAGATGTTATATTCGTAGATACACACAATCAACTCGCCGACATATTCACTAAACCGTTGGCTAAGGAGCAATTTTTCAAGATTCGACGAGAACTTGGTATTCTCAATGAAGGTGACATCTAACCTTAACCTAAAAATTGGTTGTTGTATGTTTGTATTGCATTATATGTGCTTATATGTGTTTTGCTCACTTTTGTGTCATAAAATGCTAGCACTCACATTTCACCGTTTTCCGTTTTTCTCACTTTCGTATACCCGAAATCAATCGGTTTCAAAATATTTTATGATCGAAAGTTGCGGAATGATAAGTGCTGACACTTTATAAAAAAATTTTTGAAAATTTCCCTCCTATTTTCCCCCACAAAGCTGCTGGATTTTTTAAATCTTTTGAAATTTTTTGCCCGTTAACCGGTTAACGGATCGGTTAACCGGTTAACGCCTCCAAAACAGAAGTTCCTGGGCTACGTGACAGTCTGTGTTTTTTTTTTATAAATTTTTTTCTTTATGTTTTCTTGTTATTTGTATGTTTAATTGGTGCATGGTGTCGCTCCCCGGATTTCCATCCTGGTACAAACGCGAAAGTGGCGCGGAAAAAGAATAGAGTCGCCAGCCATGCATTTTTATCCCGAAGAAAGGGAATGGTAATGCTGCACAAACCAGAAGAAAGAAAGAGGAAGGACACAGGTCCTGCGAACCAAAGAGACTGAGTTCGGGAGTCGGTTACGACCTGGGAAGGTATTAGCACCCAGATCGTCCGTCGTACCCGACGGGATCCACACTTGCAAAGAAACTGTTTCAAAGGGTGAGGGTATGAAAACTGCAGCAAAAGAAATGAAAATGAAAAGGAAAAGGAAATGGAAAAAGAACTGAAATAAGAAAGCAAAGGGAAAATGTAGGGAAAATAAAGATTGTGCTCGAACGGGCCCTACCCCGCTGCCTACGTACCTCATCAGGATAATGAGGATCAGAGACGCCGTAGTTCCCCTAACTAGGGGTACTAAAAGAAATTACTTGTGAATTAAAGGCTTGAACTGCCTATGTCAATGCTCAGGTGTTGCAGGCTCGGACGACGAGTGCGTTACCGTCTTGCAAAGTAACAAGTAGGAGCAAGTTCGCGTACGGAGCGAATGAGGTGAGAAAAGAATTCCCGAAGGAAAGATGCTTATTGTTTGTTTGTGTTTTTTAGAAGCTTTTAGAAGTGAAAGTTTGCATAGGTGAGTGTACCTAAGTCTTACTCAATAGGATGCGTACGTCTCACATCATCCCGAAATGGAATGCGCAAGAGGCACACCTATCTATGGAGGAAATCCCCAAAGCTAGTCCCACAAGTGAAGGCTTGAGCGCACTGGCCTATTACCATTATTAAGTATTTTTGTGGTTTTTGGTTAAGAAATATCTTTTAATTTTCCTTTGTGAGGTACTCATGCTAAGACCTATCTACCACGAATGATGACTCACACCTCGTCCCGAAATGGAACGCGTGCAAGCATCTCATAGCAAAGTCTCATGTCACATGAAAGCACCCAACCTTTATTAAGTGAATTAGACTTAAGTTTGAAGATGAGAAGAGAAAGAAAACCAAATGAGCAAAAGGAAAAAAACTAGGGGGAAGTTTCTATCCTAAGTTAGCATGTATGGAGTTCCTAGGGTTTGTGGGGTCTTTCTAACCTAAAAAAGGATCTCAAGAGAAGAAGAAGATAAAAGGAGAGATGAGAAAGGCCTAGGCCCAACAAGAAGATGTTAGTCCATATGAACAAAATGAGAAGAGATGAGAAATGGAGATGTGGAACTCAATTCCCACATCTCAACCTTACCATAGCCCCTGCAAGGTTAGTGTAACAACATAAAACCAAGGCATGAACCAACAAATCAGAAGCTACACAAGCATATAGGCATGGCAAAGAGTTCACAAGCAAAACAAGATCATATTGAGATGGTTAAGAGTGAAACAAGTGCAAAGAGAGCATGCATAACACTAAAGGAAATAAAGCACAATAAGAGAGACCCAAAACCAAGACTCAAGGAGACTCAACCTTTCCCTAAGACCAGGAACCACCCTATACCTCTAAAGGACCCTAAAAGAGGAGGAGAAGTTGACACAAGTGCCCTTCTAAACTAAAAAGAGACTATAAGACTCAAAGTATGCAAAACAAGGCAAGGTGATGAAGAAAATATCCAAGAAATAGATCCAAGCACCTAAAAAAAATCTACCCAACTAGCAAAGTACTCTTCAAACACAAGGAAAAGAGAATCCAAAAGGGTTTGCAAAAATTCAGCACCAAACTAGGTCAATGAAGCTCAAGGATGCAAGGTATCACCATTTAGGGTTTTGAAAATTGATACACAAGTAACTTAATCAAAATCCAGCAAAGAATTTTATGAAAAATCCAAGATAAATCATGAAGATAGAAGGGTGTCTTAGGATTTGAATGCAAAAAGAATGAGATTCATAGCTTAAAGGATGAGGAAGATAGAAAATGGGCAAGACAGATTGGTCCATGAGAATCCACAATAAAGCAATGCCTAGTGTTGAATTAATTTGGCCACGTGGCAAGAAAATAAAAATATGAAAAAAATATGATAAAAAACTAGATGAACTAAAGAATACACATGAATTTTTTTGGATTTTTTAGATGTCAAGAAGTATTTTAAAATAATAAAAATGTAAGAAGAAAAGAGAAGAAAATAAAAGGAATAATAAAATGATGGGGGAGTGTAAGAAGCAAGGCTAGTCAGCTCATTTAACCACTTGGGCCCAACAGGGGGCGCGAATAGCATGTTGGCCTTGGGCCCATGCAAAACTGAAAGGCAAAGAAACTCAGGTTTGCTTTAAACTTATGTGACATGCCTAAAAAATAAAACAAATAAATGAACAAAAACATGTGAACATGGTGTCAACTGGTCACGCTAGGGTTTAGTCACAAGAAGACAAAATAAAAACCCAACCAATCCCTGCGTTCCACCTCATCATCTTCAACCTCAATTCATGAAAACCAGCTGCAACATGCGAATGTAACAGGGCCAAACAGCAAGAAAACACCAAATTCAGAGAACCATATCTCTTCCATTTCTCCATGAAAACACACGAACCAAACATCAAAAATGATCCTCTAATCAAGCACAACACGAATCAATCATCATAAACGCATAAAACAGCACACACAGCATGAACAGAATCAAAAGAGTTTGGATCTAGAAACTTCAAAACCCTAGCCTGACCTCATTTCAACATCATTTTCGAAACCAAAGAGTTCCACATGCTCAGTGTAACAAGTAGATCATAATGCACATCACAAAAATCATTTATAAGTCTATGGATTTGAGGCATACCTGAGATCACACAGCTTCAAATTTCTCCAAGAAAGCCAAAATCCAGCTCTGGATGATCTTCTAGCAAGCTCTTTTCACAAAATAAATGTGAAAGAAGCTTCAAAATCACCTCAACTTTGCTCTTTGAAGAAATCTGGTTTGAACTGGACTGGTGCAAGAACCTTCCTCCAGCTTGAAATGAGGCTTGATCTATGTCCTATGAAGTCTCAGGAACAAGAATATGAGGTCTGCTTTGTAAATGGAGCTATGGATGAGGAGTTATGAGAGAAAATGCAGCAAGAGCCAAAGCTTGAGACTGATGAAATTCTACCTCCTCTGGCCGATTCAAAGAAGAAAACTCACTTATATATGATGTGTTTTCAGTGGCTAGGGTTGGCAAGCAAAGGCACGTGAGAATGGTGTGCATGAGGTGATTTTGCAAAAATTGCATGAGGTGTGTGGTGGAATCATTCACTTGTGCTCTTCCCACTCCCTTTGCCCATGCTGACCTCTTATGGTCCCTTAATCCAAAAATGGAAGAAACCTGGCCCTTGGATCAATACATCATGCTGTTCTTATCATTTTGCTAAAATGCCCCTCATGAGATATCTCCCATTCCCCGCATGCTTTTTGCACCCCTTTTGGGCCAAACCCTTCTCATACCATGCATTGTAATATGATGACTCCAAATTGTACACAAATGGGCTTGCAACTTCATTTCATAACAACTTGCCATTTGGTAAAAATTTGACATCTCTTGTGACAACATAAAACTCATATGCCCATGCACTTGCATTTTGTGAAATGTGTCAAATTCCCTGCCTGGACCCTCCAATTTCTCTTGAGCTAACAACTTGATATGTCATGAATAAAAGGATGGTGGCCTCACCTTGCACTTAGAATTGAAATACATGAACCTTTTTGAGATTTTGCATCATTTGCAAAAGTGTGAGATAAGCTCACATATCTCACTCTTTTCTTGGCCTCCTGGCACATGTGCAAGCCTTTTTCCAATCCTTGGTCAGAACATAAACAACTTTGGCCCTTAGAACTAGCCATTACATACTTCTCATGATTTGGCTAAATTTGCATTTTTGAGGCCACTTCTTTGTTTGGCACCAAAATGCAAGTTTCTCTCGAGCAAAATCATCTAAATGCATTGCATTGTAACTTAGTAACCTCACTTGATCCATTCCAGCACTTGGAAATGAGTTTTGAACACTCTTGCATTTGGTGTGTGCATGGAAATGTGATTTTGCCCTAAAATGCATGGAATTTTCGAGGGCCTTATCTCTCAAACCATAAATCCCATGAAAAAGTACTTGTACTTTTTGAAAATGGCAAGCTTTAGTCTTCAACTTTCATGTTTGAGTTGGGTTCATTTGAAGAATTTTTGGTCATGCTAAGCTCACTTGAAAATTAGGGCAAAAGTTGCTAAATTTGGAAAATCTCAAAAACCAACTTTGTACCATTTTTGCAAAACCCTCCAAATATCCATGATTCTTGATCTTCAATCATCCCAAACATCTTATAACATTGTAAAGACCTCCCTTGGCAAGAAAAAGTGGCTTGGACCCCTTGAAATCAGACAGTTGACTTTTTACAGGCACAGTTGACCAATTACTTCATCTGCAAGCAACCAAGGCAATGACTGACTTCCATTTGGAATTTTTCCATGAAAATTTACATGTAGGGACCTCTTATCATATAGAAAACATTTCCCAAAAGAGTTGGCCAAAATTATGTGGTTAAGGCTCTTGAAGCCAAAACCCTAATTTGGTTGCACTGCTTAGGAGCCTTGCATTGTTTTGAAACTTGTGATGATTAAGCAATCTTATGAGCTTTTGCAAGTGAACTTGGACTTGCCAAAGGAGTCTAGACTCATCATAGGCCTCCCACAAATCCATTGGAACCCTTGTCTTGGCTTGGATGGCCTTCAACACCTCCCCAGATGGCCATATGCCTCATGCTAGGGCTTGATGCTTGTCATGCTTTGTTTTTCTATGCTATGATGCTATATATACGATATGCTTATGATGCAAATGGTGTATTATGATGCTTAAAATGAAGAGGGCAAATTTGAGGTTCTACACATGGTACATCTTTCCGACACCTCATAAATCAATTCATCTTACTTTGACTTACCATTCAACACACTTACTCACCTTCAAACTCTCCATCAATACTCCATTAAAACCCACTACATTGAAGCTCTCATATAAACTCTACCCCTTTCACTTCACTCTCCACTACATCAAACCCTAATCCGAAAATACACTCACTCGCCCTAAAACCTAAGCTTCATCTTCATGGCTTCAAGAAAGGGAAAAGCTTCAGTGTCAGCATCCAAGTCTAGCAGTGAAGAAGACATGCCTATGGAATCTACCAAGAAGAGACGATTGGATTTACGAGTTCGGGTTCGACATCTCCTCAAGGGTAAGTATGTGAACCTGAAATCTTTTGAATCCTTTAAGTTTCCAGCTTTGCTAGAATATCAAGGAATACTAGATTTTATTGCCGATAACGGAAAGGTATACCCGAATTTGGTGAAGTCTTTCATGAACAACATGACTCTCAATTGTTATGATAGGGATAAGCATCAACTTTTTTCTACTGTTAGAGATTGTGAGATTGAGGTTGACCTAGGTACTCTTGCTACCTCTTTGTCTTTACCATACTCGGGAGTTTTTCTCCGGAAAGGTGTTAACCATGATGAAGGCAAATGGGCCAATTATGATAAGATGGAATACTACTATCAGATTTGTAGGTTTCCAAAGGCAGCCGTGATATCCGGCCAACGTACCTCTCGGGTACTTTGCTATGCGAAGAATCTATCAGTGGATGATCGGATGCTTCATTACGTCATTTGTCATGTCTTGCTGCCCAAGGACTCCAATCAATCCCAAATCAATGATTTGGAAATGCAAGTGCTCTTTGCCATCAAGAACAAGATTAAAATAAATTGGCTTCCTACCATGTTATATCATTTGAAGCAACAACTCTCTTTGAAGACTAGATTACCTTATGGCCGCCTCCTCTCAAGGATATTGGAACTTACCGATATGGAAATCAGTAGAGAACCATTTATTGTTATGACTACTACGGGAAATGAAATCAACAGAGTCACAATCATCAAGAACACCGACATAATTCAAACCAATGATGGAACTTATAAGTATTATGACGGATCCTCCACCTTCATCCCACCTATTCCGGAAACCGGCGTTACCAATGACTTCCTCTACTCAACCATGATGTCAAATCACCATGAAGCCATGCGTGCCATCAAAAGCCTTCGGAACCTAGTCTTAAGCTCCCGAACCACCACCGAGCGTGTTGATGAGGATGTGGACGGTACCGAAGAGGAGGAAGAAGATGATGAGGATGTGTCGGATGAGGATTAAAGACCATGCTTCCATACTGCTTTTTTTCTATGTTGCTTATGTTGTTTTCTCTTTTAGTCATTTTATGCTTTGTACTTTCAAACTAAGTCCTAAGTTTTTAGGCATTTTTGGTTTACTTGTATTATGTTTTATTTCTATATGTGTTTGCTTGTATGTTTACTTGTATGGTGCTATACTTTTCATATCTATGCTTGCTTGTTTATCCCTTCCTTTTTGCTAATGCCAAAGGGGGAGAAGACCTGGTTTCTCTAATGCCTCTCGATGCAGAATTTCTTTTGTTACTGCCGCTATTATTTAGGGGGAGTTGTTGTCCATAGGGGGAGTATTCGCTTAGAGAAACATTGATCAAAGCTCTCGCAGAATTTTCGGTTATCATCATCAAAAAGGGGGAGAATGTAGAAGCACGCCTTCAACCTCGAAGATTTTGATGAAGACAACACGCCTCATGCACTTCAGATCTGCAAAAAGTCAAGAGCTCCAACATGATCAAGCTACAAGCAACCGGCATTGCGATCAAGCTTCTTATGCATCATCGTTCTACATCAAGCTTGAACGTTTTTGTTTAGGTACATTAATCCCTCTTTTAAATTGATGTACAAGTGTTCATTTACTCAAATCACATGTTAGCATAATGCATAAAATACTTTGATTATTTTTTCAAACCGTTTAACACTTTTGAAAACAATTTTTTTTCTGTTTTTTAACAGTGTTAACCGGTTAACCATTTGGTTAGCCGGTTAACGGCTTCAAATTTTCAGAAAACCTGTTAACGTTCATAGGCGTTAACCGGTTAACCATTTGGTTAACCGGTTAACACTGTAAGATTTTTGAAAAATATTTCTTTGAATTTCAATTCACACCTTTTGAATATATCTCTTCAAAAATTATTTTGTTTCATAATTTGTCATACCTTTTCAAAAGGGTGTCTTGAATATTATAAAATCTGAATTTTTTCAAATTCAAAAACACCTCCTATAATTTTTATGAAAATCACTTAAATCAAATTCACTACAAATTCAAATATTTTTATACTTCTAAAAAGTATTCATAAGATCATCATCTTTCATATTGCATTTTGAACACTTGTATTGATATTTGAAAAGTGGTTTGTGTACATAGGAGAAGATCATTATTTTGATATCCAATCTTTGTATTACTCACTCAAAATTACAAAAAATATAGAAAGGTTTTTCTATTTGTGACTTGTGATCCAGGATTGTTGGACACAAGGGTTAGTGTGGCAAGAGGATTGTTCTTGCACACTAAGTTGCTTAGTTGTTTAGAAAGTAGGCCTCACCATTGAAGGTGTGATAGGTTGTACTTTTTCTAAAAACTAGTGGAAATCTCTTTCTTGTTGAAAGGAGACTGGATGTACCTTCGGACTGTGAAGGGAACCAGGATAAATCTCTGTGTCACTTTTATTTTCTGCTTTACTGCTTTCCTTCCATACACAATTAAAAGAAAAAAATCTATCCATCAAAGAAAAAGAATCGAGAAAAATTATAACACCTAATTCACCCCCCCCCCCTCTTAGGCGCATTCTGATCCTACAGAATTCATATCGATTATTCAATGCGATTTTCGATTATTTAATATGTTTATTTATCTGTTTTGGACGATATTACATGTGAATTATGTTTGTTTTGCAGACATTTGATCGGACACGTCATTTGGAGGCAAGAAAGCAAAAGGAAGCTTTTAAGACAAGAAACCAAGGCAAAATAGAAGGAAAACAACAACAAAAAATGCATTTTTACATTTTTACTGTCAAACGATCGTCTCAGAAGACAAACGATCGTCTCATTGCCCAAATGCCCAACTTGGATTTGAGTTGGTCGTCTCATTTGTTAAGTTACCCGTCTCAAATATCAGACGTTCGTTTCAACTTAATATTGCAGCAACGTAAAAGTCGTAGCAGACGAAACAGAAGTCAAAATTAAGTGAGATTCTTTCGGTCAAGCGGAGAAATTTCCTCACCCTAGTTCACTCAGTCTATGCAACCCAGTCACAAGCCCAATCAGAGTACATGCCTATTATTTCTCAACAAACCCTACCTCAATGTTTATATATAGAGCTCTATGTCATTGCATCAAGAGAGCTTGGTTTGACATCCAATTTCTTCCGTTTTTATTCTTCGAAGTTCTCCTTTATTTTTCAGTATTGCTTTTGTTTCATTTTCTTTTACCAAACCTTAGGGATAGTTTCCGCCATTAGGAAACTATCACCATTTTTATTGTTTCTAGCCACAACCTTATTGTTTTTGTTTCAAGTTTCGAAGCTTGGTTGATCAAGAACATTGCAACCAGGTTTCTGATTTTAATGCTCGTTTATTTATTTATTATCACATTTATTTATATTATGCATTTCGTCTCCTTCTACCTTTCTTTATTTAATATGTCAGCTTAAACCGTTAATCTGTATGTAATTGTGTAAACCGGAACGAATTCGATAGAATTAGGCTAAAACCTTAAATTAATTTATAATCTAGTCTCGATTTCTTGTTTTAATTAACTTTTGTTACGAGAGTAAGAGAGTGTAAAAGATTAGGATTAAGACCACGGGAGTGTGAGATCATAATCGGATAGCTGAAATCGGGCATTAGTTTTAAACATAGTGGAAGTGCTTTAAAACCAATTAGAACTTTAAGGTTTCCAAAAAGTATTTCTAACTTGAATTGACACAGTGAGAGCGCTCAATTGAACTTAAGAGTATAGTATTAGGCAAGACCACGAGAGTGTGAGTCGAGGACTTTTAGACCGAGAGTTTCTACGGAGAGATAACTTAATAAACCTTAACAAGTCGATCCTCTATTGAATTCGTGAAGGCGGAATCAATTACGTATCGGTAATTTATATCATTAATTTAATTTAGTTAATTTTTAACCCTTTAAAACCAAAAACATTGCTCGCCTTAGCTAAACATAGCAACACCCGACAGCACTAGGTTGATTATCGAGTCTCTATGGGATCGACATCTTTTATTACTACGCGATAGACTGTGCACTTGTAGTTAGTAATCGTTAGACTCAGGAAGTTGCGACCATCTGCATGCATATTTACTATAAATATTTGCATCACTGCTGGAATCTCTAAGCACGCGGGTTACTGTCACCAGACCAAACCTTTTGAATAACTTAGAACCCTACTAGGGAAAAACATATCCTCCTCTTGGGCTTAATTTAAGGACCTTCATGCCTCTTAAAGGTTCCTTCTATCAGGCTTAGAAATTACTCAACCTTCCCCAGCATCCTCTTAGGCTTTGTTCAAGGACATATGGGTCTCTTATAGGTAACCTAACCTTCTCTTGGGCTTAAACACAAGGACCCTCAAAGGCTTCCTAAAAGCATAGGAACAAATCCTTAGAATCAAACATATACAGTAGTCTCCCTCTCCCTGATGGATGACCAAGCTAGCCTCCTCTTGGGCTTTGTACAATGGAACCTCCCTAGACAAAGGAATGTCTGATGAGCTTAAAACTTTTTTCAAACAGAGAAAACACTCTTCATACAGAGTCAGTATCCCATCAAATTAGCAGTTTCCCATCTTAGGCTTCATATAAGATACAAACAATCAATAGTCAGTCTCTCACAAATAAGCTTCACACATGGGCATCCAAATCAGGACACAGATAAAACTTTCCCTACAGATTCAGTTTTCTTTGTTTAGCTTCAACGTTGGGATTCAACCAAGGCACAAACAGTCAAACACCTTACAGTCAAACAATACAATCATAGTCTTGGACTTTAACTAAGCTAACAAAAATAATACAGTCATAGCTTTGGACTTTGACTAAGCTAACAACATCAATACATTCATAGTATTGGACTTTAACTAAGCTAATTCCCAACAGTCATGGTCTAGGACTCTAACTAAGCTAAACATTCAATATTTCTTGAGCTATGCAAATCAAGATAACCCATTCAGCTTTCCTGAGCTATGCAATTCAGGTCAACCATTTAGTCTTTCTTGAGCTATACAAATCAAGATACCATTCAACTTATGCCTTAAGCTATGCAATTCAAGCAACCTATCAGTTACAACAAACTTTTCAGGTTCAATCCTGGGCTTTGATCAAGACACGGACAAACTTTCAACTTCAATCTTAGGCTTTGATCAAGGCACAAATAAAAACACTTTGAGCATCAACATCTTGTGCTTTAACCAGGATACAAATTAACCCTTCCTCCTAGATCTAGCCTTTTAGGAGGAAATACGATGCTCTGATCCCTTAATTCTCTTTTTGGGGGTACGTAGGAAAAAGTTCGTAAGATCTTTACGAGCACACCAAACAAAAAACAACAATAGGTTTTCAGAACTATCCAAAAACATCAGAAAAATATGGAAAAAAAATTCATCCTATCTTACCAACACGCATTTCATTCCCATACCCAAATTCAAGAAACCCTCATATATATCATGAACAATAGATATATCCTAAACTTATTTTGAATAATCTAAAAGGGACCCACACTTTTGATAACATATGTAAACCAACAGTTTTGACTGTTTAACCTCAGTTTGCAAGAAAGGTTAATTGGAAACATCTATTTCCCTTCCTTAATCAGTTTCCTAGGATAAAAAATGAATTGAACTGCAACATCAATTGATCGTGATTCGAAACCACAAAAAAATCGAGCTACACACGTGTAGGCAAATGCATGCCCTGAGCAGTTAAACCTCCCTTAGAAAATATTTGTCTTCACTCTGCGAGCTGATTTTTCTCACAACAAACTTCTTTGCTACAGCCTCACACGGCGAACTTAGGGTCCTTTTCCTACTGCTATCCAAGGGTTCCTCTTCGCCTCGACTTCGCTGCATATTCGCACAGTGAACATTTTCTTCTTGTTCGCCCATCGAACTTTTTGGTTTTTCTTCACTTCTTTGTCTTCCTTGTACAATCCTTTGTGCCTTGTTCTTTGATGTTTTATGTTTATTTCCTGCGCAATAACACATATATCAAGTAGTTCAAAGGTATTTGCAATATGTTAAATAATCACACAAGAACAATAAATAAATCTATTAAAACATGATGAATGAGTTGAAAAGTGCCAAGAAAGATGGTCGAATTTAAGTCATAATTTGCACTCAACAAACTCTTCCCAACTAGATTTTTGCTTTTCCTTAGCAATGTATGCCCCTCATAAACACAATAGGATTTTCTCAAACATACAAATGTGCATAAGCAATGTTCACCACTTCCTAGAATCGAACAATGATAAAGAATTTTAGTTCTTAAACAAATATCATGCAATATTTAAAATAACAACTAAATTATCATGTTTGAATCACTCTAACACTCATCTTCAGAATAAGAATAAAGAAATTAATGCGCTTTTGCAACAGCGGTGAAATTTCACTCACCTAATAAACAATGCTAATAGCAATTCAATTCATACATTCATCTAACAATTAAAAATGAAATCATGGAAGCAAAAAGATCACTAAGAGCTTGTAAGTTTGTAGGTTGGTTAGGTTCACAACAAAGGGACATATCTAAGGTCATGGAATCAAAGTTGCCAATTCAAAAGAAATATTAACTAAACAAACTTATGTACATATTACAACTTCATTCACACTTTCTTTTCTTAATTGTTCACCCTTCCAAACTTCCTTTTTGCACATTAGTTTTTGTCTATTTTTCGTGTTCAAACAAGCATTATTTTTCTTTTATTTTTCACTACCATACTCACAACTTCTTTTTCTATGCTTATTTGAACCTTTTTAAAATTTTGAGCAACTTACTACTTTTCTTTTCACTCTCCCAAACTTAAATTCAACCAAATCTCAAGTGAATGCTCCTTACTTTTTATGGAAAGGAAATCAATTTAGAACAATTTTCAAAGGTTTAAGAAAAAATTTAGAATCCCACAAACTTCAATGATGAACCATCATTCAAATTTTGCATACAAACCAAGTTCATCACTAAAATCGGGATATAATTTGTACAGGCTCAAAGGGGTTAACAAATTCTCACTACTCACGCGTAAGTTGCTTTTGGTTATGGTTGTGCTCATTATGAACAAATGTTTTGATCATTTATAATGCTTCCACAAAATCAAAATAATAAAAAGATTAAACATGAATAAAACGAATTAAATAATGTATATCAGTCATCCTAGCATATAGTAAACAATGGAGGTTTCTCACAAACGTGGCTTTTGGACCTAAGTGACTCAAGTAATCAAACAAGTTATATAGTGAAACAAGAATACATATTTATACAAAGCACAAAATTCTTAAACATTATAGCATTCTAGAAAGCGATAACCATTTACCTTGCTTGCATTCATGATGTTCAAAATCCTATCATCACCAACCAAACTTGGGAGAATCTTTATTGGATACTTTTTAGCAACAGAGCAACTAATCTAGTATGTGATACAAACATAAAAGAAAACAAGTATATATATACAATATAAACAAATGTGCAAAGCTCAAAAATATAGAAACTATTGCAATGCGACTCATGATCTAAAGACCAATCCCCGACAACGACACCATTTTTTCAAACTACAGTAAAGTGGCAAGAAGCAAAAATTTAGATTTGAAGGATTCCCTCCGGGATTTATATCATCTCCACAGGGATTGGTGCGAGGGAAATAACGACATTCAACGGTCTATATGTTTCTAAGCTTTTTATGATAATTTGGTTGGTTGATACAGATTCAATGTTCCAAAGATAAAAGTGGAAAATATAAAGACGAAAAAAATATAAAGTAATGACTTAAAATATAAACGGAGCCTTGTTGGGATTGGATCTCATCAATTGATAAAACATGTACTCTTCTTACCATGTTAAATATAAATCAATCATTTGTGTAATACCCCCACGTGTCACTCACAACCGATGTTATGTCTAACACAAAGTCGAGTGAACAATTGTGTTATCTCATTGGTGATGTCTCACACAACTCAACCAACATAGAGCATTAAGAATTGATACTCACGCGAGTGTTAAACCCAAATCTATATCTAGAGTTTAGACCTAAAAGATTTTCATGCAACATCCATGTTAAATTCATGATTGATTCATATATAACACCAAGATAAAAATATGTACACATGATTAACCCTTTTTACATGTATTTAACTAATTTTTCCAAATGTATCTGAACATATTTCTTCATCTCTATTATCACGCATCCTTACAATACCGTTGATGTCCATAATGTTACCGTGGTCATTACCGTGTTAATCCTACTCAAACTACTCATGTTACTTAATCAACACAATAAAATAAGAGTGATACTGGTGAATATCAATTTACAAGGCTATGTCAAAAGTTTGCTCATTGATAGAAGAAAATCTTAGATCAAGGATTTATAAAGAGTTTTGTCAAGACCCACAAATAAGAAATCAAAGATAATCGACAATATTGAACCAAGCTAGTTCACAATACATAAATTGGATGAAATACAAAAGATATCAAAAGATTACATCCAAAACCCAACAAGAGGTTGAAGATTTTACCTTCTCCCCCCTTAGGGTTGGAGTTTCTCTCACTAAAATATATTTGGAATTGAAGAGAGATAATGTTATGATCTAAAAATATATATTTTTTCTAAAAAGTAGGAAAAATTACTTAAATACTATTGCAGAATCTGCCATGTTAGCCTAGCGAACACTTTCTTCGCACAACGAAGACCATATGTAGGCACATGCATGCCCTGAATAGTTAAACCGACCTTGGAAAATATATGTCTTCGCACTGCGAGTTGCTTCTTCGGACAACAAACTTCTAAACTACAGCCTCACACGACGAATTTTTGGTCTTTTTCCTACTGTTATCCAAGGTTTCATCTTCACCTGGACTTCGCTGCATGTTCACACAACAAACATTTGCTTCTTTTTCGCCCAACGAAATTCTTGGTTTTTCTTCACTTATGTGTCTTCCTTGTCCAATCCTTTGTACCTTGTTCTTAGATGTTTTTTGTCTATTTCCTGCACAATAACACACATGTCAAGTAGTCCAAAGGTATTTGCAATATGTTGAAGAATCACACAAGAACAATAAATAAATATATTAAAACATGATGAATGAGTTGAAAAGTGTCAAGAAAGATGGTTCAATTTAAATCATATTTTGCACTCAACAATACCTGAAGAAGATTCTCGACAATTTCGGTATCTTGAATTCAAAGTTTGTTCTAACACCAACTAATCCTTAGTACAAGCTGAGCTCGACTCAAAGTCCTCATACCGAAAGTCGAAAGAGCATATGTGAATAGCATTCCATGTGCTAGTATAGTAGGTTTTTTGATGTATTATATGGTTTGTGTGAGGCCAAACATGCGTACAGAGTGAGCCTGTAAGCAAATATATGTCCAATCTTAGGAAGGCACACTGACAAGCATTAAAGTGGATTCTTATATAAATCAATGGGTCTTTGAGCAGTGTCTTGATTTATGGTGGAGCCTGTGGTAATTATAGCAGAGTTGAAATTGAAGGATTTTTCGACTCTGATTATGCAGGTTGTATGGATTCCATAAAATCTATTATTGGTATGTGTTCAATATGTTTGGCATAGAAATCAGTTGGAAAGCAACACTTCAAAATGTTGTTTCCTTATCAACCTCTAAAGCATAACATATTTCCCTCATTGAAGTTGTGGAAGAAGCATTGTGGCTTGAAGGTTTTGTTAAGGAGCTAAAACTTCAAGGTCGAGTTATCACTATTAAATGTGATAGTCAAAGTGCAATACATATGCCTAAGAAATCATTCTATCATGAGTGAACCAAGCACATCGGTGTGAGGCTACACTTCGTCAGAAAGATAACTGTGGAGAAATATAAGTGCTGAAGGTTTCGACTGATGACAATGTTACATATATGATCACAAGACATTGTCGAGTAGCAAGTTTTTCCATTGTATGCAGTTGATAAAGCTGCATGATGAAAGCTAGTTTATTCCCTTATTAGTGTAGAGTTTGTTCCAAGGTGGAGATTTGTGGTATTTTGGATCGAACTCTACTGTCGACAATGGTAGTTTCATGGTTCGAGGGGAGTTGTGCATGTTGTAGTCGAAGTCTGTTCAAGCATGTTGTCGAAATATATTAACTTGTAATTTAAGTTAGTATGTTAAATTGGTTCTTGCTTGTAGCTCAATTGTTAAGTTAGCTTGTAACTAAGTTAGCTTAGTATTATATAAATAGATTAATTCTCTCAAGTATTTGAGAGAGGTTAATTATTGGTATTCATTTGTAATCTTTAAACCCTTATTGAGAAAGTGAATAGTAAAACAGATTTAACCAATTCATATTTTTCTTCTTCTTCTTCCTTCTTCTCTTTCTTTATAAAACCTAATAGAGTTTCTTGTGTTTGTTCAAGAAACTCAATCTTTTTCTCATATTTTGATTTGTTATTGACGACATCAATTCACAACAGATTCCTTAAGCAATTCTCTTGATCTAATGCCTTAAGGTTTTTGGTGAATATGTGATCTCTCGCACTTGTGTGGTTACTCTGAACCCAATATGCATTCTTCCCTCGTGACTCATAAGTGATGTCATAGCCGATGGTTCGAGTAAAAGACTAACTCCTTGTATCAAAAATATTATTGACAAATCGGTGGTCACACGGCGTGGTAAGGATATCAACAACGGTAGAAATACATGTGAAAGACCTTCTATTTGAAGGGAGACATATAAATGGATGAACTCACACTAGAAAAAAAATTGTTAGGATACAAATGTGAGTTAGAAGTCTCACATTATTTAGAGAAAAAAAAAAGGTTTACCACTTTAAATGTGTGACGACTTATATGCATAATATCTTAATATCTTAAAATAATATATAAATATATTATATCTCTCTCACTTGTGTGCTCCTCTCATAATCTAGCTTCAAGAAACTGATCCATGAAAGACTTCAACTAACTAATTGTTACTTAAACCTTATTCTCAAATAGTGATCTATACATGAGGACTTCATAGCATTTTCCATTAACTTTTTGAATGGTTTGAAAGTTTTTAAAAGTATATAAAGTTCTCATTATTAGTTTAAAGAATATGTTACTACAATTATATTTAAATGAAGATTATATACAAATACTATCTCTGTGGAATCTATCCCCCACTTCTGTAGAATCTCTTTTATTAATAAATAGTCATTTGGATATTATATCATGTGATACCATTACCAAATTAACCTATCTAAAGATTATTCACCTAACAACTAGAGCCACATAAGTGTTTCTTTTACACCAAATCATCTGACAGGAGAAAGAAATAGTTAAATACAAACCTGTGCTTTTATTTTTCCAACAAAGATCCACAGACCAAAGTTCTATGTTACATTGCTCCCCAAAGTCAGAAATACAAAATAAAACACCACATTTAGACATTACCAAAACCACACATAACAAGAAGTAGAATTCAGTGCCTTTATTTTCACACCAAAAGACACATAATAGCCTTTTATATCATGATAATCATATACCAAGACCGTCCTTCGCGGAGAAGCAAAGACGGTTCCGATTGGTAAATTGAGCCAAGGATGAGTTGCCAAAGTAATGAGCCAAGGATGGATTGCCAAAGTAATGAGCCAAGGATGGATTGCCTTAAGACCAGACGTCAGGACGATCCTATAGTCGTCTGGTCTTATCAAGGACGAGGTTTGGTACAATATTTTGTACCAAACCCAGTTGATTTCCAACGAAATCAAGCTTCAAGGTTACGGCAGTTGCCAGCTGCTGTAACCCATTTGGTGGGCATGATAACGCCACGCCCACCATCGATCATGTCTGCCAAGGAGTGGCCACTAGGTCCAAGATGATTGATGGAAAAGCTGCCAAGATTTCCCCTCGAATACAAACTAGTCACCTCGGACCCAGAAATATTCGGACTGCTACTGTTAGTTTCTTTTGACGAGTTTAAAGTTCCAGCATCAGATTCAAAGAGTTCAGAACTCGGAGAGCCGCTGCACTGCAATTGTTGGCCGCAGAATTTATGCACTTTGCTTACACTTTTACCATCTCCCTTGGATGATTTCTTCGTGTTCAAGAAACGGCCACCACACCCTCTTGGTCGCCGCATTGCATGGAGATGACGAGACTCGTGCATGTAAGGCTGTAAGACAAAAACAAAACTCAAATAGCTTTCAAAAAAAGCAAAAAAAGAATCTAGGACAACCATACATGGAATCATACCTTGCGACGTTTGATCAATTTCTGACCAAGAACAGCTTTGGCGCGGGACTGTCTGCGCCTAATGATTCCATGGTACTGCTTAGCATTTACATAAATCGGTCCATCATCAGATGTCATGTTAAGTGGCAGCATTATGCGTCCCTACATTGTTACACATGAATCAGTTAGTTACAGATTAATAGAAGATCATCAATTGATAAACAAACATACGTTGAAAGCTTGCGGAATAAATGACGAACCGGAATTTGAGGTCCATAAGTTGAAATGAGTCCATAAAACTGATCGGCGTAAGGATATTTCGTACAGATCTACAATACGAAAAGATAGCAAGCATAAGACATGTCTACATATAAAATACTAAATTGTCGAAGTATTTGGACCGAATACATCTACCTTTTTGCTTATATAAAAAACCGTAGTAGTAGTAGTAGTAGTTATTTTTTAGAGAAGTCTCACCATTGGCTGACTAAATCCTAGCTCGAAACGAGTCGGGGTATCGGGGAGTGATGACCGCAGTGATATGGCTGTATGAGGCTTTTGTGCATCACCTGACATTTTAAAATCATCTGAAGAAGAAGAAACATCTAAATGGTTAAGCACAAGAAAAAGTCTCCTCTGCTTTGAATGAATTGAATTTGATTTTGTAAAACGAATTATGGCTAAAAGTGAGTTGAGTGTAAAGTAATTTATGTTTGGATACATTCATGTAAAATTGAGTTGATCAATATATTCAAGGCTAAAAATCAATTGTAGAGGCAAAAATTTCAAATTCTAACTTAAAGTTAAAATCAATTATGGAAGCAAAAATCAATTCTACTCTAAACCATCTAACATGTAAAAATCAACTCTAAACCTTAGAATCAGTTTCACCTACTCCTCTTCAAATAGAACCAAACACAAACAAAATGAAGTTAAATTGTTTTCATATAAGTTATAAACTATTTTTACAAACTATCATTGAGAGCTTATGAAAATAAGCTGAAAACAATTAATGGACATGTCATGATCTGCTTTCATAAGATCTCTCAACTCCTTATTATAATAAGTAAGCTCAAATAACTCAATCCATATATATATTTCAATAGTCACAACTTTACCAACCGATGATGCGTGTGCGGTTTTGTGGTGAAAAAAATTGATTCTATAAATTCTTGCAAAAGTGGATTGAATAGTAAATTTCAGTATAAAAATTACATATAGGCTCAAGCTACAAATCTTAGTTTCAAGTAGAATCAATTCTAGAAAACAGAATCAATTCAATTAAAATGCAACCAAACATATCAAAATCAATTCTACACATTCAGAATCAATTCTAAACACTCCAACCGTGAAACCAAACATACACGAAAATCAACTTCAGTATAAATACAAGTGACCAAATGATACAACTCAAATCGAGAGATACATTATGTACCACCAACTATTCATATCAAAGATGTGTGAGATGTGTTAGACGTGTCTGTATCTGTGTCTGAGTCAGTGTCTTGCATAAATATGTATCCGTGCTTCATACGAGATACATACCTGGAAAGATGGTAAACTGATTGCCATGCCCTTTCCCCATCACATGTTCAACTCCTCCTCTACCAGACTGCTTATTTCCAGCAAGTTGGTCAACAACCGCGAAAGACGGCTCCAACGAAAACGATTTGATTTGTCCACCACCAGTCTCTCCATAAACAGATTGAGATCCAAAACCACTCCACCACGGTGCCGTTGCTGAATTACCATTACCAGACGACAATTGCCCCACAAAATTGTGTGCAATCCCTTCATTTTCTTTCAAATACACACTTTGCATAGCCATAACTCCAAAATTTCCCAAAGATTATTCCTGTAATCAAAGATGAAAAAACAAAATTACCAAAACAAACATTTCAAGGAAGAAAAAAAGAGAACTAGCATAAACAAACAGTACTATGTTTTACCTCAGATTCTTATTCAGTCTTGAAACCGAAGCTGTTATGAAAAATATACAAAAACAGAAATTAAAATTTTCCACAATTATCAATAATACCAATAATATAAAACTTTAAGATAAGAAATTAGACAAAAAAATGAAGATAAGTAGAAGGAGACAAAAGTAAGGTGGAAATTACAATCAAGAAAGAAACAACTCAACAACAACCCCAACAGAAAAGTACAACAGAAAAACAAACATAAATACAAAAATACATAACCCAGATACAGAAACCAAAAAACCAAGCAATAGAAACAATAAAAATACAACCTTTTTTTCCTCGAAAATATAAACACAAACCATCTTTACTTTAAAAACATAAACCTCAAAATAGCTAAAAATTCAAACTTTACAACACCCTTTAACCCAAAGAAGAAAGAAAGAGAAAGAAAAATAACCAACCTGTGAGATTGAGTTGCAGAAGCAGAAACAGTAAAACCCCATTAGGTTGGAGCCATGTCGTATAATATGAAGCAAGTAAAAGCAGAGAGAGAGAGAGAGAGAGAGAGAGAGAGAGAGAGAGAGTAGTAAAAAAGAAGAAGAAGAGAGAGAAAGAGATGAATGAGTACAAAAAAAAATGGTAATGGAAAAATGATTCACCAATGAGATTTAGTTTTCATGCATAAAATATCAAAAGGACCTTCCACCTTCATTTTAGTACTATAGTATATTTGTCCTGTTTTTGTTTTTTTTAATGTTTTTAAATGGATTATAGAATCACTCCTCTTTCTCTCCATCACTTTGATCTAACTTGTAGTAGTTCAAAATAGTCCAAAAATTTGCACTAAACTATTTTTCTACTTTTTAGATAATTTTTTTAAAACATTAGTTAAATAAAAAAAAGAAATAGAATGAGGAAAGAAAATGTTGGAGATGGTGGCCAAACTATATGACAATATTTGTTTAAAGAAACCACTAATCTATTTGTGGTAGTGCATCTTAAATGTTTTAGTTTTATATTCTCACTAATGCAAGTGGAACATGTTCTTGATAAGTTTTAGATATTTGAGATGTGGTCCTAAGTTTGCAAAGTTGTATACTTAGCTAGATCTAATTATACTATAAGAGGTAGAGTTTGGCTTATGAAAGCAATAAAATGAATCTTCTTATATTATAAGGCTACATTATTATATTATGATCTCTTTATGAATATTTAGGCTAGTTGGAGGTGGTTATAGGTTTCTAAATAAAATGTAAGTTGAAATGAGATTAAGTTAGCTTTTTATTTAATTTGAAAAGAGTTTCACTTAATTTATAAAATTACATAATTCTTGTTTAGCATTTTCTATCAATGATAGTTGACCATTTTTTTTTTACTATCATTGACAACTACTCCGACTATCATCGAACAATATAATATTCATATTTGATCTCAATTAAAACTATTTTTGACCATCACTGACAATCATTTATACAATTACAATATCAACTACATCAGACACCTTAACCATTATCAACCACTATTATTTATCTTTGATCATTTAATCATCTCTGATAACAACTCCAAACACCTCTGAACACAACTCTAACCACTATTTTGATCACAATTTCAATCAACTTTAAACAAAACTTTAAATATAACTATAACCATCATCCTGATCACAACTTCAATCAACTTAAATCATCACGAATTATTATTTTAACCATAGTGAACAGAATTATCAATGAACTTTGGAGTAAGTTGATTCTCTCTCTCTCTCTCTCTCTCTCTCTCTCTCTCTCTCTCTCTCTCTCTCTCTCTATATATATATATATATATATATATATATATATATATATATATATATATATATGTGTGTGTGTGTGTGTGTGTGTGTGTGTGTGTGTGTGTGTGTGTGTGTGTGATTTTAGTCTATATAGTTATGCCATGATTCAATTTTAATTTCTATAAAAAAATCGATTAATGGTTTTTATAAATGTTTGTTGTTCATATTGTTAGTTTCCACTAACGAAGGGTGACATGATAAAAAACATGTGACATAACTTTTGCAGTTTGGCATATGATGATATAAAAACATGTGACATAACGTGAATATGTTGGTATAAAATATTTTTTTGAGTTAAAACTAATTTATTTAACTTAGAAAATCAAATTTTACCATCTCAAACATTGTGTCACTTCTACCATTGAAAACCCTATCATCTCAAACTTTTATCTCTTCTTCATAGTTCTACTGTATTTTTGCCTCATTCGTATAACTTCTTTGAAACATTTGTATATGTATGCTCTAGTTGAAGTTATTTACTAAGAAAAAGAAGAAAAAAATGTTGCTTTGTTGGTGCAATGGTCCCATTCATGTTACTGAAAGCTTGTGGTGGTATCATTGAGACATTTTCAAACCATATTTTGTGGTCATGTTGGGGTCCTTCACACGAAAGGTCAGGTTCGTCCACTTGTTTACCCAATTTGTTAATTTTGTGTTGAGTATTATTTTTGGGTTTCTTAATACATCTTGTTTATGCGCGTGTTGTACCACTTATTTCCCATTTGGGGTGTTTATTGTAGTAATTAAGGTCTTGTTTGCTTAATGTGGGTCGTATTTTGACTATTTTGTTAAGTGTATTTATACTACTAATGTTGAGTGTATTTTGACTTTGTGTTTGTATATATTGTATTTGACTTAAATTATACAAATTTGACCCTAAGTGTAATGTACAAGATATGAGTTTGTTTAACGTGGTGCTCTACACCAAGGGTTGTTTAGTAAAAAACCTTGACTTAAGATATCAGGGTAGGAAATTTTATGCATGTAATGGTCAAGGTTTGAATTTGGTTTTATTTTGAATATGTGACTTGATCAAGAGGATTGATTCAGAGTTTGATGATGAGGCTGTGAAAAATATGGTGGAAACATAATGGTGGTAGTTATGGGTGTTCATGGGTACGGGCCAACCCGTGAACCCACCCACCAAATCCAACCTAACCTTTAATTTTACCCAACCCAATCTTGTACGGGTAAAACCCGAACCAACCCATTCAAACCCATCGATATTTGGTTCGGGTAACGGATTTGATGTTTTAAATCAAGTTGATTAACTCATCAAGTTGCTTATTTCTCTTCCTACTTTCAGTGATTGAAGCTTGTAGAGCATTTGAAATTTCCACTATCTCATACAAAACAACTATTTTTGTGGTGTTTGAAAATACAAATGACCATTCATTAGAAAATGGACCTTGGCTCTTAGTAAAATCAATGAGACCCCTTAAATAGTCTATAATCAAAGGTCAATTGAGCATGTTTCATGCGCTTTACATCTGTAGGATTGATGATGTTTGGATGTTGTATTAGAATGATTCTTGTGATTAAGCAAGGGAAGGCAATATGGAGTTTCATAGCAAAAGAGTATGTCTGCTTGATGGTTTGGTCAAAGAAATATTCCCCAAAGTTAATTTTAGCTTAGGTCCCAATTTGATAAATCAATTTAGCCAAGTCATAAGATATGCTTGAGCTATGGTTGGTGAAAGCCTAGTTGAATGAAGCAATCCTATTAAGCACTACATATTTCACACTTAGTTTAGCAGTAGATAGCAGATATTTTCTTGGTCATTCCTTGATTTGATTTGTAGTGATAACTCCACCAATATTCTCTTGAGATTATTCTTCTTAGCGGGATTACTATCTACTTTACTCTTTTTTACTCCAAATTTATTGGTAGTTACCACGGTTTCTTTGACAAGTTCAGTCTTTTCTTTATTATTTTTCATTTTCTTTGTAACAAAAGTCCTTGTAACAAAAGTCCTTGTAACAATAGATTCCTCATCAGTTTCCATTTCTTCATCAGCATCACTTGTTTGTTTCTGAGTATCACTAAGGATCCTCTTCATTATTTGAGTAATTGAAACATTATCATCAAATTCATTTTGGATGTTTTGTTTCCTTATCTTTCCTTGTTCTCTAGCATCTTCTTCTTGTGATCTCGTGTCACTAGTATTTTTAGAGGATGCATGTTCTTTACATATGAGATTATCCAATTATTAGACATCAACGAGAGTATCTATAATGAATTTCTCAAAGACATGGACTACACGAGGCACCCTCATAGGTTCAACATTTAGTTGAACGTGTATCCTAACTTGTATGTTAGAGATATCAATAGAGTCTATAGAGGGGTCCACATTAACCCCGATAATACTACTCATAAAAAAGATGACGCGAAGCCTCGAGGGCCTCTCAAAATCTCTAAGAATGACCTTGATACACCACAAATTCTCCTGAGAAGGATCAACCACCATGAGAGTATCATCAACATACTCGAGATAAGACATAACCAACCCAGAATTTCCAACCCGGAATCCGAGTAAAGACCAAGTTTCTTATCTTTTTCTACTAAACCGTTAAGACTTACAACCACTACAAGGAAAAACAATGGAGCTAAGGGATCCCCTTGCTTCAACCTCATTTGGATGTTAATCTCCTGAATAGGATACCAATTAACCAACATCACAAGATTCTCAGTAAAAATGTATGTTTTCATTTAAGACCAATATTTGTCACTTGATTAATCTATAATTCAAGAAACTTAACTAACTGAATCATATATTTTTTCAAAATTCACCTTAAAAATTATTAATTTATTTAAAAATATGAAAGATAATGATAGATCAGTGTGACTATTTTGATGGATTAAAAATAGTTTAAGGACTGTATTTTATAGTCCAAATACCAAATTTGAAATAGGATGATAACAATTGTTTTTAATATTTTTTTAAATGGTGCCAAGAGTCCTTAACAAAACTGTATATATCTTATGATTTATGTCTTCTCAAATTAAATTTACAACCATTAATAAAAAAAAAATTATAATAATAAGAAGAAAGTATTAATTTATATGTTTGGCCTTTCAAAAGTTGTGATCACTTTCTCAGTTATTTTTGGATAAAATTCCTACCAAAGCAAATCTACATTGTTGAAAACAAATCTATTTATAAACATATTTTAGTCCTTTAATTTGGAATCAATACATATATAGAATGTTTTTGTTCTCTATTTCCACACATTCCAATGCATAGAAATATAGTAACATGTCTCTTGGTGCTCCCTTTTGAAACTACAGTTGTTGCATCAAAATGCAAACCCTAAACACCTTCACGTCTCAAGTTAGGGTTAGCCGGCCACATATATTTTTTAGATGATAAAAATAATAAAATAATAATTTATTTATATACTATACTTTGAATTGGCTCTAGCTATGAGTCATTGAATTCTTTTGTAGATTATGTTATGTTCCCTTTACCTTAGACCATATTATTGAGCTATATTTTCATTTAGCCGGCTAATATTTTTTTAATTATGTCAGAAAATTTGAGTAACTTTTTAATTATTTATAGCAATAATCCTTTGTGACACCATGTGGTTCTCCTTTTTCATATATCACCTTTTGTTACTTTTTCTTGATTCTTTTTTTGATAAGAACATTGTTGTCACCTAACTATTATACATTGTATAAATGCATAAACATATATAATCATTGACCACTAGCTAAAAGGAAAGAAAAAAATCAGTGAGAGAAAGGTAGAGGAAAAGACCATATACAATATCATTGTCTTTTAGGATGATTTTAACTGAACACTGAACATTCATTAACTTTTGTTTTAATTTTAAGATAGGAACAATGAATACTTATGATGTCTTGAAAACTTTTTGGTCATTTTCTTGCTATTTTGCTACACCATGTGTTGCAAATTCTTATGCTTTTATTCTTCTCTTTTGTACTACGTTGCCATGCATGTATTAATTTTTCTTTTTGTGACGCTAGAGATAAATTTAAACATTAATTATACTAATCGCGTTGGAAATTAAAAATATTGTAAAGAGAATCACGTACAGGTACCGATTAGTAATGGATGGTCACGGTATATATTGGAAATAGATTTTCTGTAGTCAAATATTAACCGTAAGGTGATCCTAGTCATCCATCTCCCGTAATAATCTTTTATATGTTTAATGATGTAAAGTTTATACCATTTGTTTTAAATCAAAAGACTTATATTACCCTAATTGTGTGACAATGTGATTCCCTGACCGCAGAGAATCATGGTCTGGATATATTCTTCATAACCCTAGGATGACTTTCAAAGAAATTTTAGCATCTTTTAAGTATATAGTTTATTTAATGATAATATCAAAGTGTATAGTTAAATATGAATTTAATAGAAATAGATCGATATTGTACATAAATTTTATACTGTCAGTGAATTATGATCGTTAAAAAATTAAAGATGTTTGACTTTTTCTTTAATCACATATAAAGTATCATTTGAGAATGGTTATGATGCACTAACCGTGTAAAATATTTTACATTGACAGTGCATAACAATTATTCTAATTAAAAATTACTAAAAGCGATACTCTTAATTTTACTTGGTATTATAATTTTGTTATGTATCGTTCTCAAGATTTAAACATTGCAAAAGAAAGACACTATAAACATATGGGTCCTTATCTCATGGATGATATGACTCTCTCTGTTGGATCAGATTAGATGATCTTTTGCATGAGGCACTGAATCTTATAGAGACAGTTTTAACTGCTCATCTTACGGAGACGTTGAACTTCTTCAAAGGTCAATGCATATTTTCCATACAAAAGTGTTTCTTTGAAGTAAGCATATGACTTAGGTAAAACACACAACAACATCAATGTTTGATCTTCGTCATCAATCTTGACCTCAATATTTTCAAGATCAAGAATCAACTTGTTGAGCATATCCAGCTGCTCAGCCAAGACTTTATCTTCACTCATCTTGAACGAATACAAAGCTTGCTTCAGGTAGAGGCGATTTACCAACAGTTTTGTCATGTACAGACCTTCGAGTTTTTTCGATACATCGGTTGTCGTCTTCTCCTTCAAGACTTGCCAGAGAACCTTATCACCAAGGCCCAATATGATTGCATTGATGACTTTCTCAATCATCGTCATCTTCTCCTTCTCTATTAAGGCAACATCCATCTTCTCTGATCCTTTCAACGCTTCTAACAAACTCTGCTGAACCAGTAGGGCTTGCATCTTCAATCGTCAAAAACTAAAATCATTCACACTAGTGAATTTCTCAATCTCATACTTTGTTGAGGAAATCTTCTTCTCCACGCTCACCACATCAATTTGTTGTGAACTGATGTCATCAAGAACATAACAAAATATGAGAAAGATTGAGTTTCTTAAACAAACACAAGAAACCCTATTAGGTTTTACAAAAGAAAGAGAGAAGAAGGAAGAAGAATCAGGATTGGTTAAAACTGTTTTATTATTCACTTACTCAATAAGGATTCAAAGATTACAAGCGAATAACAATAATTAACCTCTCTCAACAACCTGAGAGAATTAGTCTATAAATAGACTACTAAGTTAACTTAGGCTACAAACTAACTTAACAATAAGGCTTACAAGCAAGACCCGAATCGACATGCTAACAACCCTAACAACTTCAACTATTGCATGCTTGAGCATACATTGACTACAACATGCAGGATTGGCCTATGAACAGACTTTGACTACATGTTAAACATTTGTTGAACCATGAAGTTATCCATGTCGAGACTAAAGTTCGATCAAAATAACATAGTATATATATATATATATATATATATATATATATATATATATATATATATATATAAAGAGAGAGAGAGAGATGCACCGATAATGTGAAATATTTTTACACTATCAATCAATGAGATACATTTATCCAATCAAATTACGTTTTTATTTTTAAAATACTGACATAACTGTTAAATTGTAATTCCTTGTGTCGAAGAAGGTTGCTCGATGGAAGGAAATATTTGATTTGATCTAGATTAGATTTAATTCAAAATAGATATTTTGGGCTTTTATAGTTTTGGGCTTTGTCTTGAGATGCAAGTAAACTTAATTCTATAAATAGGGAGTTTACTTCATTGTAATATATCACAACATTATTTCACTCACAGTTCTGCAGTTGCAGAATGAGTAGCAATAAGAGAAAGAAAGTCCCACGGTTTGTGGGCAACAACATTCATTTTTTCCAATTTTCTCAAGAACCCTAATTTTCTTCTCTATTTTTCTTCTTTCTTTTAACGTTTCTACTACGTGATAGCTACAGAATTCCCATAGGTTTTGGGATAATTCCAACATCTGGTATCTAGAGCTCCGGTTAAAGAGATTCAATGGAAAGAGATTCAAGGGCAAGAACGCGATGTCAGTGAATCATCCGAATGGGCATTTTCCAGCGAGTCTTTTGATTCTCAAGAAAGATAACTATGAGAATTGGTGCAAGCAGATCAAGGTTGTTTTCTGTTATCAAGATTTATGGGATCTTGTGAAGGAAGGAGTAACAACTCTTGCAGAGAACGCAACGGAAGAGGAAAAGGTTGCGTACAACGAATTGAAGAAGAAATAGTATAAAGCTCTATTTATAATCCATCAATGTGTTGATTTGGATAACTTTGAAAAAGTTAGTGATGTAGAGTCTGCAAAAGAAGCATGGGAGATTCTTGAGAAATCGTTTGGAGGTGCAGATAAGGTGAAAGAGGTGAGGTTCCAAACTCACAAAAGGGCTTATGAATTGCTTCAGATGGAAGACAATGAAAGCATAAAAGATTTCTTCACAAGAGTTACAAAACTTGTGAATCAAATCAAAGCATGTGGAGAAGTGCTGACGACGAAAGTAGTTGTCTCAAAGATTTTAAGATTGTTGGCTCCAAAGTTTGATCATATTGTAGTAGCCATAGAAGAATCAAAAGATTTGTTGAAGGTGACAAAATAAGAGCTTCAAGGGATGCTTGAATCTCATAAACAAAGAATGGCAGAAAGAGCAGCAGGGAAGTTGAAGAGTGACGTAGCTCTGCAGGCTCGATCAGCAAGAGATAGGAAAGGAAAAGGAAAGGTGTTGTACAACAAAGGATTAGGTGGCTATAACAATTCGACTAGTCAAAATCAGCAAGAAGCAAACTGGTCGAATCAGAGAAAACCCTAGAACCAAGGCAACCAAAGAGGTGGTGTTACAGGTAGAGGAAGAGGTGGTGGTCGAAATCTAGACAAGAGTCACATTCAGTGTTTCAATTTTCAGAAGTATGGTCACTATTTTAGTGGTTGTCCAGAAAAGCAAAAGAATCAAGATTTTGATGCTAAGTTGGCAAAAATGAAGAAGAAGAGATGTTGTTGATGGTCACAACAAGAGATGAAGCGAGATTCCAAGAACAATAGTACTTGGACTCAAGATGCTCATCACACATGACTGGTAGGAAAGATTGGTTTGTCAACATGAAGCCCTCAATGAAGAACACGGTGAAATTTGCAAATGGCAATACTTTAGAAGCTGAAGGTATTGGTGATGTTTTGATTAAGAGGAAATATGGCAAGAGGTCAGTAATGTCCAACGTTTTGTACATACCAGGCATGAAGAGAAATTTGCTCAGTATAGGGAAATTGATCGAAAAGAACTACAAGGTGTTAGTCGAAGACATGGTGCTAAGAGTCGTCGACGCAGGTGGTAGGTTGATCCTAAAGGCTCCAATGTCTCAGAATAGAACCTTCAAGATCGAACTAAATGTGATGGAGCATAAGTGTCTTACAAGTGCAGCTAGCAAAGGTGAATGTTTATGGCTATATAGACTTGGTCATCTCAATTTCAAAGACATTAGAGATTTGAAGAGAAGAAATATGGTTTCAGGATTTCCAGAAATCGACATCCCAAACGAAGCGTGTGAAGAATGTGTTCAGTCGAAACAACACAAGAATAACTTCAGCAAGGATGCAGGAAGCATGTCGAAGGCAATTCTTGAAGTCGTATACTCTGATGTATGTGATCCTATCCAGGTGGATTCGATTGGAGGTAACAGGTACTTTGTCACTTTCATAGATGATTTTAGTCGAAAATTATGGACTTACCTGATCAAGAAGAAAAGTGAAGTGATCGATGTATTTGCCCAGTTTAAATTTATGGTTGAAAGACAAAGTGGTCGAAAGCTCAAGATTTTGAGGACTGGTGGTGGTGGAGAGTATGTGTCGAAAGATTTCGGTGCATAATGTATAAAAGAAAGGATTGTGCATGAGGTGGTGTCAGCCTATGTAACACCCACGTTTCCCACAGAATTATTTATATAAACCTTTAATAAAATCAGAGTTACTTGTCCAAAGTGAGATGTTACATCATCATTATTCATCAAAATCGTTAATAAAAGAAAACAGTGGAATCCAAATCTTTAACGTCAATAGCTCGAAGGCTTAACAAATCATACATAATAAAGTTCTTCACTTCAAGTTTAATTATAAAAATAAGTTTTTCTAAACATTATAAGTAAATGTGGAAAAGATCCCCGTTCCCGTTACATATCAGAGCTCCTAGGACACAGACATCACACCAACGTACTTCTCAAGTACCTGAATTGTCTGCACTTCCGAAGAAGCACAGACGCAACAAAACAAACAGAGGGGTGAGAAATAGATTCATAATATAACGGTGCATATGACATATATGAATAAGTAATTCACCCCTAATCACACCAAATTATCAATCATATTATTCAATCAGTCATAACATTCAATCAATCATGATGCAATGTGACTCAAATGCACAATGCAAATGCGGTACCGACTCACAATAACGGTTCATCAATAGAACCCCGAATGCATCGTTAACGTCTTCAACAAGACACGATCATCCCTGCAACCACGATTCTCAACGAATCCCGAATAATCAC
Organism: Lathyrus aphaca; assembly: GCA_963966055.1. NCBI lineage: Eukaryota > Viridiplantae > Streptophyta > Magnoliopsida > Fabales > Fabaceae > Lathyrus > Lathyrus aphaca. The sequence continues at coordinate 42,388,024 of OZ014525.1, read as the reverse complement.
ATCCACGACATGATTATTCCATCAAATGTATGCGCATGCAGACACAACAATGCATACCATATCACAATACACATGAACACATCATGCTTTACGATCATCATGATCTCATCAACCAACCATCAGTGCATCTTATTCACACACAAAGCATACACATATCTCATGTTGTTCACAATTATAACAATCTACATATTCACATAATTCAATTAAGCACTTAGGATTTCTTATGCGACTAATCATCAAGTCCTATATTCACTATTAGAACATCCTCAAAGTCTTATTTCACTAATATAATCCTACATTAGAAGAATGAATCAAATCCACCTTAAAACGGACGAAAAATTACATTTACAGGGGCCTGACACGGCCCCCCGTGTCCCCTGACACGGCCCGTGTCAGATGGCCTAGGGACACGTCTCCTCCAATCACCAAATCCCATTTTCCAGGAGGCTGACACGGCCGCCCGTGTTGCCTGACACGGCCCGTGTCAGGCCTCCTGAAGCCAACTTCCCAAAATTCCACTTTTTAGTATAATGTCTGTAGCCTGACACGGCCGCCCGTGTCATGGGACACGGCCCGTGTCAGGGCACCTGTACCCCAAAAATCCAATTTTTCCAAAAGTCTCAATTTCTTCCCTCTTCCTCACATACACGAACCCCAATCATTCTAAGTCGAATTTAACACTCAAAATCAACCAATTCACATGTTTATTATCCATTTATACATATAACCTCAACTAGTTTTATTAATAGACTTTCCTAGATCAAATTAGGGAATTTATGAGGTTTAATCCTCTTCTTTGTTCATCATAACCCCCACAACCTTCATATGCCAATTCTCCCAATACCAAACATACGACACCAAATATATTTTCAAAACACATCATATAATCATATTCATCAATAATTTCACAATATTGCATCGATTCAATCATTATTATCAGAATCTCTTAAAAATACCTAAGGGAGGAAGGAACTCCCAATTACCCTTCTATGTCCTATCACCAATTATAAACCCTTTTCTCCCCCCTTACCTTAAAATCGAAGCTTTCCTTCACAACTTTTGGTTTTGGTGATCTACGATCCTTGACCTTGCCTTTCTTCTCCTCTTTCTCCAGACCTCTCTGTTCTTCGTCAAAATACGATGAATGAGGTTTGTTTCCAAATTCCTCTTTTTATGAAACAACAATTCCACCTTTGCCCCTTAAACCTCTAACTAACCCTTTTATTTTATTTATTTAAATAATAACAACATTATAATAATACACCTTATTTTATTATTATTATTCTCATAAAATACTTTCTTCACCAATTAATTCAATTATTCCCTTAAAATATTAATATTTATTTCACAAAAATAAATATAAAAATTAAGGTGTTACAACTCTCCCCCACTTAATTATTTTCATCCTCGAAAATGTACCTGAATGGAATAACTCTGGATATGATTCCCGCATCTTGCTCTCCAGTTCCCAGGTAACACTTCCACCAGCAGCTCCTCCCCAAGCTACTCTCACAAGAGGTATCTCTTTGCTTCGAAGTTGCTTCATCTTACGATCTTCAATCCTCAACGGTAAAGTCTCCACCATAATATTGTCACGGATTTGCCCTACATCTCTCTGAATTACATGTGACGGATCAGACACATATTTCCTGAGTTGCGATACATGAAACACTTCGTGCAAATTCGAAAGTTCTGGCGGTAATGCCACTCTGTAAGCAACCTTGCCTACTCTCTGCGTAATCTGATATAGTCCAATGAACTTAGGATCTAACTTCTTAGACTTCAACGCACGTCCAACACCGGTCATTGGGTTGACTCTCAAAAATACATGGTCACCCTCACTGAACTCTAAGTCTTTCCTTCTATTATCATGGTAACTTTTCTGTCGACTCTGAGACGCTTTCATTTTCTCTTTGATCATCTGAATAGTTTTAGTAGTCTGCTGAATAATATCAGGCCCAAGCATAACATTTTCACCTGTCTCATACCAACACAGAGGTGTTCTACATCTTCTACCATAAAGAGCTTCAAACGGCTCCATCCCAATACTCGAATGATAGTTATTATTATAAGTAAATTCAATCAGTGCTAAATGTGAATCCCACGCACCACCTTTTTCTAGCACACAAGTTCTCAACAAATCTTCTAATGACTAAATAGTCCTCTCGGATTGTCCATCTGTATGTGGTGGTAAGCCGAACTCAATTTCAACTTAGAACCCAAAGCCTCGTGCAAACTTTTCCAAAACTCAGAAGTAAATCGCGGACCTCTATCTGATACTATACTTGACGGTACACCGTGCAATTTCACAACAACTCGGATATAAATCTCCGCAAACTTAGTTAACGGGTAACTGATGTTTATCGGAATAAAATGCGCGGACTTAGTCAACCGGTCCACAACTACCAAAATAGTATCCAGTCCTCTCGCAGTATTCGGAAAACCTGTCCCAAAATCCATAACAATACTATCCCACTTCCACTATGGGATCTCTAAAGGTTGCATCAGCCACGAAGGCTTCTGATGTTCCACTTTTGATTTCTGACATACTAAACAGGCATAAACAAATTGTGCAATATCTCGTTTCATACCGTGCCACCAAAATAATTTCCTCAAGTCATGGTACATCTTCGTAGCTCCCGGGTGAATACTTAAGCTACTTCGATGACTCTCTTCCAGAATTGTTGTCCTTAGTTCAACATTATCGGGTATACAAATTCTCTCCCGAAATCTCAAAATACCATTATTATCCAAATTAAAATCACCGCCTTGATCATTTCCCTTGGTAGGCATTGAGTCCACCAATTTCACATCTTGCTGTTGACCTTCCTTAATTGCATCAAGAAATTCATTATTTATTCGTAACATGCCCAACTTGACACTTCCAGGTGTCATCTCACACACCATACTTAAGTCTCTAAATTGCTCAATTAAATCCATCTCTTTCATCATCATAGCCGACATATGAATTGTTTTCCGGCTTAATGCGTCCGCTACTACATTTGCCTTTCCCGGATGGTAACTTAAATTAAAATCATAATCTTTCAAAAATTCTAACCACCTCCTCTGCCTCATATTAAGCTCCTTCTGATCAAATAAATATTTCAAACTCTTATGGTCACTAAAGACTTCAAATCGCGACCCATAGAGATAATGCCTCCAAATTTTCAACACAAATACCACTGCAGCCAATTCTAAATCATGAGTAGGATAATTCCTCTCGTGTATCCTCAACTGTCTTGAAGCATAAGCTACTACTTTACCAACCTGCATTAACACACCACATAAACCCATTTTAGATGCATCACAATACACAACAAAAGCTTCATTCGGGTTCGGTAAAATCAATACTGGTGTTGAAGTCAATTTCTTTTTCAATTCTTCAAAGCTTCTCTCACAAGCTACATCCCAAATAAAGGCTTGACTCTTCCGGGTCAATTGAGTCAACGGCAACGCCAAATTAGAAAATCCTTTTATAAACCTTCGATAATAACCAGCTAAACCAAGAAAACTTCTAATTTCCGTTACCGTCTTCGGAGGTTCCCAATCAAGCACAGCACTGACCTTCGAAGGGTCTACTGCTATACCTTCACCAGATATTACATGTCCCAAAAAGCTCACTTTCTTCAACCAGAATTCACACTTGGAAAATTTAGCAAACAATTTGTTATCTTTTAACACTTGCAGCGCAATTCTCAAATGTTTCTCATGCTCTTCTTCAGACTTCGAGTATATTAATATATCATCAATAAATACTACGACGAATTGATCCAAGTAAAAATGGAATATCCGGTTCATATATTCCATAAACACACCCGGCGCATTAGACACTCCGAAAGGCATCACTGCGTATTCGTAATGACAGTATCGAGTTCTAAATGTCGTCTTCTGGATATCTCCCTCTTTCACTCTGATTTGATGGTATCCTGACCTCAAATCAATTTTGCTAAAAACACAAGCTCCCACAAGTTGGTCCATCAAGTCATCGATCCTTGGAAGTGGATACTTGTTCTTAATAGTAACCTTATTCAGCTGTCGGTAGTCAATGCACAAGCGCATACTACCATCCTTCTTCTTAACTAATAACACTGGAGCACCCCATGGCGATACACTGGGTCGAATGAACTTCTTATCAAGTAAATCACCAATTTCAATTCAGCTAACTCAGTAGCAGACATCCTGTACGGTGCCATAGAAATAGGCCCGGTACCAGGAATCAAGTCAATAGTAAACTCCACTTCACGCGTCGGAGGTAACTCTGTAACATCATTGGGAAATACTTCAAGAAATTCATTCACCACTGGTAACTCTTCAACATCGACCTTTTCTTCCATAGTTAATGAAGCAAACACAACAAACATTTTCGCTTCATCTTCCAATAAGGTCCCCAGCTCTTTAGTAGAAACTGAACTGGCCAAAATTTCCTCTTCTGGAGTTAGGAATAACAATCTCTTCCTAAAGCAGTCAATATAAACTCGGTTGGATTCCAACCAGTTCATACCCAAGATTATATCAAGATTACTGAGTGGTAGACATATGAGATCCACTATAAACTCTTTATCAGAAATAGCCAAAACACAATCACGACATATCAAGGTAGTAGTCACAGAACCTATAGATGGTGTATCAATAACCATTCCTCGACTTAACTGAGAAGGTTCCAATCCTAAATTTTTCACACATTCCAAAGAAATAAACGAGTGTGTTGCACCCGTATCAATAATCACAAATAAAGGAATATTATTGATAAAGCAAGTACCTTTGACCAATCGATCTTCACTAGTAGGCTGAGCTCCCACTAATGCAAATACTTTCCCATCGGATTTCTGCTTCTTTGGTTTCGGGCAATTAGTGCTAATGTGGCTCTGCTCTCCACAATTATAGCAAATAGGCTCATTCCCTCTGCAATTGGCCATCACATGACCCGCCTTTCCACACTTAAAACACTTCTTTTCTTCAGTAGGACAATTATTGGCACGATGTCCCATGCCGTGACATCTATAGCATTTGAGCACACCAGGAGTGCTTCCTCCCCCACTTGGTTTCTTCTCATTACCAGCCTTTTGCTTCCCTTTGTCAGTTGGAGCACTGTAAGGAGTACCACCAAATCTCTGCTTCCCTTTCTTATCATTCACAGCTTTGTAGTGCGCAATCCGCGCCCTGTTGTCATTATCATAAATCCTGCTTCTACTTACCATCTCTGGATAATTCCTGATTTTCTGGCAAGCAATACCCAACTTAATTTCAGGACGCAGTCCATTCTCATACTTCAGACATTTGGAAGTCATTGCCTCTTCAGTATTGTAGTGCGTACAATATTGCACTAATTCTTCAAACTTGGCAGCATACTCTGCCACTGTCATATTACCTTGCTTGAGTTCCAAGAACTCAACCTCCTTAGCACTGCGGATGTCTTCCGGGAAATACTTTTCCAAGAATTCTCTGCGAAATACCGCCCAAGTGATAGCCGTACCCGCGTCTTCCATCCTTTGGCGACTGTTGTCCCACCAGACTTCAGCTTCGCCCTCCAGCATGTGAGTACCAAATCTCACCTTTTGATCATCAGAGCATCCCATGGTTCTGAAGATCTTCTCAATAGCTTTCAACCACTTCTGCGCAGCCTCTGGATCCAGAATTCCACCTTCATACGTCGGCGGCTTGTTATTTCGGAACTGCTCTAATGCACGAGACTGAGCATTTCCTCCACCCTGAACGACCTGAACAAAATTCTCGACCGTCTGCGCCATGACATGCATAGCCGCAGCAAGAGCAACATCATTCCTTCCTGCCATACTGATACAACAAATAACTTAGGATAGGAAACACACGACTCTTATTCTAAGGACTGACTCAACCTAGCCGGTTGGACCGACCTGCTCTGATACCAATTGTAACACCCATTTTTCCCACAAAATTATTTATATAAACCTTTAATAAAATCAGAGTTACTTGTCCAAAGTGAGATGTTACATCATCATTATTCATCAAAATCGTTAATAAAAGAAAACAGAAGAATCCAAATCTTTAACGTCAATAGCTCGAAGGCTTAACAAATCATACATAATAAAGTTCTTCAATTCAAGTTTAATTATAAAAATAGGTTTTTCTAAACATTATAAGTAAATATGGAAAAGATCCTCGTTCCCGTTACATATCAGAGCTCCTAGGACACAGACATCACACCAACGTACTTCTCAAGTACCTGAATTGTCTGCACTTCCGAAGAAGCACAGACGCAACAAAACAAACAGAGGGGTGAGAAATAGATTCATAATATAACGATGCATACGACATATATGAATAAGTAATTCACCCCTAATCGCACCAAATTATCAATCATATTATTCAATCATTCATAACATTCAATCAATCATGATGCAATGTGACCTAAATGCACAATGCAAATGCGGTACCGACTCACAATAATGGTTCATCAATAGAACCCCGAATGCATCGTTAACGTCTCCAACAAGACACGATCATCCCTGCAACCACGATTCTCAACGAATCCCGAATAATCACATCCATGACATGATTATTCCATCAAATGTATGTGCATGCATACACAACAACGCATACCATATCACAATACACATGAACACATCATGCTTTACGATCATCATGATCTCATCAACCAACCATCAACGCATCTTATTCACACACAAAGCATACACATATCTCATGTTGTTCACAATTATAACAATCTACATATTCATATAATTCAATTAAGCACTTAGGATTTCTTATGCGACTAATCATCAAGTCCTATATTCACTATTAGAACATCCTTAAAGTCTTATTTCACTAATATAATCCTACATTAGAAGAATGAATCAAATCCACCTTAAAACGGACGAAAAATTACATTTATAGGGGCCTGACACGGCCCCCCGTGTCCCCTGACACGGCTCGTGTCAGATGGCCTGGGGACACGTCCCCTCCAATCACCAAATCCCATTTTCCAGGAGGCTGACACGGTCGCCCGTGTTGCCTGACACGGCCCGTGTCAGGCCTCCTGAAGCCAACTTCCCAAAATTCCACTTTTTAGTATAATGTCTGTAGCCTGACACGGCCGCCCGTGTCATGGGCACGGCCCGTGTCAGGGCACTTGTACCCCAAAAATCCAATTTTTCCAAAAGTCTCAATTTCTTCCCTCTTCCTCACATACACGAACCCCAATCATTCACATGTTTATTATCCATTTATACATATAACCTCAACTAGTTTTATTAATAGACTTTCCTAGATCAAATTAGGGAATTTATGAGGTTTAATCCTCTTCTCTGTTCATCATAACCCCCACAACCTTCATATGCCAATTCTCCCAATACCAAACATACGACACCAAATATATTTTTAAAACACATCATATAATCATATTCATCAACAATTTCACAATATTGCATCGATTAAATCATTATTATCAGAATCTCTTAAAAATACCTAAGGGAGGAAGGAACTCCCAATTACCCTTCTATGTCCTATCACCAATTATAAACCTTTTTCTCCCCCCATTACCTTAAAATCGAAGCTTTCCTTCACAACTTTTGGTTTTGGTGATCTACGATCCTTGACCTTGCCTTTCTTCTCCTCTTTCTCCAGACCTCTCTGTTCTTCGTCAAAATACGATGAATGAGGTTTGTTTCCAAATTCCTCTTTTTATGAAACAACAATTCCACCTTTGCCCCTTAAACCTCTAACTAACCCTTTTATTTTATTTTATTTAAATAATAACAACATTATAATAATACACCTTATTTTATTATTATTATTCTCATAAAATATTTTCTTCACCAATTAATTCAATTATGCCCTTAAAATATTAATATTTATTTCACAAAAATAAATATAAAAATTAAGGCGTTACAGCCTACACTCCACAGCAGAATGAAATTGCAGAAAGGAAGAATCGAACCATCATGAACATGGTAAGAAGTATGTTGAATGGCAAGCATCTGCCCAAAGAACTACGGGGAGAAACTGTGTCGACTACAACGAATATTTTAAACAGATGTCTGACGAAGAAGCTAGAAGGAGTTACGCCAGAAGAGTGTTGGTTTGGTGTCAAGCCTAGCTTGAGTCATATTAAGGTATTTGGATTTATAACACATTGGCATGTGCCAGATTAGTTGAGAAGGAAGCTTGATGACAAGTCTAGTCAAATAATTCTGATAGGATATCATTCGACTGGAGGTTACAAGTTGTTCGACCCAGTAAACAAGCAGGTTGTGATCAGCAGGGACGTGATCATAGATGAGCTTAAAGAATGGGATTGGACTAAAAATGTCAAGAAATATTCAGTTGAAATCTTATGTGAAGAACCAGCTAGTGAAGTCGAAAGAGATATTCAACAAGAAGATGTTAGAGGTGAAACACATCCAAGAAGACCTCAAAGAACAAGACACAGGCCTGCAAGGTTGCAAGAATGTGTGATTACATCAGATGATGTGGTCAATGAAGAAGGTGAGCTGGTACATTATGCTTTCTATGCAGATGTCGAACTTGTTAATTCAGTTGAGGCATAGAAAGATTCAAAGTGGGTGAAAGCAATGAATGAGGAGATAAAGTCCATCAAAGTCAACAACACTTGGTCATTTATCGAATTGCCTCAAGGAAAGAAGGCAATGGATGTGAAGTGGGTATACAAGGTGAAGTTGAATCCCATAGGGAAAGTGACTCGACACAAGTCGAGACTTGTGGCAAAAGGTTTTCTTCGGAAGGAATCGACTTCGACGAAGTATTTGCTCCGGTTGCTAGGATCGAAACAATCAGGTTGGTTGTTGGTCTAGCAAACATGAACAACTGTCAGATGTGTCAGATGGATGTGAAGTGTGCATTCCTAAATGGACTCTTAGATGAAGAAGTTTATGTTGCACAACCAGTTGGGTTTGTGAAACAACGCGAATAGAGAAAGGTGTACAGGCTGCATAAAGCCTTGTATGGACTGAAGCAAGCTCCAAGAGCTTGGAATAAGAAGATAGACAATTTTCTAAGGGAGAAGGAATTTGTGAAGTGCACAATTGAGCATGGAGTATATGTAAGAAGAAGCAATGGTGAATTGTTTATACTATGTCTCTATGTCGATGACCTATTGATAATAGGAAGTTGCAAAAAAGATATCTAAGATTTCAAACATGACCTAAGTGAGAAGTTTGAAATGTCAGACTTGGGAAACTCTCATATTTCCTTGGCATCGAATTCTACAAGACTAGTAGAGGTTTGATGATGCATCAAAAAAGATATACAGGCGAAATACTCAAGAGATTTGAGAATCAGATTGCAGATATCATGACGAAAGGAGTGCAGGTCGAAGTATTCAAGAAGTTAAGGTCTATGATGAACGTGGATAGCTTAGACACAATAAATTAGGTGGTGTGTTAAATTGTAATTCCTTGTGTCGAAGCAGGTTGCTCGACAGAAGGAAATATTTGATTTGATTTAGATTAGATTTAATTCAAAATAGATATTTTGGGCTTTTATAGTTTTGGAATTTGTCTTGAGATGCAAGCAACCCTAATTCTATAAATAGGGAGTTTCCCTCATTGTAATATATTACAACATTATTTCACTCACAGTTCTGCAGTTGCAGAGTGAGTTGCAATAAGAGAAAGAAAGTCTCAGGTTTGTGGGCAACAACATTCATCTTTTCCAATTTTCTCAAGAACCCTAATTTTCTTCTCTAATTTTCTTCTTTCTTTTAACGTTTCTACTGCGTGATAGCTACGGAATTCCCATAGGTTTTGTGATAATTCCAAAAATAACATGGTTGAATGATACAATCCTATGGGATGATATATTTACACTTTTAATCTTCTATTTTGTAAGACACATAAAAACAATTTTATTTTTTAAATCTAATTTTTTTATCATTCAATTATCTTATTTATTTTTAGCCTTCAATCAATTTTTTATTAAGAATAACGATTTATTATCTAAATTTTGAATCTCAAAAGAAAATATTATTTGAGTTTAATAGACATATATTAGTTTTTTCAGTAGCCTAATATAAAGTTATTAATGTTATATTTTTTTAAGGAATTTTAAAATATTTTTATGATTTATAGAATATATGCATTCTTTAAATATTAATGTAAAATTATTTTACAATGATGTTGTGTTCATTTTTTTCTTCCAAATTCAGCATAAATAATAACTATTTTTGGTTTGAAAAAAGTACATAAGGATCAAAATTACATGTGATAGTTAAAAATACAAAATATTTTTTTTAAAATAAACTATTTGTATGACTATGATAGAATAGAGGATGAAAAGTGCAATTAAATCAAATATAAAAATAATTATAAAACACGATTAAAAAAAAGAAAACGGTGGTGTACCACATAATATCTAGCAAGTGCAAGTATTCATATAATATTATATAGCAATATCCGATGTGGAATCCAAATCTAATCGCAAAAATACAAGAAAATACACACACCTCTTAAGCTTTTGCCTTTATATTTATTAGCTTAGATTTCCACTTGTATGGCCATTGAAGTTTTGGGTCACCTTGTTTGAACTATAAAATATATAATTTTAAAATTACGATAAATAAATGTGATTCTATATATTGGGAAAAACCCAAGTCCCACATTGACTAAATATATAATTCACAAAGAGTTTAAATAAAGTGGCACTTCCCACCTTACCAACCGGTTTTGTAGGGTGAGTTAGGTCAAACTCTAATTCTAACATGGTATCAAGAGTTTATCAATTCGGGTCACCCACCATTTAATATGCGCACCAAGGCCAAGATGTGTTGGGCTCAATGAGGTGTATTGGGAAAAATCCAAGTCTCACATTGGCTAAATATATACCTCAGAAAGAGTTTAAATAGAGTGATATTCCCCACCTTATCAACCGGTTTTGTAGGGTATTATTGGTTATCTCTCAGATTTAGTTGCTGCATTTTGCATTAGACACGATGACATAGGATATCATTTTGGGGTTTTTATTGCTTTAAGGTTAGGTTAGGGGCCTTGGATTTGAAGTTGTTTCTTTATGGGTTTGAGTGTTCTTTGTAGGGATTGGCAGTGTTTCTTCTTTGGTAAAGGTCGGTTTTGTATTATGGATGGAAAAATGGGATGGACAGAGGTGAGGAGGAGAGGCTTCCGTAGGGAGGTGTTCCACTGGGACTTTTTCCCAGAAGGAAGGAGAGTTGGGGGCGTGGAGGATAAGGAGTTGATTCTGATTTTCTTTTCTGAAATACCGAATAGGATTACGGCGGAAGATATCTTCGCTCTTTTTGGATGCGAGGGGGAGGTTCTGGAGGTGGTTTACCACCTAAAAGGAACAAATTTGGTAAGCGCTTCGGTTTTGCTCGGTTCTGGGACTGTGACGATGCAAGATTATAGGTGGTCAAACTAGATAATGTTACTATTGACGGAAAGAAAATTCATGCGAATTTACCGCAGTTTGGGAGGAGTTCAGGCAATCCAAAATCTTTCGGTATGGGAAAGGTAAGGTTTCGGTCTAACAATAATCTTTTTAATCATAAGGTTCCTTTCTTCAGAGGCGATAATGTTGGGTCTCAGTAGGTAGTTGAAGAGTTTAAGCTAGTGCATTTTGCTTCAGAGAAGGAAACCTTAGTTAAACTTAAGAAAGCTTATGTCAGTAAAGTTCTAATTCTAGGAGCGACGTACAATTTGCAAACTAGTTTTGAGATCGAGGATATTTACTCTATCAAAATCACTTGATGGGAGGATCACTTTGTCTTTTGGAGGAATTAGAAGAAGGATTTATTAAGGATTTGTTAAGGGAGGGAGAATTATGGTGGAAAGAGGGGTTTACTTATATCAAACCATGGGAGGATAAAGATATTGATGAAGATAGTGTGATGTGGGTGAGGATTTATTGTGTGCCCATTCATGCTTGGAATACTGGGTTTTTCAAAGTTATCGGTAATTCGATTGGTTCATTTGTTAGTGTTGATGAATACACGATGAAGGGATTGAACTACGATATCAGGAGGATTCTCGTAAGGATGTTTATCGATTGTGATCTCATTCAAAACATGAAAGTGGAAGTGGATGGTAGTTTGTTTACTCTGGTGTTGAGAGAGGACACGTTCGGACCAGTTCACATTTTCAATTCCTCTAAAGACGTCAAATCAGTTAGCAATGAGACTGAAGAATCAGAGGATACATAAGAAGATTGGCCGAACAACAACAACAACAACAACAACAACTCAGTTGGTAATGGCATTGAAGACATTAACGTTGATGTTGATGGAAGGGATAAGGAAAATTTTGTTTCTGATGTGCAATTTATGGAAGGACAAGACAAACAACATGATGCATAAGAGGACAATGAATATATTTCTAATTTTGGTATTCTTCGACACGGTAGTGTGTCTCATGAAGGAAAAATAAGGTAATTTTGAAGTCCAGCGTCCTGCTGTATCATGCAGTGATCCGATTTCATTTACAACAAGAAGTTTTGTTTCTGCTACTGGGGCAGCCGATTTGAAGAGCACAATGAAAGGAGTCGAGGGCAATATTTGTGAGGTGAAAAAAAAACTAAAGTACCGCTATAGTTTTGAACCGAGGTTTTTGTGCAACAAAAGGATTTACAGGAAACATATGAAGGTTGGTAAAAATAAGATAATAAAAGGCGGTTTGAGGGTTGGTTGCAGTGTTATGGAGAAGACTCAAAACTTAAGGAAACAGGCTATGGTTTTCGTAACAATGGTTAAGACTCTGTTTTATACGGGGATCAGTTGGAGGATTCGGTTATTTTCAGGAACAACTCTAGTATGTGGGAAAACATCAATTGTAATGCTAGAGAGAAGATGTGGAATGAAATGGATACCTTGGGGGTGACAAACATTGATCCAAATAAATCATATATGATTAATATATCCGAGAAGGAGCAAGTTGACAAGGTGAGAATGTTAATAAGGAAGGTGTCTAAAATTGGTTTTCAATGATCATTGGGTCTTGGAATATCATATGGGGTGGTAGTTTGTTGAAAATGAGGAGAATCAGTCAAGTTATAAAGAAAGTGAATGTTGACATCTTCTTGATCCAGGAAATAAAAATGTCTAGGATTCAGGAAGGTGTCATTAATAACTTTTGGTGTAACTAAGAGGTAGGTTTTTCTTTTTCGGAATCTAGAGGTTTACCCGGTGGTATTGTCATTTAGTGGAAGGAAGGTAGTTGCGATGTGATTAGTAGTTTCAAAGGAGAAGGCTTTTGGGGAGTAAAGGTTGTGTGGGTGCATCATGTGTATTATATTGTTAATGTTTATTCTTATTGTGAGTTGGCCAAGAAGATATTGTTATGGGAGAGTTTGTTGGAGCTAAAAGGAAGATGTTTTGAGGGCGAGTGTATCATTTGTGGGGACTTCAATGCGGTTAAAAACTCTAGTGAAAGGAAAGGGAGGGATGTTGGTTATAGGAAACCGAAGATGGACGAATATAATACTTTTATTGATAAGACTAACTTGGTAGATGTTTTGTGTAAAGGGAATAAATTTAGATGGTTTAGTGGAGACGGTCTTTCTATGAGTCGTATTTATCATTTTTTTAGTTTCGGATGTTATAGTGGAAATATGGGGGATAATTGGTCAGTTGATAGGTTGGAGGGAGATTTCGAATCATTGTCCTATATGGTTGGTGATTGATGGGTCGGATTGGGGACCAAATCCTTTTAGAGTATATAATGCGTAGTTTTCGGATAAATTTTTTATTTCTTTTGTTGAAGAGGAGTGGAGGAAGATGGAGGTGGTCGGAAGGAGCAATTATATTTTAAAAGATAATTTGAGAATGCTTAAAGATCGTCTTAGATGTTGGAATTCAAAGGTGTTAGGTATATTTGAGTTGGAGGGATATGAATGAAGCAGATGAGGTGTTTTCTAATTTCGATGTGAATGCTTCGAATGTCATGTTTTCCAAGAGGGGGGGAGCTTCAAATAGGTTTTGGCTTAATCTTTAAATTAAGGAGAATATGTTAATTGAAAAGATAGGTTGAAGTGGAATAATGATGGAGATAAGAATAATAGGTTCTTTCACAGAGTCATGAAAGAGAGAAGAAGTTGTAACCACATTGGTTCGACTAACTTGGAGAGTGGTAAGGTGGAGCCAGAAAGTAAGGTTAAGAAGGAGGATTTAGAGCATTTTGCTAGAAAATTCCTTGAATTAGAAGATGAGATACCTCTTCTTAATGGTTTTTCTTTTAATAAGCTTAATAGTATAAAGAGAGTATCTCTTGCATTACCTTTTTCAGAGGAAGAGATAAGGGAGGCAGTGTGGGGGTGTGATGTTTCGAAAAGCCCGGGTCCCGATGGTTACACATTATTTTTCTTTCAGAAATGTTGTCATATAGTAAAATAAAACTTTGTAATTTTCTTCAAAGGTTTTCATTCGGGAACGGTGCTTTCGAAAGCAATTACTTTTTCTTTCTTGACTCTTGTGTCGAATGTTTTTAATCCTTTGGGGCTATATGACAATAGGCCTATTTGTTTGGTGGGTAGTTTATATAAATTTCTATCCAAAATATTAGCGAGAAGGTTGAATGCAGTTTTAGATTCTATAATATTGCCTTGTTAAAGAACTTTTGTCCCAGATAGATAACTTCTTGAGGAAGTCCTTGTAGCGAATGAATTGGTAGATATATGCAAGAAGGATGGAAAGTCTTGCACTCTTTTCAATGTGGACTTTGAAAATTCTTATAATAAAGTGAGTTAGAATTTTCTTAGGTATATGTTGAGAAGAATGGGTTTTGGGGTTGTTTGGATATGATGGATGGAGTTATTGGTTTTTAATAGTAAAATGTCGGTCTTAGTCAATGGTAGTCTGACTAAAGAATTTAAGGTGGAAAAAGGCTTGAGGAAAGGCAATTATCTATCTCTGTTCCTCTTTGTTATCATTGTGGAAGTGCTCTCGGGTTTGGTTAAAAAAGCGGTGGAGAATGGGGACTATGAAGGTGTTCTTGTCAAAAGGAGTTGCTCGGTTGATATTCCCCAATTTGCGAACGACACTCTTTTAATTGGTGGGAGTAGTTGGAAGAAAATGTGGGCTATAAAGGTGGTGCTTAGGAGCTTTGAGCTTGTTTCGGGATTGGGAATTAATTACCCTAAGAGTAAGTTAATTGCTATTAACTCGAATCCTTACTTCTTGGAAGCGGCGACATCATTCCTTTCTTGTAGGAGGGAGGATAGTAGTTTCATTTTTCTTTGTATCCCTATAGGGAATAATCCTAGAAGGATAACAATGTGGAGGAGTTTGGTCAATAAGATTAAGAAACGAATAGCTATATGGAAATGTTGTTTGCTTACTCAAGGGGGGTAGAATTACCCTTCTTAAATCGATCTTATGTTCTTTATCAATATTTATGTTATCCTTTAATAGGATTCTGGTTAAGATTGCCAAAGAAATAACCTTGTTACAAAGTAACTTCTTATGGGGAAGTTCGGTGGACCATAGGAGGATTCATTGGTTAAGTTGGAAGAATGTGTGTTTGTCGGTTGAGCAAGGTGGGTTAGGTTTCTGGAGTATTAAGGATTTTAATATCGCTCTTCTTCTTAAGTGGAGGTGGAGAATTTTGTAAGGGTCGGATTATTTGTGGTTTAAAATACTAAAAGCGAGGTATGGTGATATTTGTTTGAATATGTTCAATGGGAATTTTGACTCGCGTCTTAGCATTTCAAAATCGGAGTGGTGGAAAGATCTCGGTCTTATAGATAAAAACTTAGGAGGTGACTTCTTTGCGAATAATTGTAGGGTGGAAGTTGGAAACAAATTTATTTCTTCTTTTTGGCTATCCAATTGGTTGGGTAATTTTACTTTGAAGGATAAATTCCCGTTGTTGTTTTCCGCCTCTAAGCTTCAAAATATTGTTGTGGCCGAAATGGGAGGTTGGGTGGAAGGGCGCTAGAGATGGGAAAATTTCGGTATTGAGGTCTTTTTGGATTCCAATTTGAAGCGTCTCGTTTTAACTTACATCTGATTTTATTTTTGTAGGCCAGTTCATGCAATAGAGGGACAAGATCATTTGGATTCCGGAATCCAATGTCGGTTATTCTGTTAGATCCTGCCTGGATATTTTGGCTACTAGAAGAGTTATCGAACCAGGTACTGCTGAGATCAGTCCTGCTGTTGTTGTTGCGGAGGACAATTTTGCAGTCGCTGGAGTCATTTCTGGTCATGTAGGAAGCGTTGTTGCTACGTCAGCTCTAGAAGGCAGTGTCACGGTCGCTCCGACTGGAAGCACTGTGGAGGCTTCTACCCTGGACGACAGGTATGATGCTGATACGATAGACATTTTTTTTTTACAAAAATGGGGGATACAGACAAATCTGATGTTCTTGTTGGCGAGTCCTCTTACGAAGGCAGCGTTGTTGCTGCGTTTGTTTTATCTAGCAACATAGTGGTTGCTTCGTCTGGTAGTATGACAGGAGTGAGTGGTTCGGGTATTGCGAGGGTGGAGTGTTTGACCATGTCGAAAAACGTTTGGAGAAGGCTTTGGAAGTCGATGGTTCCAATGCGCATCAAAGCATTTGGTTGGCGTTTGTTTTGGGAAAGATTTCTACAAAGGATAATTTAATCATTAGATGTATTAACTTATACGAGGCTAATACTTTGTGTGTTTTGTACCCTCTGTGTTGAAAAATCGTCTCACTTGTTCTTGAGTTTTTTAGCGGTGAAGTTAATTTGGAGGAACATTAGGGAGTGAATTGGTTTTGTAGATAATACGATTGATGTTTTGGAGTGTTGTAAAGAAAGCTTCACGAGATGGTGTCATTTTTGTAAGTCTCAGGGAGCAAAGAAAGGGAAGGCTTCTATTATTTGGTTGGCGACTAATTGGAATATTTGGATAGCTAGGAATGAGATTATTTTTTAGAGTCATATCTGGAATGTCTTTAATATTGTTTGGAATATCAAGATCATGACTTGGAAATGGTCTTTGCTTGGAGAAATTGCTAAACCCAATTATAACTTCTATGATTTTTGCAAAGAACCGTTGTTTTTTATTTCACAGTATCAATTGGATAGCAATTTCTTTTTTCTTTTGTTCGAGTTTTGTCTTGGCTCGATCTTTTGTAATCAGGTTCGAGAACCCTTAGTTCTCGTTTATTGGAATCACTTGCTTACAAAAAAAATATTATACGAGAGTGCTACCACAAACTTATTAAGAATTTACATGACTTTTTTTTTAAAATTTAAAATATACATATTTAAAAATGTATTATTGTAAAATAATTTAAGCGAGTCTTTTATTTTATTTTTTACATTAAAGACCTTTTTCAAGAAGATGGAAAATACATTATTGCCCATAACTCAAAATTTAACATATTTAAACTGTAATAAAATAAAATCTCATCGACCGACACACACTTTTTTCATCTCCATTGCAGTCTGAGGTAAGCGAACAACCAATACAAGGGAAAAAAATACACAAGTATCTCCCAAATTGATGCTCAAATAAGATCCAGGATAGTTCGACAGGGTTTCCCAAAATGAATTCTTTGCCTTGATCCTTATTAGAAGGTCGGTCGTGATTTTTCTTACTCTGACACTCCAAAGACATCAACACAACCAAGGAATCCATGACATCTGACGTAAATGCAACATCGATAGACGAAGAGTCCTTCCTTTCTAGATCATCTCTAAAAATGAAAGATAATTAACTAATAGAATAATATACAAGATCGCTGATCACAAACAAAGTTAGGAAAAGGACAATACCAAAAAGTTGTTTTCCTCTCATTTCTAGATTTTGCTTCACCAATGTCCCAACAATGTTTCTCCAAGTCGCAAATGGAAATCAATGTCTCCTTTATAACCTTCAGTGCGTCGATAAAAGTATCATACATGATGGAATATTCTTTAGCTTTTTGGGAGAAGTGATATGACAACCAAAATTTCCTCCTCCATTCGGAATAATCTATCAGGGTAGAAGAAGGGGAAGGGACGACGTATAACTCATTATGAGCAATAAGATAAAGGGGAAACCAATAAATATTACTCATTGCAAATTTTCCAACTATCAATATAGACATATAAGATCTCATTTCTTAACCAAAAAAGAGAAACAAGCCTAAACCATGACTACTTAAGGGAAGATTAACTGCGAAAAGGTGAAAAAATATTCAAGGAAGCGATATCCATGTTTCTCTCGTATTCAGACCAATATTGAAAGAACCTCACGAAGCCACAGGTGCAGGGATGAAGATACGATGGAGGAACGTGAAGATGATCCAACACTTCCTTTTTTCAAAGGCAATCAAAGGAATTCATACACCTAACTTCTAAAAATTGTTGGAGTGGAATGGGATAAAAGATCCATCAAACTCTTGACACACCCTATTGTCTGCAGGAATCGCCAAAAGTAGCCAATCCAAAGGAGACCCTACTTTAAATGGAACCTCCATTTCACCATAATTTTGAGTATGTGTAGAAGGCATTCCCAAATACAATGGTCTACACATGAATAATCCCCGACGTTGTCGTTGTAATCAAAACGATTGAATCTTGTGCTTGTGTTACGAGCAAATCAAATGAGTTAGCTACAACGGGCATGTGATTAAAAAAATTGATCCTTAGAAATGGAAATGGTAATAATGTAACTGTATAAAGAGGAAACCTAGAAGGGATGACTATCAAAGAGAAGCAACGAAGAGCAATGAAGCGAAATAGAACCATGAGGGCAACCCATTTCTTATAAGAGAGTTAATCACAGATCAATAATATGGATCAAAGGCAAGACACCAATACAAGGGTTGTTAACACGATGCTCAACCATGAAAAACAAAATGACGGAAGTATTCGAGTGCTTTAAACATGGGCATCAGTCGTTATCGTGCTTCTCTAGGGTGACGTGATAGGAGTAGGTAGCGTAACATTCTGATGATAAGAAACCATATAGTTCTCCTATTCCACGTTAATTTTTTAGTTGACATCAAGTGTTTCACTTTTAATGCACCTTGACGACATCCTTAGAGGCTGACTGGAATCTCTAAAGGCCTTCCTAGCCACTTCAACGTTAGACAAAGTCTCGGGGGAAACTATTCTGGACCGGCTGGAGGCCCTAAATGACTAAGGTCTAATTCATCTCAAATTCACTCCAGTTGCCCCATGTAGGTCCATCCCGAGTCGCTGCGACAAAGGTCAATATCACAGATTCAAGCTTATGATCTCTCCAACTAGATTTATTTCTAGTTCTCAAACGAAATAATATATTTTTAAAAAATTATTTATTTTTAAACATTAACAATTTATTTCAATTAATACAGAAATATAAATAAATACTATCATCGAATAACAAATCTTAAGCTGATTGCAATAAATAATAGATCTAAAATCTCATGAAGGGTTTTCTCTTCACTCCCACCGTTTAAACCTCCTTCTCCGACCATGGCTATCCCGGTTGTTATACCATGGAGGTGTTTGGATACTTCTCCCCTCACATCCCAACCTCTCAACACAACAATCTCAACATGCCAAAAAAATCATTCGCTCAAGTAGTTAATAACGTTTGCGATATTCCGGTAAGTCAACTCCCAAAATCTGTAGTTAAAGGAGATATAATTTAAATTACTATTCCAGAGGAGGAATACCTAGCCAGTCTTGCTTCTTGCAAACACAACTTACATGGACGGATAATTTGGCCCAAAGGGCCGGTGCCGTTAAAAGTTGAAACGCTGAGGCAAAAGCTCACCACAATCTGGACATCCTTGGGCAAATGGGGGCTCACCTCTCTTGGGAAAGGTTTTTACGAATTTTCTTTTTCCAGCATCGAGGATTTACAAAGAGTGAGGTATGCTAACTCATGGAATTTAATCCCTGGCCTGTTGAAACTCTTGGCATGGACCAGGGACTTCAACCCTCATGAACAACACCAAGCATCTGCACAAGTGTGGATTAGGATTTCTGGACTATCTCAATAATATTGGAGACCGAAAATTCTCTATGCAATTGCTAGTGCAATTGGAAGCCCCATTTGCATGGATGAACCTACTACCAAATCAATGTTTGACAGATCTTATGGGCATTTTGCAAGAATTTTGATAGACCTTGATTTAACTGGGAATTTTAGGGACATGATTCTAGTTGAAAGGAAGAACTTTGCATTCTTTGTGGATGTTTATTATGAAAATATACCTAAATTTTGTGATAATTATAAACATATCGGTCACAATTTGGGCAATTGCAGGAAGATGGACAAGACTATAAACTCTGACACAGAGAAGCCAAATGGCAGAAAGGTGTATGCAATAAAACAAATCGTGGATAATAATAATAATAATTCTGGGACAAATGAATTGGATTCCCAAAACCTGGATGGAGCTACAACCTCAACTCCACCTGTGGTAGCTCATACCAGAAAAGATAGTCTTGCAAGTGTAATTCCAACCGCAACAACACAAGCTAAATCTGATCAAAACATAGTCTTACAGGAACAAAAATTGGAAGCACATACAAGGATTAAATTAATTGAACCGCCAGTTCTAGTTGCTGAAACACAAAACAACTCGAACCAAATCATTGTTGTGCATGAACAAACTTTGAGAAACCATGAAGATAACATTGACAGTGGCAGTCATAATAGCCTAGACAATAATGAAGGTGCTTTTGACAGTATTGACAAAATTGTGGTTGCCGAGACGAATAGCTATAGTGGATCAAATTTCGTTGATGCCACTCAAGAGGACGATTCTATTGATGAAGGTGCTTTTGACAGGTCAAATTCTCATGATGCAGCGGATAAATCCCTAAACTAGGTCGTGCGGCAAGACATGGTTTTTTGAAGCAATCTTGGGCAAACCTTGCAGAAGAGACAAAAGCTAATGGAAGGCCTGACACATAATTGAAATTGGTAGTATCAAAGAAAAATAAGAAAATAACGAAACCAAATGCGCACCCTCAGTCTGCTGGTCCCAGTACTAGAACTAGGGCGGTTTCTCGGAATACTTATCAATGAAGTGTGTGTGTACTGGAATGTGAGAAGGCTATCTAATCAACCCACAAGATTAGCTCTAAAGAATCTAATTTCGACTCATAGGCCTGACTTTTGCTTTATTGCGGAACCGTGGATAACACTGGACAAAATTCCAAGTAAATTATTTGACAGATTGAACCTCAAGTTTTTTGCTGCCAATGATAGACATGATTCTCTCCCCAATTTATGGTGCTTTTGTGCACCTTATCTTGAACGTCAAATTACATCATTGGATGATCAACATGTTTCTTTCTCCATCAAGGATGGCAACAAATGCTTTGGTTTGGCGACAGTGTATGCTTCCACTAGCTATATTAAAAGGAGATACCTCTGGACTAAGCTTTCAGCCCTTAGACATTTGATGAACATACCATGGAGCTTTCCTTGGCGATTTTAATACGATACTTGGAGCTCATGAACATAGAGGACTGCAAATCCTTTCAAAACTCCAATCGAGGATTTTCAAAATTGGACTGACCGCCACAACCTTATTCATCTTCCCACTCGAGGTGCCGAATTCACATGGATCAATGGTAGGAGAGGGACACATCGCATTGAAAGGAGAATTGACCGTGTTATCTTCAATCAAGACTAGATTAACTTCTGCAACTTGTCCTCTTGCTTCACTCTCACAAGACACAAGTTTGATCATCATCCAATCCTTTTTTCCTTCAGTTATCAACAAACTCAAATAAAATCCAGTTTCAGGTTTTTGAAAATGTGGTATAAGCATCCTAATTGTACCAAGCTTATCAAGGACTGTTGGGAAACTGTTTTTCATGGATGTCCTATGTTCATTCTTTCTAAAAATATAAAGCTCCTAAAAGAAAAATTTAAGGTCTGGAATAAGGAACAATTTGGTAATGTGCATGGGCTCCTAAAAAATGCAGCTGCCACACTTGATAACATTCACTCTAGCATTCAAAGGGATGAACCAAGTGATGCATTATTGGATAAAGAACAAAAAACGCAAATTGAAATGGAAAATGCTTTGAAGCTGGAAAATATATTTTGGCATGAGAAATCAAATGTGAGATGGCCCTTGGAGGGTGACAGAAACACTGCTTATTTTCACAAAATAACTAAGATTAGAAACTCTACCAAGCAAATCTCCTCAGTCCAACTTGGAGAAAACATTTATACTAAGACAAGCAATATATCTAATATATTCACATTACATTTTGAACAACTTTTCAGCTCCAACAACTCATGCTATGATAATGGACTTGTGGATGAGTTAATTCCAAAAATCATCAATGATAGCACAAACTCACTCTTGACTGCTCTTCCTACTCCACAAGAGATCCACAATGCAGTTTTCTCTATGAATAAGGAAGGTGCTCTAGGACCTGATGGATTTGGTGGTTTTTTCTTTCAAAACTACTGGGATATAACCAAATCTGATGTTATTAACACAACATTTCAATTCTTTTCATCTGGTTGGATCATGCCAAATTGGAATGCTAATTCAATAGTGTTAATCCCTAAATGCTCTAATGCTATCACAATGGATCAGTACAAACCAATAGCCCTTGCAAATTTTAAATTCAAAATTATTACTAAAATCCTGGCTGATAGACTCACTGTTCTTATGTCGTTTCTTATCTCTCAAGAGCAAAGAAGGTTTACCAGAGGTAGATCCATAATGGATTGTATCTGTCTGACTTCAGAAGCTATCGATATGCTTCAAAAGAAATCGTTTGGAGGAAATATTGTTGTCAAAATTGATATTAGCAAGGCGTTTGATACGTTAGATTGGAGTTTTTTTTATTGAAAGTGCTGCAGAATTTTGGTTTCTCAGAACTTTTTTACATCTGGATTCATAATATTCTCTCTTCTGCTTGGCTTTCAGTTAATATCAATGGGGATCAGGCCGAATATTTTGAATGCAAGAGAGAGGTTAGACAAGGAGATCCTTTGTCTCCCCTTTTATTTTGCATAGCGGAAGACGTATTAAGTAGGGCTATCTCAAAGATAGTGGACCAAGATTTGTTAAAATTGATCAAAGGTTCAAATGGCTCAGTTGTTCCATCTCATACTTTATACGCGGATGATATCATGCTATTTTGTAAATCCTTCCCCTCTAATATTGAAATGCTAAAAAACCTGTTTCTGCGATATGCTGCCTGCTCAGGACAACTGGTTAACCCTCAAAAATTCATCATTTATGCTGGCTCAATCTCTCAATAGAAATTCTCTTCTCTGGCTCAGCAGCTAGGCTTTATTGAAAGAACTCTTCCTTTCACATATCTTGGGGTACCAATTTTTGTTGGAAAACCAAAGACTATTCACTTTCAGCCCTTAGTGGACAAAATAAAAACAAAACTTTCAAACTAGAAAACATCTCTTTTAAGCATGGCTGGAAGGGTGTAACTTGTAAGAAGCGTAATACAGGGTATGCTTATTCACAGTATTATGATATACTCCTGGCTTACTAGCCTCGTCAAAAAGGTGGAAGGTTATTTGAGAAACTTTATTTGGAGCGGAGATTTCAACAAGAGGAAACTAATAACAGTCGTATGGCATAAGGTTTGTACACCTTTTTCGGAGGGAGGCCTTGGAATTAGATCCATATCAAGAATCAATGAGGTTGCTAATCTCAAGCTCTGTTGGGAAATGTATAATTCCTTGCATCAATGGGCTTCTTTGTTGAGACTTAGAGTGCTGAGGCAAAACAAACCCATCAAATATCATGTATTTTCTTCTATTTGGGCGGGCATCAAGAGTAATTTCCATACGGTAATTGATAATTCTAGTTGGATTTTGGGTGACGGTAAAAGCCCAAATTTCTAGAGGGGTGCATGGTGTGGAGAACCTTTAGTAGATCAACTTCATATACATCCTATTGTTCAAACTAAACTCAAGGCAATTGTGACATACTTCATTCATAATTATACGTGGAACATTCCAATGGGCATTCTCACTCAATACCCCCAGATTCGAGAAATACTTCAGCATGTTCATATACCTCTCTCTCTACCTCTCTCTCTCTCTCTCTCTCTCTCTCTCTCTCTCTCTCTCTCTCTCTTTCTCTCTCTCCTAAGTCTGATAAGTTCATATGGACGCATTCTAATGATGGGAATTTAACTCTCAAAAATGCATATTGCTTTGTCAGACCGGCAGGACAAAATTTGAATTGGGCAAAGCAAATCTGGTGTAAAAGCATACCACCTTCAAAGTCTTTATTTGTTTGGAAGCTCATCAACGCTAAGGTACCAACTGATGATATTTTTTCCAATAAAGGTATCCATTTACTTCCATTTGTTTGCACTCTCTGCGGTAAACATGGCGAATCTATTGAGCATCTCTTCATGGAATGCACCTTTGCTAAAAGCCTATGGGGTTGGTTAGCTGGAATAACTCAGCATACTTTTCAATTCAACTTAGTGAATATTTGGGACGTTTGTAGTAAGTCTTGGTCTGCGCAAGTTGAATAAACTATCATTTCCGCCGCCATCAACATCCTCGATACTATTTGGTACTGTAGAAACTAGAAAAAATATCAAGATAAAATCATACACTGGAAAATTGCTTTGAGCATGGTGATAACAAATGTTAATCTAACGAGTAACAACATAAAGGCGAAAAACTCTTCTTCTATAAGAGACTTCACAATACTCAAAGCCTTTAAAATTTCCTCTCACCCCCCGAATGCTCCAAGGATCACTGAAGTTATTTGGTGCCCTCCCCCCAATTGGATAAAGTGTAACACAGACGACGCCGATCTTGGTACCCCGGGTAATGCTGCATGTGGAGGCATTTTTAGAGATCACTTCGCAAACCTTCTCGGCTGTTTTGCAGAAAACCTTGGTAACTCTTACGCTTTAAATGCTGAGCTTATTGGAGTCATGAGAGCAATCGAAATTGCTGTGGAAAAAAAGTGGACTTATCTTTGGATAGAAACGGATTCCAAGCTTGTCACCCAAGCTTTTTCAAATCCTAACATTGTTCATTGGCAGTTGAAAAATAGATGGCTGAATTGTATTTGTAGAACCAATAACATGTCGTTCATCATTACTCACATATTTAGGGAAGGGAACCACTGTGCAGACAAATTAGTTTCATTATGTCTATCCATCCAAGGCTTTATTTGATAGAATGAAGCTCTTGTGTCTGTTTTTGACGATATGGTTCGTAATAAACTAAACATTCCTTACTTTTGTTTTCAATAATTTTGAGGGTTTTGGTCTTGGTCCCCTCTCTTTTTGTATCTCTCTTTTCCTTTTTTAATGCAATTTGGTTTATAAAAAAAAACAATAAATAATAGATAATAATAATTAATATTAATTTGATTGAAGTTTTAAAATAAAATAGATATACAAAAAGTAGAGTGAGGAGAAACGCCAGGGGAACTTTTCTTTGCTTTATGAATTAAAATAAAATAAAAACAAAAGCAGGATGTGGTTAGCTGGGAAAGAGACTCCATAAATCGTTCATTCAATTCTAAAAGTGTGTCTCTCATCATGTTTTTTGTCTTCACGTCTTGTCCGTACACATTTGACTATATTATATACAGTTTTTTCTTTACAAAAGAAAACAAAATATGGTAATATTTTTTACAACTCATAAATATTTAATAGAATTTTGAGGTCTTGTCTAAAAGTTGTTATTTAATATAACTAGAGAATATTTTATAAGTCTGAAATTGTGATATTACACGTGTCGCATGTTGATGGGCATTTTAGAACTGGATACACAACAAAACAATTTTATACTATGCAATAGAGGCTGTGTGAATAAAGACAACAATCTAGTTACAACTTTCCTATTTCTACGCCACTTTCTTACAACGATAGATACACCATATGTACTGTTATACGGTAAATAATGTATTTTTCAATTAAAAATATATTTTTAATGAATAATGTCAGTAAACAGTAAAACTGTACATGAACAGTGTCATATGAATAATATCAGCACATGAACAGTACGCGTGAACGATATTCATGAATAATAATTTTAAACGTATTGAAACAAGTTGGTTAATGCAATGTAAAAACTTGGTTAATACAGTAATGAAATTGATTAATAACGTCCAGACATTAAAAATAATTTTAACAGTCACCAAAGTTGGTTAATGCAGTGTAAAAATTTGGTTAATAAAGTAATGAAGTTGGTTAATAAATATTCATGTATTAAATAAATAAAAAATATTTAAAAAATAATTTTTATATTATTTTAAAAAAATTATGTATTATTATAATATTTCCCTGTTCACCGTATTGGTGAACAGTGAAATACGGTGTAGGTGTATGAATTTAGCGTAAGAATATCATTTTTCATCTAATTTTTAGTAGTTTGTTAAAATTTACGGTAAAAAAACGGATTAATTATGTGATGTATTTATCGGTTTTTTGACCACATGTTAATCCTATTGGGAATTTATGAAACAAATGATGATGTAGCATTTGTGCTAATATTATTGTCATTTTCATGATAAGGTAATGTGTATAGATTCCATACATTAGTATTATACTCGTATTAGTTTAGTTTAGGTTACTTGTTCAATATTTCTGACTTGTAAAATTGAAATGTAGGTTAGAGGTTTTGTGAATTGTAATTTGATTTGAGATATATGGTGAAAATGATTTCTCTTTATTCATCGAGAGGCGATAATTCATAATTTCTTTTAATCTTTTTGTCGGTCCCGGTCGAACGTAGATTTTTTCTAGAAATTCCTTTAAACGAAAATTTCTACAAGAGTTAATATGTTTAGACATAGGATTGTGATAGCTCCTGAGAGTGTCTTGTGTTTGTTGTGTAGAGTCGATTATGATTTATGAGAGTGTCTATTTGGTATGAGATCTTTAGGTTACTGAGGTGTAATGTTTTGTTCATCCTAGGAATATTTGTTCTATTTTCCCGATCATTAGATCGCTAGGTTGTAAAGCTAAGGTAATGTGTGTAGATTTCATACATTAGTATTATACTCGTATTAGTTTAGCTTAGGTTACTTGTTCAATATTTTTGACCGGTAAGATTGAAATGTAGGTTGGAGGTTTTGTGAATTGTAATTTGATTTGAGGTATATGGTCGAAATGATTTCTCTTTATTCATCGAGAGGAGATAATTCGTAATTTTCTTTTAATCTTTTCGTCGGTCCCGGTCGAAAGTAGTTTTTTTCTAAAAATTCCTTTAAAAGAAAATTTCTACAAGAGTTAATTTATTTAGACATAGGATTATGGTAGCTCCTAAGAGTGTCTTGTGTTCGTTGTGTGGTCGGTATCTAGAGTCGATTGATCATTTACTTGTGACTTATGAGAGCGTCTATTTGGTATGAGATCTTTAGGTGGCTGAGGTGTGATGTTTTGTTCATCCTAGGAATATTTGTCCTATTTTCCTGATCATTCGATCGCTAGGTTGTAAAGCTAAGGTAAATGGTGGTTTGATTATGATTTGGAACTCAGTGATTTGGTCAATTTGGAAATCCTAGAACATGTTTTTCGCCTTCTCTACCACTATGAAGGTGTGAAGGATAAGAATATGTTTCAGGCATGAAAATTGTATCTCGATAGGCATGCAAGTAACTCTCGTGCTTTCTCTGCTTGACTCGAGAACTCTTCTTTTTATCTAAGCAGATAAAAGGGTGAGTGTCTTTTGACTCGTGGGTGTGAGTTCTTGTTGGGTCACCTGTAGATTGTTTTTTTTTGTTGATGGTAGTTTTTTTTCCAGATTGAGATCTTGCATGTTATTCTCTGGGGAGGTTCTTGCTCTTTTTCTCTCACGTTGTAGCGCTTATGTTTTTAAATTTAGTGTGAATGTATTGTTTTAGACTTGGTTGGGTCCTTGTGGGTGGCATGATCTAGTTATTTTTTCTTGTATCTAATTGGATTCTTTTTGTTCTTTTCGATTTTTTATTCGTATATATCTTTTTTTAATTAATTTATATATTCTATTTGTTTTTAGAAAAACATATAATTTTGATCATAATTTCAGTTTTACTCAAAAAAAATTATTATTTTTGTTTACAAAAATCTAATACGCATGGTGGTAAACTATAATTTTGATAGAGCGGTGGTAATAATGTATCATTGAGATTAACTAGTTATTATGTTAGTATAACATATTTATTTGGTTGCAACTAATTTTCATCTGGCCTTTGCTATATGTGTACATTGGTCTCATATTGTATCTTAATTTTTTTCATCAATCATGAATTGTATTATTTAGGTTGGTTAATTTGTAATATTATATCACCGATGACTACCATCACTTCTCTCTTTTCATACTTTACCCTTTACCATTTGAAACTTTTCTTTGTTCCTTTCTCTTTCAATTCGTCTTTTAAGGTTCTTAAACCCTAATTCCCAAACCTTTGTCTTCGTCCCTACCACAACGGATGGATCCCTTCAAGGCGATCCAATCATCATTAGCAAGCCAACCATTACCACCACTAATCGTTCTAAAATATCCAACACAAGACCCTTGAAGCCGTAATTTTTTACATCCCACTAAGAATCTTGCGTCGTTCTTTTGGATCTACCTCTCACCGATATATTCAAACTAATCTAACTGGAGTCGCACCATGAAACTCAACCTCTCCTCGAAAAAATAAAATCAAATTCATCAACAGTACTATTCCCTAACCGTTGACGGTAATCCCCAACTTTGATCTATGTGAATGATGCGACAACATAGTAATTTTTTAGATCACCAAAACTTTAGCGCATCACTAGATTTATCAAATTACTAATCACCATCTATATCGACTTTGTGCATGATTTATGGAAGGACCTTGAAAAATAAGAAAATATTTAACGTTGATTTTTTTCATATGTGCAAATCAGGAATTTTTACTTATGTGCACATCAAGAAAAAAATCCTCATATATTTTTATGTTTTTTTATCAATAATTTTTATATTAATCTCTTCACTTTATACTATCATTTTTATGTTAATCGTTTCACTTTATACAATCATTTTATCAAAATAGAAAAAAAAAAGTATATGAGGATTTATACAAAAAGTAATAATTTAAAGGAATTATATAATAGAAAAAAAAATATACAAAAATTATACAAGAATAATATAAAAATGTATGAGGATTTTTTTTTCCTGATATATATATATATATATATAAACTTCTTGATTTACATATCCGAAAAAAATATTTTTTTAAGAAGTAGTACGTGATCTTAAAAAACTCATGAGATATATTAAAAAATATTATAAAAGTTTTGCTCCCAAATTCAAAGAGACAGCCGGAGATTCATATAGTTGAATGAAGATTCAATGGAAGTCATGATCATCTATAACCACTCAAAGATAGATTAATTCTTGTATGTGTCCAAAATTAACATATTTGTTGACGTCATCTATAGAAAGGTGGTGATGTGGTGGACAATGGTGTGAAGACACGTAGGTTTCTACATGCTTGCGTTCATATATACATAACGAGTGGCTGGAATAACTTAATTTACATTTGTTTGTTGGGTGAAATAAGTTATATATATATATATATATATATATATATATATATATATATATATATATATATATATATATATATATATATATATATATATATATATATATATATATATATATATATATATATATATATATATATATATAATTACTAGTTAATTATTATAATCATCGATTAAAAATGAATCAATGAGAAAGAGGTGGAGTAAGATTTAAATACTTACTGTTAGAGTATATATATATATATATATATATATATATATATATATATATATATATATATATATATATATATATATATATATATATAAATATAAGATTTAAATACTTACTCATAGAGTAAGAATATATATATATATATATATATATATATATATATATATATATATATATATATATATATATATATATATATATATATTTTTTTTTTTTTCTTTTATAATAGTATACATTATTTTATACGATTTAAAATACAAGTTAAAATAATTATGATACATAAAACAAAATTTAAATAAGTCTACTATATTAATTAATATTATTATTGTTTTTTTTATAAGTATAATATGAAGAATCCGGATAAAACACTCACACCCCACATGGGTACACGACTTGTCTCATAACTCATGCAACACATGCAATGCATTCCAACAGTAACAAACAACGACAACAAAATACATATTACTTTTACCACAGTCAATACATCATTCCATTATTGGCTAACACGTAGCAGTTACATACTATAACGGTTCAACAACAACATCATAATAATAATATAGAAATCATCAACTACAACAACAACACAACGTACAATGATATTCATCTTAATTATGATACCATACCAATATTGGTCACCCTACAATAACAATGCTATCACAGCTCAACAACATCAACAACACAATTTGCACCATAGCTATCAACAACGATACATTTCAGATTATATCACATCACAACATAAACACTACAAGTGAATTTAGGACACCACACTACAAAAATACTCCACTTCTAGACCAGAACCAATTTTTATAAGAAAATCCATTGCATTAGATTTCCAACACTTTGAACGGCTTGAGAATCGGACACCTGGAATCCAAGTTATGAATTTTCGAAGTTGTCCGACAAATGTCGACACCGACATCATACATTGACACCAAAAAATCTCATTACACAGTAGTTAATTTTAATTACATGACTTGAAATAATTTTTTTTAAGAAAGTACACCGTATTAGCTTTTCACAGGTTCGAACGACGCATCAAACGGACACCCGAAGCTCAAGTTATGAAAATTTGAAGTTTCAAAAAATTTGTCATTACAGTGGTAACCGGTTACGCAAAACATGATAATCGATTATCATGGCTAAAAAGCCCAAAAATGTGTATTTTGAACGTGGTAATCGGTTATATCCTCATATGGGTAACTGGTTACTAGTCCCCCAGAAGTTGTTTTTAGTCAAATTTTCACACCGTAACTTATTTTTAAGATGTTTCAAAAGAAGTTTTTCTCACAATTCGTCCAAAACACTTTTTAAGGTAAGACTACATTTTTCAAATGTTTAAAATTCAAGTTTCCTTTTCAAAATTATTCAAAACATTTGTTGCGCCTCTGACACGCAAACAACCAACATATTCACATCATACACTTCTTGATCAAACAATTTCATAACAATAATAATAATTACCACAAAATACAATTCTAATATCAATCACTACAACAACATCAACACATAACATGAAATTCAATCATAATTTCATAATTCACAAAATTCTTCATTAAGAACAAGAATAAAGAAGAAAACATAAATCCTACATGTTATGATCTACCCACAATTCATCATGAAACCATAAGATAATTAGAACCCCACTCTTATCTTAGAGTTTTTGTAGCAAGCTTTCCTCAACCTCAACAATGGTGATTCTCCTATCTTCTCTTCCCTTTTGCCATAACTTTCCTCTTCTCAACCTTCTCTTGTTTTCACGTTCAAAACTTCTATCCCTCAACTCCCCTTATTTCTTATTATTATTATAATAATAATAATAATAATAATAATAATAATAATAATAATAATAATAATATATTATTATTAATTTCTCTTATTAAAATAATAATAATCACTAATCATTTAAAGGGTTAAATAGTGTTTACCTCCTGCCAAACAAGCGAGATTCGATTTACCCCTTAAGAAAAAAATTTGTCATTCCCCCTCAATTTTTCCAGATTCCGTTTTCAAAACCCCCTAATGAGCTTATGTGGACATATTCTCTTATGTGGCATCCATTTGAGTTTTTATTTTATTTTTTAATACCACGTGGAGCTCTTTTTTTATTTTTCACGTATTTTTTTTTTAATTTTTTTACTTTTTTATATTAATTATTTTTTACTTTTTTATATTATTATTATTATTATTATTATTATTATTATTATTATCATTTTTTACTTTTTTTATATTAATTATTTATTTTTACTTTTTATTATTTTTTATTTTTTTATGAAATATCTTATTATTTTATTAATTAAATTATTTAAACAAAATTTTATTTAACACTTTCATGTGACTTTCTAAAAAAATCTTTAAAATTTCGTTCTAAGGGAAATTAATCCAGAAACATATGCTAAACGGCCAAACAACCAACCACTGGGCTAGCTAGTCTTGTCTAAAAGTACTTCTCTCAAAATTTATTTATACCAATTCATTAGTAAATTAAAAATGATTATAATTAACAGTAATTAATTAAAATGAATTCTAATTAAAAAGTATAGCTTTAGTGTACAATTGATTATAAAAGTATAATTAACTAAAAATGATTATAATTAACAGTAATTAATTAAAATTGATTATAATAAAAATATAGTTTTATGTACAATTGATTAAAAATGATTATAATTAACAATAATTAATTAAAAATGATTATAATAAAAGTATAGTTTTAGTGTACAATTGATTAAAAATGATTATGATTAACAATAATTAATTAAAAATGATTATAATAAAAGTATAGTTTAGTGTACAATTGATTAAAAATAATTATAATTAACAATAATTAACTAAAAATGATTATAATAAAAATATAGCTTTAGTGTACAATTGATTAAAAATGATTATAATTAACAATAATTAATTAAAAATAATTATAACAAAAAGTATAGCTTTATTGTACAATTGATTAAAAATGATTATAATTAATAGTAATTAATTAAAAAATATTATAATAAAAATATATCAATATACATTTTCAAAACAATTCTATGCATATGTAATAATTTACCCACCCTCCATTCATATATAATAATTTACTCATGTAATTATTATTATTATTATTATTATTATTATTATTATTATTATTATTATTACCCATCCCTCCATTCATATATAATAATTTACTAACATAATTTACATAACAAAGAGGTATAAATATTTTACACTTTTGGTTATAAAAGTTTCAATATCTTTAAAGAAAACAACTATGAGATAAAGAAAACAACAAAACAAAGGTATGGCTAACAACTTTGAGGTACCATGTTCAATACTTGGCTTCAGCAAATTCTTTTGTTGAATTCAACAAATTTTAATAGAAATGTGTAATATAAAAAAGTAAATGCCTAAAAAATAAAATAAAAATCCAAGTGGATCTCACGTAAGAGAATTTGTCCACATAAGCGCATCAGGGGGGTCTGCAAACGGAATCTAGAAAAGTTGAGGAGCGAATCACAATTTTTTTCCTTAAGGGGGTAAATTGAATCTCGCTTGTTTGACAGGGAGTAAACACTATTTAATCCTTAATTAAATTAATATATTCAACTAATATTATATAATTAATTAATTATTGTCTAATATGTTTAGTTAGCCTTACTCACCACACCACCAAGTTCTATATAATTGGTCACACATCCCAAACAACTTAATCTCTATAATTCTAAGGCCACTACCTCATACTAAGACAATCCGAACACCTCCGAACACACAAAATCACATACATATACACGATATCATAAACTTTTAATTATGAAAAATAATTAAAATAAATCGGGGCGTTACAACTCTCCCCCACTTAGAATATTTTCGTCCTCGAAAATTTATCTGATACGAACAACTCTGGATACGCCTCATGCATTCTGCTCTCCCACTCCCAAGTTAAGAAAGTCGACACCACGAATAACACAAAACAACAAACCACCTCATCAATGATAACAACAACAACAATATACCATGCTCACACAATGCACTCAACGACCAACTCAAGATGCAAGAAAAAACCGAGTTACGAACACCCAAGTTCACTCTTGAACCAGAACACAACACAATTGTTACCACCACCATAGGAAACGAGGCAACAATAAAGTTAAGAACATAAAGTTCCACGACACAACATCATCCTAACCACATCAACATAACTAGACTACCCACCTCGTTGTCACACAACATCAAGGCAACAATTCTACGATTTACCAGCCGAACATGTAACTAATACATCTATCTACATAGTACTACATGATTTCTATTTAAACTTTTCACCATATCACTTCCATTCTAGAACATCCAGTGGTCTCATTATTCTTGCAGGTTCTATCGTCTGACCTTTGAACTCTTACAAGTCACACACGTATGAACGAATCACGCTACATCACGCTTTCACTTTACACTCTGATTACTCGCAACTATCAAATTTACCAAATTCACATCCAACTTCCGACTCTCTCTAACAATCGCCAGAAAATTATTGTTCACTTTCAATATACCCAACCTCACACTCTACTGTGTTATCTCTCACACCAGACACAAATATCTGAACTGCTAACTTAATTCTAATTCTCTGACCATTAAAGCAGACATATGAAAAGACTTTCAACTTAACTCATCAGGAATTCCAACCATGCCCGTCGTCTCATACTCTATTCCTTCCGACCAAAAAAATACTCTACACTCTTGTGATTACTAAAAACTTCAAACTTAGATCCATAAATATAATACCTCCATATTTTCAACACAAACTCAACCACAACCAGTCCTGAATCTTGAACAAGATAGATACTTTCGTGACTCCTCAATTGTCGTAAAACATCATTTGCGACTTTACCATATTATATTAACAAACTATCTAAACCTATCTTAAACACATCCCAATACCCCATAAACTATTTATTAGGATCAGACAGAATCAAAACTGGAGTCGTAGTCAATTTCTACTTCAGCTCTCTATGACTTTCTTCACCACGAACATCCCCAAACAACCGACTTACCATTCGCAAGTCAACTGAGATGACATAAATGCTAACTTGGAAAAGCCTTCCATAACCTACGACAATAACCAACTAAGTCCAAAAATATTCTAATCTTCTTAACCAACTTCAGAGCTTTCTTGTTGTATAACTACATCTACTTTGGAGGGATCCACAACAATACCCTCATCTGAAATAACATAACCAAGTAAACTCACCTCTACCAAAAAAATCACACTTTGATAACTTAACATATAACTTTATCTCATTCAATACTTGTAACTTAATTTACAAATACTTCACACGCTCTTCTTCTGATTTTATAATATATCAAAACATCCCCAACGAACACCACTCCGAACTTATCCAAATAAGTATGGAAGATACAATTCATACTCTCTACACACACTTTAAGGAATACTAGCCTCTACTATCATCTACCCAACATCCTTGGTTAAATCATGGTCTCACATTTCCATTTACTCCCTCATTAAATCATTTTTCCAATGCTTCAAGTCTCATGCAATCAGATTCTCGATTCATGAATTTCAGAGAAAATAATAGTTACATACATTACATTTTTTATATTTATCTTATTAATACAAGGCATATAACCATTTTTCTACCTCACCATCACATAAAGCATAGAAATATCTTTCCCACACTTTGAACGGGGACTAAAACGCACTTATGGTTCAAAAGATACACCTATTTTAATTTCCATTTTTCTGCCAATAGCAGTGGTAACCAGTTACTCCTTTAAGGGTAATCAGTTACCCTCATAGAAAATAACAAAAAACCCTTTTTTATACTTCAGAAAGAGTTCCAATCCATACCCTATCAACCCCAATCATAACCTAACATTTATACCATATATTCCATCATCTTATACTCATAAACCACAAGCATTTCATCAACATACAATTCACAATTTCCCACAAACCTAAATCCCCCAAATCACTTATTTCTTCCCTCTAAAATCTAATGCTATATATGGAACTCATGCACAACTGAAATTTCATCATTGCGACATTACTGCCAATTTCCAGAACACAATCATTATAATCATGGCAAACATCTAAGCCTCATCTCTTAAGAGTTCTTCTACTTACTTAGCAGATATAAACCTCAACCATTCACCTTCGTTGAATTTAAGTCCACTATCTACCCTCTGAGAAGAAATTATCTATAATACCTGGTCGGCATACAAAACCCTTTAATTCACCTCATCTTCAGTTATAAGAATCTGTATCGGCTAATCAAAACAACTTGTAAGCACCTAGCTTAACTCCGAACAATTCAATGTACGTACCATACCAGTTGGAAAGACACGTCTATCCCATCCAACATGATCTCGTCTACTATCAACAAGAGATTAAGGGTGACCAGTTCCTCAATTTGTTGATAGATAACCTACAATCTTAATGGGGCATAAACCATCCTTACCAAGTTATAATGACGTTCAACGAAAAATTAGACCATCAACCAAATGATTGGTAAACACAAATTTTAACTCCTATTAATCCGTCTAAAGAAAAGCATCATCTCGTTCCAACTAAAGACAACGGAGTCCATCCTTAGGAAACACGTCAGGATACAACACACCTCACTGGCCCATCTCTAGCCAAAACATCGCCTTCCCCCTCACAAGGAGGCGAACAACGAGAACACATTACCATCATCCCTCAAGGATCACACCATTCTTAAAATAGTTGAACAGTCTAACACAACATTCTCTCTTGTAGCGATATGATATCCAATCTCTCAACATCTGGAATGTCCAAGAGAAGCAGACACCTCTCTTCCACTTGTTTCATTCCCAACCTGCAAATGGAAAACAAAACAAGCACCGACAGTGTTTTGACACACATGTCGCATACTAGGGAACAACACAATTAAACAACCTTGACAAACAAATCTACCTGCTTTAATACCACTTTGTAATACCCCAAATAATCCCCCGCGTAATATAAATAAAATCCGAGTAAAACAAAGTATCAGACATTTAGGATACTACTTTCATCAACCACATGCTCATATACTTGATATGCAACACACGTTTTTTATATTATTTAACAACAATGATATTGATAAAATATTTCTAACTTCATTTTTATTAAAATAGTGGAAACATCAATCATTATTCATTACAACATAAGCATAATTGTCAATTAAATAAATAACTAGAATTAAGAGATATCTAAAATCTCATGTAGACATAGCCTAAGAAAACATAGCATTCTAGGACCCCAGTGTTACATATCAGAGCGAACACCAAACTAAGAAAATAAAGTGAAGACTTCATCTACTACTCACATGGATCTTCTACTGCGGAATATCTACATGTTATCCATGTGGAGGCAACATTCAAACAGAAGGAGTGAGATATCATAATTATATAAAATAAAATATGATAAAAAGTAAGCAACAAATTATCACATGAACATCACTCAATCCACACATCCATAAGAACATTAAGCATACAACCACAACATCCTGCATACAAGTATAACATATAAAAATAACACCCAACATCCTACTATATCATTCATGCACAACAATAGATGCCAACACTATACTATGCAATGAGACTAACATATCGACTCAATGCACGTGGTACCAATTTGATCCCTTTTTCATGATCATTATTCCCATCGGAATTTCCGTATAAGTCGCTCACTCCCAACATGGGCACACAACACCATAATCGCTCACACCCCACATGGGCACACGATTACCTCAACAACAATAACAATAACACGATTCTATTTTAAAGAATTTGGATAAGGCGATCACTGTAACACCCCATTTCTACAAGGAAATTAATCATAAAACCATAGTATAAATTTCAACAACACAAATAGAATGATACATTTTCAACTTAAATAACAACGTGAAATAACTCAATTAGTCTTTAAAAGAAAATACTTCATTATTACGCAACAGATTCATACATATGCAACTTAAAATATCACAAATTGTTTTCAACTTTGAAACAACTTAAAACATCAAATCTTTAATAAAAGCGACTAAAATTAGGCAACATATTAAAATCCAACATCAAAATAAAACATGCATTATCCCCCCGAGTGCTACTTATCAGAGCAACAACACCGACTCAAATCTACTAAGGTACTCCATTCTACTCTGGATTACCTGCACGTTACCAACAAAGGGCAACATTCAAACAGAAGGGGCGAGATATCGTAAGATATAAACAGAAGTATGATAATCAATATATTAGACTAGAATAATACAATTTCTCCACTATCCAACAACAACAAAACAAACATCAACAAAATATGCATAAGATGCAATTCAAATGCGAATCAATTATGCGTATGCATGTGGTACCATTGGAGTAGAACTCCCAACTTAGAAAGTGCCAGTTTATCAATGCAACAACAAGGCATAAGCCTTCATCTTCAACTTATAATTCTTTGCCAATCCAGGCCAACGTGGTTGAGCATTAGCTCCAACTTAGAAAATGCAATGTATGCGATGCGACTCAACTCCAATATCAAAACAACAACAATGATAATTGTATAACAACACAATAATAATATACTATCCAACATTGCAACATCAACATACTACAACAACTTAACAATAATTACCTACTATCGCAATTTATCGACAACAACAAATCAACATTGGCCATATGCCTACAACTCGAAAACAACAATGATTCAACATTGGCCATGGGCCTACAACTTAACAACAACAATTATGCATCAACTGCAATAACTTAAATCAACGTTGTCATCAAACTGACAACTAAAATATGCCCATAAATTAGGACAAATAAACTTATTCAATAGTACATACAAATCTATGTATTCGACCAGATTCCAAAAAATAAACTAACCAAAATCACCTACTAATTTATACGAACCATCCCGACAAATTTCAACTAATTCCAGACAACTATTTTCTTACGCTTAATTTCACTTACTCGACAAAATTGGTACTGTTGTACACCCTGTTATCACTACAAACAAGTTTCACTATTCTGCTAGATTTTAATTTACTCATACATACACTTTCTGCTACTAAACTGTCATCAAGATTCAATTCTGATACCATATACCAGTATCTGTTAGTTTCTCATTTACTACCAAATACCTACCACCGTTGTTCCTAAAACGCTACTATATTATTTTTATTCATCTGCATAATACTACCTATTATTTAATTCAACTAACTATAGGTACATTACTAAATTAATTCATGCAAATCAATTAAATTTATGGGTCGAATATATATATATATATATATATATATATATATATATATATATATATATATATATATATATATATATATATATATATATACTGATCCAAAGAAAGCCAAAAAGCAAAGTGGTCCCCACTTCTCCACAAGTGGCTTGCGCCACCTCCATGTTGCTCTCACCACATCCAAGTGGCTTGCGCCACCTTCCTTGTCCCCTTGTGGCTTCCGCCACCTCTCAGGTGGCTTGCTCCACATCTCAATAATGGGTGGCCACTCCTATAAGTGGCGTGCGCCACCCCTCTTTCGTGGCCCCCGTCATCGAATTTTCCAACTTTCTTCCATATTTTGATATCCAGTATCCCTCCTAGTTTTAGTA
Organism: Lathyrus aphaca; assembly: GCA_963966055.1. Lineage (NCBI taxonomy): Eukaryota > Viridiplantae > Streptophyta > Magnoliopsida > Fabales > Fabaceae > Lathyrus > Lathyrus aphaca. Next base: position 42,348,833 of record OZ014525.1, on the reverse strand, counting down.
TTGTTTTCGAGGGTGATTTACACTAATCTTAACCTAATTCCTCCATGTTCAATACTAGTTCCTGATTCAAAAAATCGATCACTACATAAACGATCCTCAACTTAAAATCAACATTGCACAGTTTTTCCACAGAACAACAACAAATCATCAACAAAATTCAACACCACAAAGTAGAAAATTATATAATTCCCAATCCTATATACTAATTACCGTATTCCCGGTTATAAAATTCGAACCCCACCCTTACCTTGAATTGAAGGTAGCTCGAATTACCGATCGAATTTGAAACTAGGCTTTTTGACAGCAACTTCTCGTGTTCTCTCTTCTCCAACCTTGTGCCTCCAAGCCTGGTTTCCACTACTTGCTAAAATTACGTGACCTAACTGCCTTTTATGTTTCGTTTGCTGCATAACTCCACTATCTCATTCTAATCACTTAATAAAATATTGGATCTATTAATTCTATTAATGGACCTACTAAAATCAATATTATTTCTAATATTAATTTCTCCCGACTAAATCAACTATTTACTCGATTATCAACTCCTCAACTCATATAACTTATTCAATATATTCAACAAATATTCGGAAAATACCCAATTATATTTAATTAAAATATTTAATTAAATACGGGCATTACAACTCTCCCATACTTAGACTATTTCCATCCTCGAATATTTACCTAATGCAACAAATCTAAACACGTTCTCACAACTAAACAATCAACTCTCATACTACAAATGTCAACACTATCAACAACACAACACGACAATACACATTATAGACGACAATGACAACAAAATGCAATGCTCACGCGATGCAATCGACAAACGACTCAAAACACAAGGAATAACCAACTTAAGAGCATACAGGTTTCACTACGAACCAGAACACGATACAACCGTTACCATCACCATAGGCAACACTCCCCGAATTCTCCATCATAGGAATTAGCTACTCGCACTCGAACCATCACCATATGTAACGAGGCAACAACAAGGATAATGACACCAAAAGCCTCAACACAACATCAATGTAATCAAACTACCAACACCATTGTTACCCACATAAGAATAATTGAGCAACAACATGCTTTCACTGTGCACTCTGAGTACTAGCAACTATCAAATCTACCAAGTTCACATCAACTTCCGACCATCAAGTAAACCTCAGAAACGACTTTCGACTTAATTCACCAGAAATTCCGACCAACTTGTATTCTACACTCTGGTGATCACTGAATACTTCGAACTTAGATCCATAAGAATAATACCTCCAAATATCCAACACAATTACAACTGTAGCCAATTCCAAATCTTGGATAAATACTTTCATAAATCCCCAATCATCGTAAAACATAAACTACAACTTTACCATCTTATATTAACACACCGTCCAAACTCATCTCAATGTATAATAAAATTACAACAACATAAAGATATAGTGTCCAATTAATCCCAACAAGAAAATCATCTTCCCAACGGTTCTTAACACCCATTAACTACCAATTTTTCATCAATAACCTACATTTACCATGTGCACATTAACCAAACCAATCAAACAACCAATTCATCAAGTCCTACTTATACTAGCACAATCCTCCAAAATCCCTCATCTAAATTAACACAACCACACAACCTCATCTTTACAAATCAAAAATCACACCTTGCTAACTTAACATACAACTTCACTTATTTCAATACTTGTAACTCAACTCTCAAATACTCTATGCGCTTTCCTTCTGATTTTATAACAGTTCAGAACCTCCATAATGACACCAATGATAACTTATCCAAACAAGTACGGAAAATACAATTCATATTTCCTAGATACACCTTAAGGCACACTAGCCACCTTCGTTCTCTATCCAACATACTTGGTCAAATCATGGTCTTATATTTCCGTTTACTTCCTCCTTGGATCACTTCTACAAGGCTTTAAGTCCCATGTCAATCGGATTCTCGATCCATCACATGTCAAAATTCAAGTTATCCTGAACACAACTGAGAGTTTCCATACTACTCACTGATCAACTTGCAACCTTGTACTAACATCCTCAAGTCCGCATCATTTCCCTATATAGGAAACTACATCGACTAATCAAAATAACTCATAAACACTTGGCTCAACTCCAAACAATTCATTATGCATACTATTCTAGTTGCCAAGACACCTCTTATCCATCCAACATGATTCCGTCTACTATCAACAAAAGATTAAGGGTGATCAACTCCTCAATTTGTCAATAGATAGCCGACAACCATAACAGTAACATAAATCATCATCACTACCCAACTACCATAACATCCTCTACCTTGTGCTCAAGGTTACCTACGCATACTGCTCCGACATCTCTTTAAGGCTTACAAACATTCTCTTAATTTACTTATTTCCAACCTCATCAGTGATACACAATGTCCAAAATCCAACACATATTCTTTTATACCAGCTAGTCACACAACATAATCATTAAATACCCGTCTAATACTGGAATCATGACCACATCAAGTACAATCCAAATCGGTCCACTTCACTCGAAACATTTACTCCAAGCTAAGAGCTTTAACAACGCAAACAATTCCTTCGTCTTTCTTCTTAATCTCATAACTTCAATGATACATATAGTTTCACACTTGATTCCCATTCCAGTCACAATCTCAACAATACCATCTCATCATCTGGTTGGTGATATAACTTCCAAAAAAAATTCTGACTCATGTCGACACATCTCGTCAACACACACAATCCACTTAACTATTTAACCTTCCTCAAATATTTCTATATTTTAATCATTATCAACCATCATACGCCATACTTCCAGTTGCGTCTCCAATACTCTTACCTTCTTCCTATTAAGAACATTTTATACTCGACTTCTTCTTACTATTTTCAACAGAAATTACTCAACTTCAAACACAATTGTCTCCTTCAACACAGACCTCCTAAACACAAAATTATAATCCAAATGGAAGGGAATTTCATGTAGATTCCAGAATTGCAAGAATCTCTCAAACCTGAGTTACGAGTAAAAAGTTACCATCCTTGCAATGGGATTGGTCAAGAAATCTCGTATACAAACTTCCACCAAAAATCAGCATCAGACCCAACTATTCAAACTCATTTTCCTCCCTCATCAAGAACATGCTGAAGATAAAATTAATATGCAAACTGTAGGGAATTTTGTAAGCTTTCCAAAAAGTCCAGATTCGTTCCCATCAGATTCATGAGTAGAAAGATATCCCTCTTTTACTGAAGGATGCTCCATAAATACGTAAATAAAACCAAAATTGGTGAACATGAGTTCTACCTCTTTCTATAGCTTCCAAACTCTCCCAACTATCCTTGCTTTTCACCTAACTCGGAAAATCATCTGAATTTAATCTGACTATACTCAATGCATACAAGATTATCAGTTGATCCAACAAATCGACAATTCTTTTGCGATAGATTCTTATTCCCAATCATCTTAACCCACCGTCAATAGTACGAGAACATTTCATAAAATCTCCATCATATATATGCACTCATATAAGCTTCATCCTCTACGAGTTATCTTACTTGCTTAGTGGATAAAACACCATTTCTTAACCGACTCTAATTCCAACTTATACTAAAAAGGCAAGTCGCAATCATCTTCAAGAGACCTCAAGAGTTATACTCTACTTGCATATCACTATTCGTTACATTGCCCTCCTTTCTTTGAGAATCAAACATCAACCATATCGAATTGTCCTCCTTCAAAGGCATCTCAAATTAACCGACGGATAAAATCATGAGTTCATACTCTCGTCGCTTTGCAACAACAGAGTTTCGACAACACTTGCACTCTTGTAATTAACACAACCTTGAACCAACTTCACATACCACAACATCTCTGCAAAGTAAACTTCTTCCCCATTTGTTTCAAACCAACTCTTGGAGACAAACGGTTAGAAAACCTACAAGCAAATACTGACAGCGTTTCATACACATGTCACGTACTAAGGAACAAACAACGTAAGACAACTTGGCCGGACAGAACGACCTGCTCTGATACAACTAATGTAAAACCCCATTTCTACCCGGGAATTAATCATAAAATCAATGTATAAAATTTCAACAACACAAATGAAATGATACATTTTCAACTTAAATAGCAACGTGAAATCACTCAATTAGTCTTTAAAAGAAAATGCTTCATTACTACGCAAGGGATTCATACATATTCAACTTTGAAACAACTTAAAACATGAAATCATACAATTTCACCACTATCAAACAACAACAAAACAACCATCAACAAAATACGTATAATATGCAACTCAAATGCGACTCAACTATGCGTATGCATATGGTACCATTGGATTAGAACTCCCACCTTAGAAAGTGTCAGTTTATCAAGGAAACAACAAGGCACAAGCCTTCAACTTCAACTTATAATTCTTTGCCAATCCAGGCCAACATAGTTGAGCATTAGCTCCAACTTAGATAATGCAATGTATGGGATGCAACTCAACTCCAATATTAGAACAACAACAATAATAATTGTATAGCAACACAACAACAATATACTATCCACCGCTGCAACATCAACATACTACAACAACTTAACAATAATTACCTACTATCGCAACTTATCGACAACAACGAATCAACATTGGCCATAGGCCTACAACTCGACAACATCAACGATTCAACATTGGCCATGGGCTTACAACTTAACAACAACAATTATGCATCAATTGCAACAACTTAAATGAACGTTGTCATCATACTTACAACCCAAATATGCCCATAAATCGGGACAAATCAACTTATTCAACAATACATACAAATCCATGTATTCGATCATATTCCAACAAAATAAATAAAGCAAAATCACCTACTAATTTATACGAACTACCCCAAATTTCAACTAATTTCGAACAACTATTTTCTTACGCTTAATTTCACTAACTCGACAAAATCGGTACTGTTTTACACCCTGTTATCACTACAAACAAGTTTCACTAATTCTGCTAGATTTTAACTTATTGATACATACACTTTCTGCTACTAATTTCTTACTGTCATCAAGATTCAATTCTGATACCATATACCATTATCTACTAGTTTCTCATTTTCTACCAAATACCTACCATTGTTGTTCCTAAAATGCTACTATATTATTTTTATTCATCTGCATAATACTACCTATTATTTAATTCAACTAACTATAGGTACATTACTTAATTAATTCATTCAAATCAATTAAATTTATGGTAGGATATATATATATATATATATATATATATATATATATATATATATATATATATATATATATATATATATATATATATATATATAGATCCAAAGAAAACCAAAAATCAAAGTGGTCTCCACTTCTCCACAGGTGGCTTGCGCTAGCTTCATGTGGCTCTCACCACATCCAAGTGGGGTGCTCCATCTTCCTTGTCCTCTTGTGGCTTCCTCCACATCTCAATAATGGGTGGCCACTCCCACAAGTGGCGTGCGCAACCCCTCCTTAGTTTCCACGTCACCAAATTTTCCAACTTTCTTCCATATTTCGGTTTTCAGTATTCCTCCTAGTTTCATTATTATTTTCGAGGGTGATTTACACTAATCTCAACCAAATTCCTCCATGTTCAATACTAGTTCCTGATTCACAAAATCGATCACTACAGAAACAATCCTCAACATAAATCAACATTGCACAGTTTTTCCACAGAACAACAACAAATCATCAACACAATTCAACACCCCACGGTAGAAAATTATATAATTCTTAATCCTATATACCAATTATTGTATTCCCGGTTATAAAATTCGAACCCCACCCTTACCTTGGATTGAAGGTAGCTCAAATTTCTGATTGAATCTGAAACTAGGCTTTTTGACGGGAACTTCTTGTATTCTCTCTTCTCCAACCTTGTACCTGAAAACCTGGTTTCCACTACTTGTTAAAACTATGTGACCTAACTGCCTTTTATGTTTTGTTTGTTGCATAACTCCACTATCTCATTCTAATCACTTAATAAAATAATGGATCTATTAATTTTCTCACACACAACTTAACCCAACCAAATTAATTAATATTATACTAAAATGAATATTATTTCTAATATTAATTTCTCCCGACTAAATAAACTATTTGCCCGATAATCAACTCCTCATCTCAAACAACTTATTCAACATATTCAACTAATATTCGGAAAATACCCAATAATATTTAATTAAAATATTTAATTAAATACGGGTGTTACACTCACGCCCATATGGGCACACGACATATCTCATAACTCATGCAAACATGCGACGAATTCCAACAACAACAAACAACGACAACAAAATGCATATGACTTTTAGCATAGTCAATACATCATTCCATTATTGGCCAACACGTAGTAGTTACATACTATAAAGGTTCAATAACAACATCATCATAATAATATAGCAATCATCAACTACAACAAGAAAAAAATACAACGTACAATGCTATCATAACTCAATAACATCAACAACACAATTTGCACCATAGCTATCTACAAAGATACATTTCAGATTCTATCACATCACAACATAAACACTACAAGTGAATTTAGGACACCACACTACAAAATACTCCACTTCTAGACCAGAACCCATTTTTATAATAAATTCCGTTACGTTAGCTTTCCAACGCTTTGAACGGCTCAAGAATCGGACACTTGGAACCCAAGTTATGAATTTTTGAAGTTGTCCGACAAATGCCGACACCAACATCATATGTAACACCTTTTCTACCCCATCACAAATTAAGAAATTTAAATCAATATCAGAGTAAAACTCATAAAAAGTGCACCACATTACTTCTTAAATTCAAAAGTCAAAACATCACATTTAGTCATGTCCTGTAACACGGGTTAATAAAATCATCAAACTCATTTGTATTTCTTTATGAAACAATACGCAGCGGAAAAACAAACAAAACATCATATTTTTAAGCAATACGATAAAACTCCATAATCTAATCCAAACATCATTTTAAACAAAATTACTCAAATAAATAACATGAAAATTTCAAGTAATTAAAACAACTCAAGCGAAACCCATCCCGATGTTACTGGACATAGAGCATGACTCCACTTCTAACTAACTCAGTGACTCACTACCTCCGAGTTAAAAACGCACCGAGCTAGCCCTTATTATCTGCAGGATGGCATAATAGACCATCACCAAAAGGAAGGCAAGGTGAATAAATTCCCATTCAATAAAATAATATAGAAATAAGAATTTAAAACATCAACAACACAACAACTCAGTTATAACTCGTTTATACACATCATCATATAAAAATAATCAATGCAAATCATGCTATGTCATTTAGAATAATATGAAACCTCTAATAATGTATGTGGTATCGAAACATCCTCATGGATGAACACTGAGTCATCAACCCTCCCCTAAGGGATCACATCATAACATCATATTACTTCAATCCACACAATGGGATTGATGATACCAATGGACTGAAGTTCCCTCATAATTCAATGCCATGAATGCAAGACGCAATTACACACATCATCCTCAAAACATCATAAACATTGCATCTGCATTCATCATATATCATCATTCCTCATACTCACTCATGCCATCATGTTACATACTCATAGGAACTCATACCACTTACTCATTTAACATCATACTCCTACATCATGAAATTATACCTCATAATTCAAAGAAAATCAAATAATTCATCATACATAATTAATTACTAATTCTACTCATATAGCCTTCAAAACACATCATGTGACAACTCTACAACATCATAACAATCTAAGATATACCACCTCAGAAACAATTTTTGGAAAAAGCGAGCTTCGCGAATTCTGTAGATTTCTCTACGATTTCCAGCATCCCTCTTCTGCGATAAACTCAGGAAAAACCTTCTATTAACATCAACATAGCAGCATAATCACACCCAACATCAAAATTTCTTATAATATCATCAAATACATCATCTAACATCATTATATTCCTCAAATCATCATGAAATCATTATCAAAACACAAAACATCAATTAAAACCCTATACCCTAAAACTACACCACAAAATCCCCAATTCTATTCCCACATTATAGTACCGAAAGGAAAATACTCCCCATACCTTAAGTTCCGTAAGCTTCATTAATCTCCTCGAAAATCCTTCCAACCTTCAAGTCCTAGCTTCTCCTCTTCTTCAGAGCTCTTCTCCCAAAAGTTTGATCTTCCAATTGATCGTACAAAACCCAACTTACTCCCTTTTGTCATTCTTGCCCCTAATACCTCAATAGACCTTCTCCAAAATACCCTCACTAGTTCTCCATCAAATGACCACATAGCCCTTATCCTCTAATTCCTCTTATATTATTTAATTTAATCTCAATAATAAACTAAACCCACTAACTTAATATTTTTAATATTAATAATATATTAAGTCATCCCCAAAACTCCTCAAAACATCAAATAACATCATAAACATCATAATTCACAAGAAAACACATCAATTAAATTAAAATTGACTTTGGAGTGTTACATCATACATTGACACTACAAAATCTCATTACACACTAGTTAATATTAATTCCAGAACTTGAAATTATTTTTATAAGAAAGTACACTGTATTAGCTTTCCACATATTCAAAGAGCGCGTCAAACGGACACCCGAAGCTCAAGTTATGAATTTTTGAAGTATAAAAAAATCTTTCATTAAAGTAGTAGCCGGTTATACAAAACATGATAACCGGTTATCATGGCTAAAAAGCCCAAAAATATGTATTTTGAACGTGGTAATTGGTTATCCTTATATGGGTAACCGGTTACCAGTCCTCCAGAAGCTATTTTTAGTCAAATTTTCACACCATAACTTATTTTTAAGTTGTTTCAAAAGTAGCTTTTCTCACAATTTGTCAAAAATAATTTTTAAGGTAAAAATACATTTTTCAAAGGTTTAAAATTCAAGTTTTCCTTTTCAAAATTATTCAAAATATTTGTTCCAACTCTGACACGCGAACACGCAAACAACTGACGCATTCACATCATACACTTATTGATCACACATTTTCACAACAATAAAAATAATTACCACAAAACATGATTCTAATATCAATCACTACAACAACATCAACACATAACATGCAATTCATTCACAATTTCATAATTCACAAAATTCTTCATTAAGAACAAGAGTATAGAAGAAAACATAAATCTTACATGTTATGATCTACGCTCAATTAATCATGAAATCCCCTAGATAATTAGAACCCCACCCTTATCTTAGAGTTCGTGTAACAAGCTTTCCTCAACCTCAACAATGATGATTCTCCTCTCTTCTATTCCCTTTTTCCATAGCTTTCCTCTTCTCAACCTTCTATTATTTTCACGATCAAAACTTCTATCCCTCAACTCCCCTTATTTATTCTTATTATAATAATATTATTATTACTAATTTATCTTATTAAAATAATAATAATCACTAATTAATTAAATTAATAATATTCAACTAATATTATATTATATAATTAATTATTATCTAATATAGTTTAGTTACCCTTACTCACCACACCACCAAGTTCTACATAATTTGTCACACCCCTAACAACTTAATCTCTATAATTCTATGGTTATGTCGCACCTCGAAAAATACGACCTCGCGATAAAAAATACCGCAGATAAAAATTAAAACAACAGAGTCGCCACCGAACTTATTTTATTCCAATTAAGGAAAAGGAAAATATCGAGAAACCTTTTTGAAAAAAAAACGGATAGAACAAGGTCTTTGAAACCAGATCTTAGGTTCGGGAGTCGATTCCGTAAGGGGAAGGTATTACACCCCTTACGTACGTTGTACTCAACGGGAACCTCTTAGTTTAACTTGCGATCTAATGTTGACTTATGCTTTCTGTTTTCTTCGAATAATAAAATAAATGCGAACGATTCTAATATAAGGTTAATAGGGGAAATGGGTTATTTTGTTCCTAGGGTGCTCGACAAGGAGTAAGCTCCGTGTGCCTACGTATTCCCTCGTGCAATGGGAAAGTCAGAGCTTCGTAGTTCGCGGTACTAAGGTTGGTCGGCTGGTTTATTTTAATGAACGATTATTTAGACCGCATCCTAACTGCTAAGCGTTGGCTTGTCTGCTCGCGATAGGAGGCTGAAGCGCTAGCTTGTTTGCGAGCTAGAAAGGATTTAAACAATGTTCGTTTGAAAAAAATGTTTGATTCAATTAGTGTTTTAGGAACGAAAGGGAGAATGAACCACGTCCCGTGGGGCGAGCCTCAGGAGCATTCATTCAAGAATTCGAGGAATGCTAGACTCCAGAACTCAATTTTTTCGTTATTTGATATGTGGATTAAATGTTTTAATTGCGGAAAGTCGAATGAACCACGTCCCGTGGGGCGAGCCTCAGGAGCGTTCATTCAAGAATTCGAGGAATGCGAGACTCCAGAATTCAGTTTTTCCGTTATTTAATTATAAAAAGATTTAAATATTCGAGTTGAAAGAAGTTTGATGGCGAGGCACGGTGCACTCGGCTTACATGGTTTGCGAATCGATTAAAGCGATAAAATGCGGCAAAATAAATTAAAGGCAACTATTTGGAGGCGTTGGACCTTTTATTCGGGCGCGTCGAAATATAGTTCGTTTACTTCCTTAGAGCCGATTTAAAATTGAAATCGTTCTATAAGGAGTCGAAACAATTTGTTGGAATGCGATAAATAAATTGAATAAATTGACTAAATTAAATTGCGGAAATAGAATAATAAATATGATATAATAAATTAAATTGATTAAATTGATGAATAGTCGGAATATTACAATAAATAAATTAAACTAAGTTAAATATTTGAAATATAAAAAATGGTAATTAGAAAATAAATCTAACTACCTAGGCCTCATATTAATCAAGTTCTACCGATTTAACGAAATCGGGTAGACCGCTTGATTTTTTATAATATCATTGGCCCAAAAAAAAAAAAGATTAAATAAATATAACAACTTTAATAATAAAAATTAATTAAAAAAACAGAAATTAAAAAGAAAACAAAATTCATATTAAAATCAAGAAACAAAAGAAGAATGAATACAAAATCAGAAAGGGGTGAACTGCTGATTGTGGTGTATAATGAGTGGCATAAACAAAAATCAATATGGGCTTAAAGCCCACAAAAAACTATAGAATTAAAAAAAAGAAATTGAAAGAGGGTTAGCGCTGGATTGGGGTGGTGTTTGCATAGCAGAAACATAGGGGCTTAAAATCATAATCAAAGTTGAGCCCAACCACACAATAAATCAACAAAATAGCAAATAAAATAAGTAAATAAATTAAAAAAGGGCATCTAATAAACATGTAAATTCAGAAACAAAAGGGTATTAATGAAACAAAAATTTGGGAGAAATCCGAATAAACCCACCCTTTTCAATCAATCTCAGCGGCGAATCAGAAGTGAAATTGTTTCTCTCTCACTCGCTCTTCTTTCTCTTCCTTTCACGCTCAAGTTGCGGTTGATTTTCGAGGAGGGTGGTTTATGGCTTCGCGGATTCATGGCGGGTTTTTCGGCGGCAGATTTGCGTTTGAATGATGTTTGGATCTCCGTCGGAAACGGTTTCAAATGGTTTCGTGTTTGGGGGTTTCAGATTCACTGCGTTTGTGGTGTTTTCAGTGGGTGTTGTTGTTTTGCGGAAGGGTGGTGAGTTATGGAGCGGTGAGTTTTGGGTGTGTGTGTTGATGATGAAGGTGATGGAGGAAGGTGAGCGATTTTCACAAAGCCCTCTCTCTCTCTCACTCAACTCGTTTTGTTTTTGTTCTCAAATTCTTTTTCGAATATCCTTCACCTCATTCTGTGTTGGTTTTTCGGTTTTGATTCGTAAATGAATTTGTGTTTTTTTATGGAAAGTTTGTGTGGAGTTGTTTTTGTAGATGGAAGAGGTTAGTGATTTGAGAGTTGTATGGAGGTTGAATATGGTTATTATTCAAGATTTTGAACAAAGGTTTATGAGGTGGAAGGGTGATTTTCTATTTGGGAAGCTTGGTTGTTTTTTCAATTCTTTTGCAGATTATTCTTTGTTCTTCCAAGCTCTCCCATTGTGAATGAGGAAAGTTGATTTTATAGAGTAGATACTGAGGGTGAAATTGGAATACTTGGGCCAAAAGGATTTGAGGAATCTTCTGTTTGTTGCAGTGGAATGAACTTATTGTTGATAAGAATTGATGAGCTGTCAAATTGATGTTGAATGTTGCTGCGTTGAGGTTGTTTTAGTGGGAAGGGTCTGCATTTGTGTTGTGGCATTTGCTAGAATGAGGCCGGTTATACCATGTGCTGGAGAATTAAAAAACAATTGTTGTAAAGGAGACCTAGAAATAGTACAATTGATGGTGTGATATGAAAATAAAATAAAATGCATAAGATTGGAAAAAGAAAATGTATTGCAGCGTGAAAATTGTGAAGATATTTGCACAAGAGTCATGTGGGGAATACTGAGAAATTATGTGGGATATGATTGTAATAACAATATAACAATGAAAATAGTGAAGAGTATAATAATGATAAAAAAATATGACAAAATAATAATAATAGAAATTTTGATAATAAAAATAATGATAATAAAAATAAAATAAAGATAATAATAATAATAGAAATAGGTAACATTAATAAAATGGAAATGGTGAAAATGAAAATGGGAATAATAATTAGAAAAAATAGAAAATAAGAGGAAGATAATAATGAGATCTTTATTTTGTGTAGAAAAATGATAAATGGAACTTTTTTTAAAATGTAATTGTTTTTTTTCTTGGAAGAATTTTTTTATGAAAATGATGGTTAGAAATAAGAAGAGTAATAATAAAAAAAATGGAAGTGATTGGATATAATAATAATAATGATGATAATAATAATAATAATATTAATAATAGTGAAATAGGGATTGATAATAACGATAATAATAAAATGGAATAAAGAAATGATTTTTTTTGTATAGAATGGTAAATGGGCCTAATATTAATGGGCTTAAAAATAATTTTAAAAATAACAAATAAAAGAGAATAAAAAGGAGATGAGATGGGTTATGGAATCGAGTAACCGGGACCCACCCAACATACTGACAAACTCAGATGACATTTTTTGATTTTTTAATATGCGGTTAGATAGAAAATAAAATGGTACACATTTTTGGGTTTTTGAAATAATGGTTAGACAGTAAAATAAAATGGCACAAGTAGGACAAATTTGGGGTATGACAGTTGCCCCTATCGAATTGGCTTAGACCGAGTAAGATGAACTGGCTCGCGTTCAAACTTTCACGGTATAAGATAATTAGATACGAACAGACTCCAAATTTGTCCGATAGAAGAAAAAGTGTAATGATTAAAGCTAAATGACTGAAAACTGGAAAAATGGGTGACACAACGAAGAAATAAGTTGACTGAAATCGAAATCACCTATCACCGAAGGATGATAAGGCGACTGAAATTTAAATGCGACCTTGTCACTAAAGGGAAAACCGAGTGGCTGAAAATTAAACGATCCCCGCCACCAAAGGGAAAGTCGGGCGACTGAAAAATTAAATTCGATCCCCACCACCAAAGGGAAAACCGGGTGACTGAAAATTAAACGATCTCCGCCGCCAAAGGGAAAACGGGGCGACTGAAAAATTAAATTCGATCCCCGCCACCAAAGGGAAAACCGGGTGACTGAAAATTAAATTCGATCCCCGCCACCAAAGGGAAAATCGGGTGACTGAAAATTAAACGATCCCCACCGCCAAAGGGAAAACCGGGCGAATGAAAAATTAAATTCGATCCCCGCCACCAAAGGGAAAATCGGGTGACTGAAAATTAAACGATCCCCGCCGCCAAAGGGAAAACCTGGCGACTGAAAAAGTTAAATTCGATCCCCGTCACCAAAGGGAAAATCGGGTGATTAAAAAATTAAACGATCCCCGCCACCAAAGGGAAAACTGGGTGACTGAAAATTAAATTCGATCCCCGCCACCAAAGGGAAAACCGGGTGACTGAAAATTAAACGATCCCCGCCGCCAAAGGGAAAACCGGGCGACTGAAAAATTAAATTCGATCCCCGCCACCAAAGGGAAAACCGGGTGACTGAAAATTAAACGATGAGAAAAAACCAATGGGGAACGACCACCGAATTCGCAGAGGAGATACCTGGAATCTTCGATTGATCCTGGATCCTGACTTATGTATGCATGTTTGATTTTTTTGAAATGGTATTCCATAATAATGGAAATACAATGCAAATGTTTATGCACTGAGATACAAGTTGAAAATATTGGGGAATATAAAAAAGTCTGATTTGCTTATATATGCAAATGATGCGTATGTTGTAAATGATTGATGTAAATGATCCTTAATGATGCATATGAGGTGATTGGGAAATGAAAGGTGCCAGCTTGGTGGACTTTTGGTTTGGTAGTTGCCAATAATGATTGGACTTTGGGTGGGTGGAGGGTTTGATTCCCCGACACTCGATCTTCGACGATGTATGGTCAGAAGATGGATCTGAATGCTCCAAGTTTCGGTCATCTGCTGATGAGAAAAGTGACTTGATTGACGCATGAGAACTGATTTGCTTTGAATGATTGCCAACGTCCAACAAAATCTGTTTGTTTAGCTAGGGAGAAGAGATAAGAAGATTTGCTTCTTGTTTGCCTGCCCCTGTCTGTAGGGTATTGGAAAGAATTCTGGTGGGGAAACTTTGAGAGTGACCATGACATGATCTCTGCCCCAGTATCTGGATTTGGTAGGCGTCTGCCCCTGGTTGAGTTGTTTGAAGATGATTTGCCCCTGATTGGGCCGTTGAGAATAATTTTGCCCCCGATTAATGGACTTTGAAATAAATAGCCCCTGATTGGGCTGTTGAAGATAATTTGCCTATGATTGGACTGTTGAGGTAGTCTTGGTTCATGTTGGCACCAATGAAGTTCAAATTTCTCTTTTGATTGCCCCTTGTTGGGATTGCACTGATGTCAAACACTAAATTGCAATTAAATTATTCATACACAAATGGTAGTGTTAATGTAACGTTCATGGGAGTTTTGAAAAAAAAGTCAATTTATTTGAATGTCGTGATAGTGTGACGAATGGACCGTTGGTCCAAACATGGTGCTGATTTAGAAAGTGCGTAAAAGATTCAGCAAGATTAATGTGCAATCGAGATTGAAGATTAGCAAATATATGGGAGTCATTTTACGCAACCTTGTTGGTAGCGTGCTTTCAGAATAAACCCTGTCTCAATTAGGTCTTTTGCGGGTTGTAACGTGGCCTGGTTCATGGTTTGAGAAACAAAGGATATAAGGCTCAAAGTTTGATTTGTACCCACCCCTTCTTCGTGATGTTCTCCAGTCCTACGTTTAGTTAATTCTACACAAGCATTTGTTTTGACTTTGCAAGAGTGAAGATGAAGCTTTAAAGTTCAATTGAAAATGGCAATCATCTTATCTTGTTATTGGTGACCCTTTGATTCTTGATTTGGTGGTCACTGATATTTGTTTTTTTTTTGCTGAGGATTTGAGTTCCTCTTTTGATTTCTTCTCTTTTTTTTTGTTGACTAAGTCTCCCTTTGGGTGCCCAACTTAGCAGTTTTATTTTCTATTTTTTTGTATTTTGTTGAATATTGTGACTGCCAAGTCATTTGTTGATTGGTCCTCCGACGGGATGTCTCATCTTGCGATTCAAAGGTGTAGTCAGGCTAACTGAACAACTACCCTTCCCCGGGTTAGATGTAAGGGTTGTATCTGAAAGAAACTCCTATTTCAAGCCTCGAAGTGGTTGACTAGGGATTAACTCCTTATATCTCCAGTGTTTGGGGATTTGAAAGAATGCCTGTACATCATTGACGAGGTTTTATCTGAAAGCATACCGCAACAGTTATGGGTATTTCATTTTCATCATCCTCCCTCAAATATTTGCTAAAATGAAGTGAGAGAATATTTTTGTGATTTTGTGATAAATGATAAATGATGAGCGAATGCGAATAGACTGATTCAAAACATGCATAAACATAATATTATCAAAACCAAATACGAATAACAATGTTCAAGACAAATAGTACTTTAACAGATAATACAAAATAACAGGGATGCAGAATAATAAATGGCGATGACTGCCTTGATTTAAGGAATTGAACCTCTCTTGATTTGACTTGCTTCTTCAAAGTTGGAGACTACTCAGTTTTGGTCTTCAGTAACTTCTTCAAAAGCATTCGTTGATGGGCCACTTGCGGCAACATTGGATTGTTCTGGACATTCAGATTCTTCTGAGTGAAGGTGAGATCCTTAGAGTCGATCAGGTCTTGAAATTTGTGTTTGAACGTTCTGCAGTTCTCGATTGTGTGACCTGGAGCGCCTTTGTGATACCCACAACAAGCATTGGCATCAAAGTCTCGGGCATTACCAGTTTGAGGTGGCATATTCTTCAAAACAAGAGTTCCCTCTGCCTTTAGCCCATTAAAAATTTCTCCATATGACATAGGCAATAGATCAAAATTTCTTTCAGGCCTCCTATGCTTATTTGGCTGGCATTGTCGAGGAGCATGTTGCTGTTGTTGACCAGACTGTTGTGGATGAGCCGGTTGCTGGTTTGGATTAGGTGCAAATTGCGCAACAGCAATTAGACGATATGTACGTGGTTGATAAGCCATCTGAGGCGGAAGCAGAGCTTGAATAGCTGGATGATAAGGCATTGGAGGAACAAGCTGATAAGATACAACCATCCTGGCCAAGGCTTGTATGGCCTCATAAATCTGATCAATCTTGCTCTTGATCAAGTCAATCTCTTCCCTCATAGCAGCTTGTTCTTGTTGAATTTGATCCATCAGTCTTCTAGTGTTGGCTCGAGTTAGATACAGGCGTCGAGAACGATACGGGCGTCGGGCAACCAGCTCGATTTACTGAAGATGAAGGAACATGGAATAAGTTTACGGCTTTGGAATGAAATGCAAGATGAACAAATAATGCAAATGAAATGAATATGCGTATGGATGCAATGTAAGATCCAGGATCACGGGTATAATATGCTCTGAGGAGGTGAACCATAGTAACGAGTAAATAACTGGTATCTCTTGATAAAAGTAATCTTAACAGGTAGGCTCTTATAGGATTATTCTAGGTTCTTTACCCATAAAACCACTTACAGGATAGTTTCTACGGTTATGGATAAGATACTCAAGGTCATGGACGCTAATCGTACTAACGTCCTGCCACAGGCTAGCTTTATTATGAAGATAATAACGAAAAGATCTACCTTGAGTGGAGTTCTCATGTTAGCCGTATGAGGAGCGGGTCCTCAGAGACTAACACTACGCAACTGCCAACATTGAAACCGGTTCTAAAAGTGGTCCCACAGTCCTTTCATGAATCAAGTCATGTGACAAGCTAGCTGTATTATGACGAGATCTACGAATAGGTCTACTCTCTGGGGGGAGCTTTCATGCTAGGCTTGCAAGGAGCGAGTCCTTGGAGACTAACACTGATAACTTCCAATTCTAAACTAGGTGCTCCTCTTATTTTTCAAAAACTCAGGTGTCATCCCAGGATTCAACAAGCAAGTATGATAATGATCATAATAAGAAGAGCGAAGATAAACAAGCATAAATAAAAAGCATGGAGAAAACAGATAAGCAAAGTAAACATTGATCGCAAAGTAAACTAAGTTAGGCTTGACTCTCTGAAATCCCCAGCAGAGTCGCCATCTGTTGCACCTCGAAAAATACGACCTCGCAATAAAAGATACCGCGGATAAAAATTAAAACAACAGAGTCGCCACCGAACTTATTTTATTCCAATTAAGGAAATGGAAAATATCGAGAAACCTTTTTGAAAAAAAATGGATAGAACAAGGTCTTTGAAACCAGATTTTAGGTTCGGGAGTCGATTCCGTAAGGGGAAGGTATTAGCACCCCTTACGTCCGTTGTACTCAACGGGAACCTCTTAGTTTAACTTGCGATCTAATGTTGACTTATGCTTTCTGTTTTCTTCGAATAATAAAATAAATGCAAATGATTCTAATATAAGGTTAATAGGGGAAATGGGTTATTTTGTTCCTAGGGTGCTCGACAAGGAGTAAAATCCGTGTGCCTACGTATTCCCTCGTGCAATGGGAAAGTCAGAGCTCCGTAATTCGCGGTACTAAGGTTGGTTGGCTGGTTTATTTTAATGAACGATTATTTAGACCGCATCCTAACTGCTAAGCGTTGGCTTCTCTGCTCGCGATAGGAAGCTGAAGCGCTAGCTTGTTTGCGAGATAGAAAGGATTTAAACAATGTTCGTTTGAAAAAAATATTTGATTCGATTAGTGTTTTAGGAACGAAAGGGCAAATGAACCACGCCCCGTGGGGCGAGCCTCAGGAGCATTCATTCAAGAATTCGAGGAATGCTAGACTCCAGAACTCAATTCTTTCGTTACTTGATATGTGGATTAAATGTTTTAATTGCGGAAAGTCGAATGAACCACGTCCCGTGGGGCGAGCCTCAGGAGCGTTCATTCAAGAATTCGAGGAATGCGAGACTCCAGAATTCAGTTTTTCCGTTATTTAATTATAAAAAGATTTGAATATTTGAGTTGAAAGAAGTTTGAAGGCGAGGCACGGTGCACTCGTCTTACATGGTTTGCGAATCGATTAAAGCGATAAAGTGCGGCAAAATAAATTAAAGGCAACTATTCGGAGGCGTTGGACCTTTTATTCGGGCGCGTCGAAATATAGTTCGTTTACTTCCTTAGAGCCGATTTAAAATTGAAATCGTTCTATGAGGAGTCGAAACAATTTGTTGGAATGCGATAAATAAATTGAATAAATTGACTAAATTAAATTGCGGAAATAGAATAATAAATATGATATAATAAATTAAATTGATTAAATTGATGAATAGTCGGAATATTACAACAAATAAATTAAACTAAGTTAAATAATTGAAATAAAAAAAATGGTAATTAGAAAATAAATCTAACTACCTAGGCCTCATATTAATCAAGTTCGACCGATTTAATGAAATCGGGTACACCACTTGATTTTTTAAAATATCATTGGCCAAAAAAAAGATTAAATAAATATAACAACTTTAATAATAAAAATTAATTAAAAAAATAGAAATTAAAAAGAAAACAAAATTCATATTAAAATCAAGAAACAGAAGAAGAATGAATACAAAAACAGAAAGGGGTGAACTACTGATTGTGGTGTATAATGAGTGGCATAAACAAAAATAACAATATGGACTTAAAGCCCACAAAAAACTATAGAATTATAAAAAAGAAATTGAAAGAGGGTTAGCGCTGGATTGGGGTGGTGTTTGCATAGCAGAAACAAAGGGGCTTAAAATCATAATCAAAGTTGAGCCCAACCACACAATAAATCAGCAAAATAGTAAATAAATTAAAAAAGGGCATCTAATAAACATGTAAATTCAGAAACAAAAGGGTATTAACGAAACAAAACTATGAATAAATCTGGGAGAAATCCGAATAAACCCACCCTTTTCAATCAATCTCAGCGGCGAATCAGAAGGGAAATTGTTTCTCTCTCACTCGCTCTTCTTTCTCTTCCTCTCCCGCTCAAGTTGCGGTTGATTTCCGCGGAGGGTGGTTTATGGCTTCGCGAATTCACGGCGGGTTTTTCGGCGGCGGATTTGCGTTTGGATGATGTTTGGATCTCCGCCGGAAACGGTTTCAAATGGTTTCGTGTTTGGGGGTTTCAGATTGATTGCGTTTGTGGTGTTTTCGGTGGGTGTTGTTGTTTTGCGGAAGGGTGGCGAGTTATGGAGCGGTGAGTTTTGGGTGTGTATGTTGATGATGAAGGTGATGGAGGAAGGTGAGCGATTTTCACAAAGCTCTCTCTCTCTCTCTCTCACTCAACTCGGTTTGTTTTTGTTCTCAGATTCGTTTTCGAATATCCTTCACCTCATTCCGTGTTGGTTTTTTCGGTTTTGATTCGTAAATGAATTTGTGTTTTTTTATGGCAAGTTTGTGTGGAGTTGTTTTTGCAGATGGAAGAGGTTAGTGATTTGAGAGTTGTATGGAGGTTGAATATGGTTATTATTCAAGATTTTGAACAAAGGTTTATAAGGTGGAAGGGTGATTTTTTATTTGGGAAGCTTGGTTGTTTTTTCAATTCTTTTGCAGATTATTCTTTGTTCTTCTAAGCTCTCCCATTGTGAATGAGGAAAGTTGATTTTATAGAGTAGATACTGAGGGTGAAATTGGAAGACTTGGGCCAAAAGGATTTGAGAAATCTTCTGTTTGTTGCAGTGGAATGAACTTATTGTTGATAAGAATTGATGAGCTGTCAAATTGATGTTGAATGTTGCTGCATTGAGGTTGTTTTAGTGGGAAGGGTCTGCATTTGTGTTGTGGCATTTACTAGAGTCGGGCCGGTTATAATGTGCTGGAGAATTAAAAAAAATTGTTGTAAAGGAGACCTAGAAATAGTACAATTGATGGTGTGATATGAAAAAAAACAAAATGCATAAGATTGGAAAAAGAAAATGTATTGCAGCGTGAAAATTGTGAAGATATTTGCACAAGAGTCATGTGGGGAATACTGAGAAATTATGTGGGATATGATTGTAATAACATTATAACAATGAAAATAGTGAAGAGTATAATAATGATAAAAAAATATGAAAAAAAAAATAATAATAGAAATTTTGATAATAAAAATAATGATAATAAAAATAAAATAAAGATAATAATAATAATAGAAATAGGTAACATTAATAAAATGGAAATGGTGAAAATGAAAATGGGAATAATAATTAGAAAAAATAGAAAATAAGAGGAAGATAATAATGAGATCTTTATTTTGTGTAGAAAAATGATAAATGGACCTTTTTTTAAAAATGTAATTGTTTTTTTTCTCGGAAGATTTTTTTTTATGAAAATGATGGTTAGAAATAAGAAGAGTAATAATAAAAAAAAATCGAAGTGATTGGATATAATAATAATAATGATAATAATAATAATAATATTAATAATAGTGAAATAGGGATTGATAATAACGATAATAATAAAATGGAATAAAGAAATGAATTTTTTTGTATAGAATGGTAAATGGGCCTAAAATTAATGGGCTTAAAAATAATTTTAAAAATAACAAATAAAAGAGAATAAAAAGGAGATGAGATGGGTTATGGAATCGAGTACCCGGCACCCACCCAACATACTGACAAACTCAGATGACATTTTTTGATTTTTTAATATGCGGTTAGATAGAAAATAAAATGGTACACATTTTTGGATTTTTGATATAATGGTTAGACAGTAAAATAAAATGGCACAAGTAGGACAAATTTGGGGTATGACAGGTTACAACCCCATACTAAGGCAACCCAAACAGCGTCGAACACACAAAATCACACATATATACACAACATCATAAACTTTTAATTAAGAAAAATAATTAAAATAAATCGGGGCGTTACTAAAGGCTATTTGAGTAGAAGATATAAGCTTTCTAATAACATTCTTCAACTCCCTGCCAATAATTTGTGTGAGTGCATCTTTCCGGTTAGATATGTTTTGAATGATGTCAAAACTAGGAGAAAAATTTGCGATTTTTGTACATTGGACGGTATCAACTGATTCTAGGTGTGCTTTGTGTATTTTATCAACGGTTAAGCTTCAGTACATACCACGAGATGAGAATCAATTTGCCGACGCGTTGGCTACCCTCTCTTCGTCCATCAAAGTCTTGTGTTGGAACTATGTGCCCAGGATTGACATTTCCAGGCTCGACACACCCGCTTACGTTTTCTCTATAAACGCAGTGTCTGACGAGAAACCTTGGTATTTTGATATCATGCTTTTCTTGGAAAAACGAGAATATCCGGCTGGGGCATCATCCAATGACAAGAAGACCTTGAGACGACTTGCTGCTAGCTTTTTCTTGAACACAAATGGGGTCGTGTATAAGAGGAATTTTGACATGGTCTTGCTCAGATGCGTGGATAGACATGAAGCAGGCCTTTTAATGGAGGAAGTCCACGAGGGATCTTTCGGTACTCATGCAGGTGGACACGCAATGGCTAAGAAGTTGCTGAGATCAGGGTATTATTGGCTAACAATGTATGCAGACTGTTGTTCATACGCCCGTAAGTGCCACAAGTGCCAGATATATGCAGACAAGGTGCATGTCCCTCCAAGCCCGCTCAATGTCATGTCATCTACTTGGCCCTTTTCTATGTGGGGCATTGACATGATCGGGAAGATAGAGCATACTGCTTCAAACGGTCATCGTTTCATCTTGGTTGCGATTGATTATTTCACCAAGTGGGTTGATGCGGCATCTTATGCCAATGTCACTCGTCAAGTGGTAGCCAGATTTCTGAAAAGAGATATCATTTGCAGATACGGAGTGCCCGAGCGAATCATTACAAACATTGGTTCCAACTTAAACAACAAGATGATGGCAGAGCTGTGCCGGGACTTCAAGATTCAGCATCACAATTCTTCTCCTTACCGGCCAAAGATGAACGACGCGATAGAGGCGGCTAACAAGAATATCAAGAAGATTATGCAGAAGATGGTTGTCACTTACAAAGATTGGCACGAGATGTTACCATTCGCGTTGCATGGGTACCGAACGTCAGTCAGGACGTCAACTGGGGAAACTCCTTTCTCCTTGATGTATGGCATGGAAGCAGTCTTTCCTGTTGAGATAGAAATTCCTTCATTGCGTGTGATGATGGATGTGAAGCTTGATGAGGCTGAGTGGGTACGTACCCGATACAATCAGTTGTGCCTAATTGAGGAAAAGAGATTAACGGCTATCTGTCATAGTCAGCTTTATCAGAGGAGAATGAAGCGAGCATTCGACCAACGAGTATGTACTCGAGAGTATCAAGTAGACGAGCTTGTGCTCAACATGATCATTCCTCCAGGTTCAGATCACAGGGGTAAGTGGACCCCAAATTACGAAGGCCCATTCATAGTAAAGAAAGTTTTCTCAGGTGGGGCGCTAATGCTCACTACTATGGATGGAGAAGATTTCCAGTCTCCTGTTAACTCAGACGCAGTTAAAAAATACTTCGCATAAACAGACCCGCTGGACACAAAACTTAATTAAAGTCCAGGCAAGAAAAGGGCATCCCGACGAGCTAAAAACAGAATAAAAAGCTCGGTCAAAAGTTAGGGAAATAAGAAAAAAAATGTACACCCGCTGAGTTGAAAAGCCACATCGGACAACTCGGGCAAAAAAGGGTATCCCGGTGGATTGAAACTCGAAAGGGCGATCCACACAAAACTAAGGAATAAGCGAACAACTGTGATCCGGGTAATCTGAACCAAATCACTGTTTCGTACAGCCTGACAATATCAGAAGGATAGGAATCAGTCCCCTCATCTTCTTCAAAAAGCAAAGGCAAGAACATAAAGTCTTGAAGACATGCTGGTCATAGCAAGAAGGAAACTCATTGGAATGCCGTACACATTGCCATTAGGATAGTTTCTTTTCTCAATTTTACGACAGCTACCTCTTTCCAGGTAGTTGCTTCCTGATGTAAACCTTTGCCTATTCAGAGGCCATTCAATAAATGAATATTCAGTCAAAAGCCGTGTTGCGTTGTGTTTACTTTGTTTGCAAAAATGTCCTGAATTTTTTACAAAAGGAACATTGCATCTGAAACATGTTGATTTTTCTGAAAAAATTAACATTGCAGGGAAGCAATTAAAACTGTCTTTGAGTGTCAAGTGATAATGGATGAACATATCATACCATGCAAGTCCCTGGGGCACATGTGCGTATACTGTTGTTGCAGGTTTTGCAGGGCGATGTTGTACTTCCCCAAGCAGAGAATGCTCCCCAGCTGAGCTACAACAGTGAAATCCCTAGTAGATGTTCAAATCTAATCAAGAGACGGTGTCCCTCCCCCCAAGTGGTGTTTGGCCTTCACAAGAAAGATGTATTTTCCCCAGTAGAGTTCAGATGGAACCGTTCCCAGACGAGCTAGAGCAAGTGAGATCTTCAGCAGAGTTGCAAACCTAACCGAAGAGGTTCGTCACCAATCGAGGTCCTTCTGGACTATCTCCAGCGAGCAACTGAATGAAATATCCCCAGCGGGTCCGCCAATTTATTTTTGGCCCATGGGACAAATTAGAGTTGTTTTTCCACAGTGAATTCCTAGTAGGCAGCTGAAGGCCTTACTTCCCCACAGAGTTAGAATTGTCAGAATTCTCTCCCCAGCAAAGGTTGTTTAACAAAGCATCTGAATGTTTGTTTCCCCAATAAAGTCCCCAGCCGGGTCAGAAGGTCGTCATTTCCCCGCAGAGTCATAACCGAGATTCACTCCAATCATCAGAGTACTCCCCAGAGAAGTTTCCAATCTATTCTTGGCCATGTGATGATACAAACCGTCGTTCAATACTCCAGTCAGAATTATGCATCACTAAAGCCTCTTGACCCGTATCCCCTGCAGAGTCGGGATTTTTGTTGTCAATCAGGGCATTCCGTGATTGTGCGTGCGCATTTCCTAGCACTCGTCTGTGTTGGATATATGTGATGGCTCGTCTGCATTTCCTGGTACTCGTCTGTGTTAGGTATCCGTTTTGTGCTCGTCTGCACTCCTCAACACTCGTTTGTGTTTTGATAACTGCAGGTTTCTCGTTTGCTTTCCTCAGCACTAACGCGTTTGTGAAATAGTCTCCCCGACAGAGCTGTGTTTTTTTTTCTTTAGGCACTTGATGCCCGTTTGCAATCCCCAACGCTCGTCTGTGTTTGATATCCGCTTATTGTTCGTCCGCATCTCTAAGCACCCGTCCGTGCCTAATGTTTGACGCTCGTCTGCATTGCCCCAACACTCGTCTGTATTTACACTTTGTGGTGTTGTTTGATGCTTGTATGCTTTCCCCAGCAGTCGCCTATGGATGGTATTTTCTGATCCTCGTCCGCATTCTTCAGCGTTCGTCTGTGCTTAGTTTAGTTGATGCTCGTCTGCACTGCACAACACCTGTTTGTGTTTTATGATGGATAAACTGCTCGTCTGCATAATATCCAGCACTCGTCTGTGTTCGAAATTTAATGATGCTTCTCCAGCACTCGTCTGTGTTAGGAATCTAATGGTGCTCCCCCAACACTCGTCTGTGCTTGATATCAGGTGGATGTTCGTCTGCACTCCCCAGCACTCGCTCGGTCATGAACTTTTCCCCCCGCATAGTTGTGTTTCTTAGTGGGATGTCGTTGCTCGTCTGCATGTTCCGTAACACTCGTATGTATTAACAGTTTGTTGCTCGTCTGGGCCCTCCGGCACTCGTCTGTGTTTGTTATCTGTTTGAAGCATGTTTGCATTGTTGGATACTCGTCTGTATTGCTGCCCCAAACACTCGTCTGTGTTGAAGTTTACCCATATGTGCTGATTTGATAATCACTCCAAGTGCTCGTCTGTGTTGGATTTCTGGTATTCGTCCATATCAGTGATTGGTATTCGTCTATATCATCGCCTGAAGAGCTCGTCTATGTTTCTTGGGATTATCTTCTGATATTCGTTTGTATCATTGACTTCTGGCACTCGTCTGTATTCTCTTAATGATCATCCAATACTCGTCTGTATTGAAGAGGTTTGAAGTCCTGACGGTGGGATTAAACGTCAAAATGGTTACCGATCCTGGCGTAACAGGTATAGCCGAAGGAGATTCGTCTGTCTCAAGCACCGCTCATCTACGCAATATTTGTGAAGAGGGTTCGTCAAATCCTAATGTTGCACCTGGCGTAACAGGTCTGCTCAAAGAAGGCTCGTCTTTCTTAGACCATATATCCACGGATAACATATGAAGAGGGTTCGTCCATCCTGATTATGCATGTCTATCCCACATATTTAAGTGCATCACCGGTCCTGGCGTAACAGGTTTATCCGAAGGAGGTTCGTCTGTCTCAGATCATATGAGGGCTCGTATGTCCGACACCTGGCGTAACAGGTTTGTTCGATGAGGGCTCGTATGTCCGGCACCTGGCATAATAGGTTTGTTCGAAAAGAGCTCGTACGTCCAACACCTGGCATAACAGGTTTGTTCGAGGAAGACTCGTCTGTCTAAGTTTTCCATCCGAAGTAACAGTTCCGGTTGGAAGGAGCTCGTCTGCTTTGTTCCCCACTTAAGTCGCCAAAGCGTCATTTGGTTTGGGTTTATTTCCCATTGCTTGCATTCTCCAGTAGAGTGCAAATTTCAGGTCTTCTTGGTATTCAATCACAGTTCATCTTGAACGGTCGATCGCCCGTGCTATCGTCCTTTTTAGATTAACAATTGCTTGAATAGGGGCAGCTGTAACACCCCAAATTTGCCCTCTCCTATTTAGCATCATCATCATATCATATTCATCATCAGCATGTCATATCCTTAGCATATTGCATAGAAAAATGAAGCATGGCACTTGCATATCCCAGCATAAGGCATATGATCAATCATCAGGGAAATTCAAAGCTCACAAGGCAGCTTGCAAGGTTGACATCAGGGTCAAAGCATTAGAAAGGATTGAGGATCAAAATCAGATCAAAACGGTTGGCATCGACTTATCTTTGAAGATTCCCACCAAAAGGAGGGAAATTCAAAATTCACTGGTGTTAACCGGTTAACGGATTGGTTAACCGGTTAACGGCCACGAATTTTGAATTTCCAGCAGCAATTCAGCATGTGTGATTTTTGCTCCAATTTCCATTTTCTGATTTTATTCATTTTTTGAATTAATTGGAAATTAAAAGGAAGGATCTAGAGCACTTGTCCAAGCCTAATCCCATTGCAAAGTCTTAATCACACTACCCAAACCATAATTTTGGATCCCAAGCCTAATTTTTGGGCCCCAAATCTAAACCATATTTAATCATTTCTCTCCAAACCACAAAGGGCTCTCCCTCATTTTTTCACTCTCATTTTCTGAATTTTGACTCCTCTCACTCACAATTCTCACTTTTCTCTCCCAATTTTCCAAATCACTCAAAGTTCCTCTTTGAAGATCACATAACCTTGCCTTGAGGTGTGTAGATCTTGGAACTAGACCTCCATCCATAGCTTCATTGCATCTTTTTTCTGGTTTAAGTGGTGATTCAGATCTGGTTTGGGATCTAGAAGTGCTTTTGGATCCAAAATTCTACATCAAGAGCTTGTTCTTGCATTTATTTTGCACGGAGAGTGAAGCGTAGCACCGGATCTTCAAAGATTTGCGCGAGATCTATCGTTTTCAGCTCGATCAACAATTACCAAAGCATACCTCAGCTTTGTAGGTTGGTTAATTTCAGATCTAGATCTATTTTAGCTTATTTGCATGCTTGCGCTTTAGATCCTCCATGTGCTTGCATATTTGCTTGTGTTGATTGAATTGATTGATCGATTTGTGACCGGATCCATGTATTAATGTTCATAAGCTCTATGATGCCTTTTAATGTGAATTAATGCATTATTTTCATGTTCATATGCTTGCTGGTCTGGTATAAGTTTGTTTGGAAAAGCTGGTTGTAAGCTGATTTTTGCAGGATTTGCAGCTGTCTTAATAGCGTTAACCGGTTAACGGATTGGTTAACCGGTTAACACACTTGTTTTGTGCTGTGTTTATGCAGGTTTTGACATGGTTAATCGGTTAACGCTTTGGTTAACCGCTTAACACTGAAGCAGTGAGCCATTTTTTCCTTATTTCAAGCATGTTTGATCCCCTTAATTGTTCTAAATGCCATGGATCATTATATGATCATTGAATATGATTGTTTGGGTGATTTTCTTGCTGATTGATGCATGCTTCCGTGTTCTCGACACGTAAATGCTTGTTTTGTGCTATGTTTGGCATTATTGTTTGATCTTGGTTTGATGTGAATTTTGAGCATGTCATTGCCATGATTTTATTGATGAGCATGTGCTGGATTTTGCTAACAATGGCAGGGGCTCATGGTAAGAGGAGTGTGGATATTCATCCAGATTTCAAATCTTCATCCTTTTCTCTTTTTAAGTGCTTTCCCCTTGTGCTTTTTGATGTGCCTTATGCCATCATGTAATTCAATTATTTTCTTCCCCCTCTAGGAGCAACTTATCTCCTTTAGAGGAGTAAGTTGCTTGCTAGCTCTTGCCTCTTCTTCTTCTTGCCCCTCTTGGTTTCTTTCTTTCTTTCTTTCTTTCTTTCTTTTCTCTTAGGATAGTTGAAGCCTCACTAACCTTAGGACCTCTTTTGCATGATAACATTAGGATTAGTCTTTCCCCATTTTAGACTTTTGCCTTTTTGCTCATTTGTTTTCTTTCTCTTCTCATCTCAAAACAAAATCTAAAAAACATTAATAAAAAGAAGTGACTTCTTGTGTAATAGCCTTATTCCATGGGGCATATATATTCATTCCATCTTGGAATAGTGCATTTGTCTAGCATGGTGCACAAGTCGGATCATGAAGTCATCTTCATCAAAGAAAACCCTAAAAAACACTTCTTCATTTTTTAATCACCAAAACACCTAATAAATTCAACAAGTCAATGAAATTAGGCCCTTGCCTTTGGAAACAAGTCATGGATAAGTTCTTCTCGCTTGGTGTGCTTGTTCTATTATTCCATCTTGGAATGTAGTAGCAAGTACACATTCCATAGAAAAGAGCTTGAGTTCATTCTCTTGTGCCACACAAATAAAAAGCTCTAAAAAACACAAACAAACAATAATCGTCTTTCCTTTGGGAATTCTTTTCTCATCTCCTTCGCTCCGTCCGCGAACTTGCTTCTTCTTGTCATTATGCAAGACGGTTACGCACTCGTCGTCTGAGTCTGCAACACCTGAGCATTGACACAGGCAGTTCAAGCCTTAATTCACAAGCAATCGTTTCCACCCCTAGTTAGGGGAACTACGGCGTCTCTGATCCTCATTGTCCAGATGAGGTACGTTGGGAGCGGGGTAGGGCCCGTTCGAGCACAACCTTTATTTTCCCTACATTTTTCCTTTTCATTCCTTTCTCAGTTCCCTTTTATTTTCTTTTTATCCAATTCAGTTCATTTTCTTTGCAACAGCTTTCATCCCCTCACCCTTTGAAACATTTTCTTTGCAAGTGTGGATCCCGTCGGGTACGGCGGACAATCTGGGGTGCTAATACCTTCCCAGGTCGTAACCGACTCCCGAGCCCAGTCTCTTTGGTTTCCAGGACCCGTGTCCTTCCTTTTCGTTTCTTTTGGTTTGTGCAGCATTACCATTCCCGTTCCTTCGGGATAAAAATGCCTGGCTGGCGACTCTTTTCTTTTCCGCGCCACTTTCGCGTTTGTACCAAGATGGAAATCCAGGGAGCGACAGCTAGCGACTCTGCTGGGGAATGGAACCCAGAATCTCTGGTTCCCCTGAGAGTCAATCCTAGCGCTTGCGTGTTTCTGTTTCGTTTTGTGTTGATTGTTTGCTGTTGAGTGTTTATTTTACTGTTGTTTATTTACAGTTTTTATTTACCGCTTTATTTATAGTTTTCAGTATTTATATTCATGCATCATATACTATACTGGACTGTCTGGGTGTGCTGGTTTCCTTTTTTTTTTTCTGTGGGATTGGGAACTGTTACTGAGAGATGAGCTCGTAACCGGGGCTCGAGTGCACCATAGGACTTAGAGTGGACAATCACTTTGGCTTCATGGCATCTTGCTATGTTGGTAGTAGTGAGTTCCACACCCAGACTTGCGACCGTCTTGGAAATGTATTATAACAAAATTTTTCTGGGGTAATACACAACCTCGATAGTTATGTGCATCTGGGGACCGATCATTGAGGACCTTTGTGGAAACATCCCTCTCCAGTAGTGACAGTGGCAGACCACATTTTGTGGCAAACCCATTCGCACCCGAGGGCCCACTTTGGAACTTGCATAGGATGGCCTGGTTCTTTTATATGAACTCAGTCAAAGCATTTGGTCGTATTACGATAGTATTATACCCTTCGGGATGTATGTACTATTGTTTCTCGATTCCAGTGCTTGAAGCTGGGAACTTATAAAGGATGCTTGTTTTTCCCGGACTCACGCTGAGGCCTCCCTGAGTAGTACATAATGCCAAACCGGTTCCCTGATTTGGTCATGAGCCATTTCTCGGAAATGGTGAAAGTATTATTTCTATTCGGCTTTAAGAGTCCGTGATGTTTGACCCGGAGCACACCCGTGAGATTGGGAGGGGTTTACAGGTTTGCAGGAACCCTCGACCTCATCATACCTCATTGCCAGTACAGTTCTATGATTTGATAAGGCTACATGGATTTGGATCTTTGATTTTGGGACTTATTTGAGACTGAATTCTTCTTCATGGGGCTTTATTAAGAGAATCTTGGTTCTTGGTCACTTGGGTCCCGTGTTCCGTATCCAGACAGTCCCAGTGGTTGATCATGTGCCTGCATTGCATTTGCATCGCATCATACTTGCATTAACTGTTTGTGTTTCCATTACAGGTTATCCTTCATCTCTGTATCCAGTTCTGGTATTCGTTGTTTCTCCAGATGACAGAAATCCAAGAGATACCCAGAAAAAGGAATGTTCATTACACTTTCCCGCAACCCGAAATTGAGAGTATTCAGAAACTGGTAGGCTTGATGAGTGACAAGGTTTCAGATGATTTCAGAAGCCGGTATGGGAAGATCTTGGGTTACATGAACAAACCTACTGTCGATCAGAGAGATAATCTTCATTCTTTGTTGTAGTTTTTTGACCCTCAGTTGAGAATTTTCGTGTTTGCTGATTTCGTCTTGGCTCCCACAATGGAAGAGATTTCTGACATCCTGAAGATTCCTATCAAGAATGGTGTTCCCTATTATGCTGCGGAGAGATGTCCCCCGTACAAGGATATTGCAGGTGCTTGTCATTTGAGTATACTGAGAGTGAAGATGGAGGTGGAAGCCCGTAAAGGGAAGGGATTTAATCTGTATTTTCTTATCACAGAAGCCCGTGTGTTTGCTTTGGGAGGAAAATGGTTAGAGTTCAGTGCGCTGTTAGCGTTAATGGTCTACAGGATAAGTCTGTTCCCAGGAGAGAGAGGATGGGTAAGCTTGGAGACTATCACCCTTTTCATAAAAAGAAACTCGGTACCTACCTTATTGGGAGACTTTTATTTCGGTGTCCATCACAGGAATGAGAAGAGAAAAGGGTACGTGAATTATTGCGCTCCCGTGTTTGCAGAGTGGTTTGCCAAGAAGCTTCCAAAGTTGGGACCGTTCAAAGATCTTAAGCAAGATTGGAAGTGGGCTAGAAGATTGATGGGGTTAACATATGATGACATAGCTTGGGGATGTAGTAGAATCTTGGTGGGGAAAGAGTTTATTACAAGGTGTGGCGAGTTTCCCTATGTGCCGCTGTTAGGTAGAAAAGGAGTGATAAGTCATAACCCTGTGTTGTCCAGAAAGAAATTTGGTTATCCATTGAAGGATCCTCCATCAGATGAAGAGTTAGCTAAGACTTTGTATTTTCAAGCTGAAGGTAATGAACAATTGGTTATTCAAGCATCCCAAGCTTGGGAGACGAAGGTCAGGGAAGGTAAGAAAGAATTTGGAAAGGTAAACCCTAAGACTTATCCCTCTTTTGCTGCTTGGATACAAGGTAGGGTTGATACCTTCTTCCTTCCGTTTTCGGTTGAGGCTCTGCTATATCCAAAAGAGGTACCAGTATAACCCACTGTTTCACTTGAAGATTACAAGAAGTTGGAAGCTCAGTTGCACGAGATTTGGGAAGAGAATTCCGAGATGGCTAGCTTGTATCACCGTGCCAACCATTATAAGCAAGAAGCATAAGAAAAGCTACAGAAGCTACAGGAGACCTTAGAAGCTAAAGAAAAGGAGCTTGCTGGGAGAGAAGCTCATTTTCAGAGATTGGGTTTAACAGAGTCCAAGAGAGAAGCGGAGCACAAGAATATTGTGAATACTCTTAGAGAAGCTCGTCAATCCGTTGCTTGGTTACAGAGCCAAAGAGAACAAGAGCAGAAGAAGTACAAAGAAAAGGAAGAGTTCTTTGAGGCGCGGATGGAATTCAAGAAAGAAGAGGTCGAATAAGCCCACAGGATACGAAGGGAAAAGACTCAGCAATCAGAACAGAGCCAACGGGCCTGGGAGGAAGCAATGAAAGAGATTGCAGATCTTAAGCTGAGAGCAGGCGTCAAGAAGAGCCGGACAGAGGTGGTGACTGCAGGAGAGGAGCCTGGATCTTCCTTCAACCTAGGGTTTTAGTTTAATGTTATTTGTGTTTAGACTACCTACAGGCTTGTTGTAGGAGTCTTGCTTTATCTTCTTGTCTTTTGTATCGAATTGCAACCCTGCGGGGAATGCTGTTTTTGTCTATAACTCTGATTGTTGGTTTGTTCATGACATGCAATGATAATTTCCAATTACCGTTTCTGAATGAGCAAAGTGGTCGTCCTAAGACGCTAGGGTCTGAATACTCCTCAGAAGAGTTCGAAAAAGTCAGTTTCCAAAAGGTCATCTGGAGTATTTTTCGTCAAAATACCAGAACTGGGGCATGTTAATGCCAGGACATGGAAACATGAATAGTTACATTGCATGCATATAACGTGTTTGCTGTTTTGCAGGTATTTCTCCAGTGTTCTAATGTTCATGTCACTTTCAGGCACTATAGCTCCTGAGAAGGTTCAGAGACAGCCAATGGTGCACAGATACCCTACAAAGGTGAACAGAGAGAGCAATGGAGCAGATGCAAGCAGATCTGGCTGACTTGAGGACGAGAATGGACAACTTCATGACCCTCATGGTGGGGATGGGTCAGACTCAAGAGCGTTTGCGTGAGATGGTAGAGAACAATCAAGTCAGGAACAATGGGACAGTAGATGGAGGTAATCGTAATGGGGCTGGCGCCCGTCATGTTCAGATCCCTGTGGTGCAACCAGGGGTCACTATTATCAATGATGGAGTGAACAATCAGCAGATGGATGGGCAAGACGAGCAGTTCACCTTGCTGGATGAGGCGGAAGGCCAAGGGGTTGAGATGAATAGAAGGTTCGAAGAAATGGCTGAGCAGATTCGTGCCATTCAATCTTAGAGTTCTCTAGGGTTCGACATCACTGATTTGGGCTTGGTGCCAGGTGTGAGGATTCCATACAAATTCAAGGTCCCTACTTTTGACAAGTACAACGACACGACATGCCCGAAAACTCATCTCCAGTCATTTGTGGGAAGGATTGCTACACATACAGATGATGAGAAGCTGTGGATGTATTACTTCCAGGATAGTCTCGTAGGAGCTTCCTTGGAATGGTATATGAAGCTTAGCAGGGTTAACATCCGAAGCTGGAAGGATTTGGCTGAGGCATTCGTGAAGCAGTATCAGTATAATTTGGATATGGCTCCAAATCGTACTCAGTTGCAGACAATGTCTCAGAATGCTAAAGAAGGGTTCAAAGAGTACGCCCAGAGGTGGCGCCAGCTTGCTGCTCAAGTGCAACCTCCATTGCTGGAGAATGAAGTGGCATATATGTTTGTGGGAACGCTGCAGGGGGTGATTATGGAGAGACTAGCATCTTGTTCGGCGACCAAGTTCAACGACATCGTAATAGCTGGAGAGAGGGTTGAGACTCTTCTGAAGATGGGGAAGATTCAAGACACTAGTGCTAGTAGCTCAAGTGGAATGAGAAAGGCTTTTAGTGGACCTCCAAGAAGAAGGGAAGGAGAGACTAATGCTGTGTATGATCGAGGTCGAGGCCGCGGATATAGAGGGTCTTATGAGCATGTGGCAGCTGTCACCATCCCCATAGGTCCTGTGCAACAGCAGCAACAACAGCAACAACCGCAACACAATAACTATCAGCAAAAGCCTTATCATCAGAGGCAGGCTCGTCCAGCTAACACGGTGCTCGAAGCTAACCCAATTACGTACACAACTCTGCTCCAGAGATTGTTGGAATTGAACTTGGTGCAGTTGAGGACGTTAGCACCACCTCCACCTGAAGAGCTTCCAGTGGGGTATGATGCTAATGCAAGATGTGCATTTCATTCAGGAGCTCCCGGGCACTCAACAGAGAAGTGCAGGGCATCGCAGCATAAGGTCCAGGACCTGATTGATTCAAAGGAAATTAACTTCGAACCGCCTCCAAATGTTACATCAAACCCCATTCCAAATCATGGAGGGGCCAGGATAAATGTCGTTGACGGTGGCGAAGGGTTAAACCTGATCTTGAATGTGGATGAAGTGAAGACTTCCTTGCTAGTTGTGAAGGACAAATTGTTGAAGGGGCAGGTGTTCCCGGGGTGTGATTCTGACTGTGAAGGTTGCATGAATTCTGTTAATGGTTGTGGGGATTTGAGAGCTGGACTGTAGTGTTTGATTGACGAGGGGTCGCTACAGTTCGACAGAGTTGATGATAAAAGTGATTGTGTGTCTATAGTGACAATATATTTTGATCCTGCTGAAGTTCCTGTCTGGAGAGAACCGATAACCATTTATGTCCCCAAAGAGAGTCCAGTAACCATTACTGTTCCGGGACCAGTCCCTTATGCTGATGACAAAGCCATCCCGTGGCACTATGGCTCTGACGTGTACGTAAAAGGCCAGAAAGTGGAGAGTCAAGCGGTAACAATTGACCCGACTGTTGTGAATGTAGGAGGAGTTGGGAGATTTACGCGAAGTGGACGTCTTGTTGCTCCTCAAGCTCTTAGAGGCGATCCTAAAGCTGAAGCCGCTGCAAAGGCTAAGGGTAAACAAATAGCGACTGAAGAGACAACTCCTGTTGCCGGTCAGGGTACTTTTGAAAAGGAAGTCGAGGAATTCATGAGGATAATTAAGAAAAGCGACTATAAGGTGGTTGAACAGCTGAACCAGACCCCGTCCAAGATATCCATTTTGTCATTGCTGATGTGTTCCCAAGCGCATCGAGAGGCTTTGCTGAACGTTTTGCAAATGGCGAATGTACCACAAGAGATAACTATCAACCAGTTGGAGGCCGTGGTAGGCAGCGTAAACGCCAGTCATGGGTTGGGATTCACAGACAGATATCTCACTTCTGAAGGACGCAATCACTACAAAGCCTTACACATCACCATGGAGTGTAAAGGCGTTGTTCTATCACACGTCCTGGTAGATACAGGCTCTTCTCTCAATGTGCTCTCTAAGAAGGCTCTGATGAAGTTGAACATTGACGGCATCGTCTTGCGACCCAGTGATTTGATTGTGAAAGCCTTCGATGGGTCCCGAAGATCTGTGTTTGGTGAGGTAGAGCTACCGGTGAAGATTGGGTCTCAGATATTCAAAAGCACATTCTATGTTATGGATATTCAACCCGCTTATAGCTGTTTGCTGGGACGTCCTTGGATTCACGCTGCTAGCGCAGTGATATCCATGTTGCATCAGAAGTTGAAGTATGTGATAGACGGCCAGGTTATTACTGTGTGCGGAGAAGAAGACATTTTCGTGAGCCATCTGTCAACCTTCAAGTATGTGGAAATGGACGGGGAGATCCATGAGACACTTTGTCAAGCTTTTGAGATGGTCAATGTCAGCACCTTGTCTCCAGCAGTTCAGAGAAGCGAGAAGGAAGGGACTCCTATCTACTCCTACAAGCAAGCTAAGGAGGTAGCTCAATCCGGAAATGCCCAAGGTTGGGGCAAGCTGCTAGAGATGGAAAAGAAGGACGACAAGTTCGGTCTTAGATATCAACCTAGTCAGTCCATCTGGTCTCATGGCGGTAAGCCCATAGCATTCACAAGTGCCGGAATGCTGGACTACAATCATGTTTGTGCAATAGATGTCGACGGGGATAGTGACTGCGACTTGGATAACTGGATTCACCCATGCGTACCTGGGGAGGAGCTCCGGAACTGGTCTGCTGAAGATTTTGTTCAAGTTACTTGGCAGTCAAAGTAATTTTCTTTGTTTCCATTTTTATCATACTGTATGTCAAATCCTGCACCCTGCCCAAGGTGTATGGATCCATGTGTAGGGCCACCATGTTTTAATGCATTATGCTTTTTTAAGAAATAAAGGACATTTTTCAAGCAAATTGTGCTCTCTTTCCTTCGTTTTTAAATTTTTCACAAAGCAAATAAAATGGCAATGTTTTTCTTTCTTGTGTTTTTGTGCGTTTGCGTCTCCTTCAGATTCTGAAATAAGCACATCATTTGTGCAGTGTTGATCATCCAGATTCTCATGATAACGTTCCTGCTATGACTATGCATGACTTCGACAATCCTGTCTACCAAGCTGATGAAGGGGTTGAGGAAGACTGTGAACTCCTGGAAGAATTGGTCAGGTTGTTGAAAAAAGAGGAAAGGGTCATTCAGCCTCATCAGGAAGAACTAGAGATCATCAACATCGGGACTGAAGATGTAAAGAGAGAGATAAAGATTGGGGCCAAACTACAGGCCGAGGTAAAGAGAAAGTTGATTGGTATGCTGCGTGAATATGTGGATATCTTTGCCTGGTCGTATCAGGATATGCCAGGGTTGGATACTGACATCGTTGTGCACAAGCTGCCGTTAAGGGAAAACTGTCCTCCTGTGAAACAAAAGCTGAGAAGAACTAGCCTTGATATGGCTAGGAAGATCAAGGAGGAAGTTCAAAAGCAGTGGGATGTCGGGTTCCTTGCTGTGACTAGTTACCCACCTTGGGTAGCTAACATTGTGCCTGTACCGAAGAAAGATGGCAAGGTTCGGATGTGCGTCGATTATCAGGATCTAAATAGAGCAAGTCCAAAGGATGATTTTCCATTACCTCACATCGATGTGTTGGTAGATAACACCGCTCAGTTCTCGGTATTTTCTTTCATGGATGGCTTCTCCGGGTATAATCAGATCAAAATGGCACCGGAAGACATGGAGAAAACGACGTTCATTACCCCGTGGGGTACATTCTGCTACAAGGTTATGCCCTTTGGATTGAAGAACGCCGGGGCAACGTATCAACAGGCTATGGTAACTCTGTTCCACAATAAGATACACAAAGAAATTGAATGTTATGTGGACGGCATGATTGCCAAGTCCCAGGACGAAGAAGGGCATTTGGTCAATCTCAAAAAAGTTGTTTGATAGATTGATAAAGTACAAACTAAGGTTGAATCCAAACAAGTGTACATTCGGAGTGCATTCCGGTAGGTTGTTGGGTTTCATTGTTAGCCAAAGAGGAATCGAGGTAGATCCTGCAAAAGTAAAAGCAATACAAGACATGCCTGCACCGAAAATAGAAAAAGAAGTGCGTGGGTTTTTAGGGAGATTGTATTACATTTCGCAGTTTATATCTCATCTAACTGCCACATGCGAGCCAATATTCAAATTGTTAAGAAACGAGTAAACAGTCAGGTGGAATGAGGACTGTCAAAGAGCCTTTGAAAAGTTAAAAGAATATCTGCAGAAGCCTCCGATTCTAATGCCTCCAGTTCCAGGATGGCCACTTATCATGTACTTGACTGTGTTAGAAGGGTCGATGGGGTGTGTTTTAGGCCAACATGACAAGTCTAGTCGAAACGAGTATGCTATTTACTACCTTAGCCAAAAGTTTACCGACTGTGAATCCCGTTATTCACTGCTCGAGAAAACTTGATGCGCTTTGGTATGGGCTGCTCGCCGACTGAGGCAGTACATGTTGATTCATACCACATTGCTAATCTAAAAAATGGACCACGTCAAGTACATTTTCGAGAAACCAGCATTAACCGGAAGGGTTGTAAAGTGGCAAATGATCTTAACAGAGTATGACATACAATATACTTCATAGAAAGCCAACAAAGAAAGTGTATTGTCGGTTTATCTTGCACATCAGCCACTTGAAGACGACTACCAGCCGATGAAGTTTGATTTCCCTGATGAGGACATCGTGTACCTCCAGGCAAGAGATTGCGAGGAACCACTTCCGGAGGAGGGGCCTGACCCTGAATCCAAATGGAAGTTGATGTTTGATGGGGCAGTCAATATCAACGGACGTGGAGTTGATGCTGTTCTTATCACTTCCGAAGGTGTTCATTTTCCCTTCGCTTCCAGAATTACTTTTGGCTGCACCAACAATGAAGCGGAATAAGAGGCGTGCATAATGGGAATAGAGGAGGCTATTAACCTTCGGATTAAGACTCTCGAGATATTCGGAGATTCAGCCCTCATCATCAACCAGATTACCGACAAGTAGTATACACATCAAGAACACTTAATTCCTTATAGGGATTACGCCAGAAGACTATTGACGTTCTTCACAACGGTTAAGCTTCAGTACATACCACGAGATGAGAATCAATTTGCCGACGCATTGGCTACCCTCTCTTCGTCCATCAAAGTCTTATGTTGGAACTATGTGCCCAGGATTGACATT
This sequence comes from Lathyrus aphaca, assembly GCA_963966055.1. Lineage (NCBI taxonomy): Eukaryota > Viridiplantae > Streptophyta > Magnoliopsida > Fabales > Fabaceae > Lathyrus > Lathyrus aphaca. The sequence continues at coordinate 42,310,628 of OZ014525.1, read as the reverse complement.
TCCAGGCTCGACACACCCGCTTACGTTTTCTCTGTAGATGCAGTGTCTGATGAGAAACCTTGGTATTTTGATATCAAGCTTTTCCTGGAAAAACGAGAATATCTAGCTGGGGCATCATCCAATGACAAGAAGACCTTGAGACGACTTGCTGCTAGCTTCTTCTTGAACACAAATGGGGTCGTGTATAAGAGGAATTTTGACATGGTCTTGCTCAGATGTGTGGATAGACACGAAGCAGGCCTGTTAATGGAGGAAGTCCACGAGGGAACTTTCGGTACTCATGCAGGTGGACATACAATGGCTAAGAAGTTGTTGAGATCAGGGTATTATTGGCTAACAATGTATGCAGACTGTTGTTCATACGCCCGTAAGTGCCACAAGTTCCAGATATATGCAGACAAGGTGCATGTCTCTCCAAGCCCGCTCAATGTCATGTAATCTCCTTGGCCCTTTTCTATGTGGGGCATTGACATGATCGGGAAGATAGAGCCTACTGCTTCAAACGGTCATCGTTTCATCTTGGTTGCGATTGATTATTTCACCAAGTGGGTTGAAGCGGCATCTTATGCCAATGTCACTCGTCAAGTGGTAGCCAGATTTCTGAAAAGAGATATCATTTGCAGATACGGAGTGCCCGAGCGAATCATTACAGACAATGGTTCCAACTTAAACAACAAGATGATGGCAGAGCTGTGCCGGGACTTCAAGATTCAACATCACAATTCTTCTCCTTACCGGCCAAAGATGAACGACGCGGTAGAGGCGGCTAACAAGAATATCAAGAAGATTGTGCAGAAGATTGTTGTCACTTACAAAGATTGGCGCGAGATGTTACCATTCGCGCTGCATGGGTACCGAACGTCGGTCAAGACGTCAACTGGGGCAACTCCTTTCTCCTTGATGTATGGCATGGAAGCAGTCTTTCCTGTTGAGATAGAAATCTCTTCATTGCGTGTGATGATGGATGTGAAGCTTGATGAGGCTGAGTGGGTACGTACCCGATACAATCAGTTGTGCCTAATTAAGGAAAAGAGATTAGCAACTATCTGTCATGGTCAGCTTTATCAGAGGAGAATGAAGCGAGCATTCGACCAACGAGTACGTACTCAAGAGTATCAAGTAGGCGAGCTTGTGCTCAACAGGATCATTCCTCCAGGTTCAGATCACAGGGGTAAGTGGACCCCAAACTACGAAGGCCCATTCATAGTAAAGAAAGTTTTCTCAGGTAGGGCACTAATGCTCACTACTATGGATGGAGAAGATTTCCAGTCTCTTGTTAACTCGGACGCAGTTAAAAAATACTTCGCATAAACAGACCCGCTGGACACAAAAACAGAGTTAAAGTCCTGGCAAGAAAAGGGAATCCCAGCAAGCTAAAAACAGAATAAAAAGCTCGGGTAAAAGTTAGGGAAATAAGAAAAAAAATGTACACCCGCTGAGTTGAAAAGCTACATCGGACAGCTCAGGCAAAAAAGGGTATCCCGGTGGATTGAAAACTCGAAAGGGTGATCCACGTAAAACTAGGGAATAAGCGAACAACTGCGATCCGGGAATCCGAACCAAATCACTGTTTCGTACAGCCTGACAATATCAGAAGGATAGGAATCAGTCCCTGTAAACACCCCAAATTTGCCCTCACTCATTTCACCATGGCTTGTGATATTTTCGTGTGCATAAGTTCAATCATGTCATCTCATATTGCATTTTTGCTTCATTGCATTGTTTCTAAGTCATCTGCATCTAGGGTTTGGTATCTGAGCCATCCCTGAGCCATTTGAGCCACTCCAAAGGTCATCAATCACTTCAAAGGGGTCCATGTATGTTCAAGCATCATATTATATCCTCACAAAGTCAAAAAGTCAAAGAATCACAAGAACTGAGAAAGGCATGGAAGCAGAGCCAGGTTTAACTACACAGATGACCTAAAATTAGGGTTTTGGTTTCAGAGGCCATAACTCCAATTATTTTGGTCATTCTTGTTTCTATTGGTCTCTATATGTAATGAGGATCATGCATATCAATTTTCATGAAGAAATTCAATGGGGAAGGCATCTGATCAAGGGTTGACTTCTTGAGCAAGTCAGTGAAAAATCAGGGCATCTGAGGCTCCCAATGACCCAACCAAGGGGGTTTCTCCATCATTTTGAATGTGTATGGTCTTTATTTGATCATATAAGATGTTAGAAGTTCACAAAATTGAAGAATTTCAAGCCATTTGCAAAGTTGCCTTTTTGGGAAAGTGACTTGTAATGCAAACTTGCCATTTTGGGAAAGTTTTTCAACCTCTTCTTTTTGATTCAAAAATGCTTCAAATGAGAAAACTTTGGTCATGAAAGTTGTAGAATGGATCCTCCCATTTTCAAAAAGTACAAGAACTCATTCTAATTCATTTTGGATCAAAAGTTATGGCCTTGCAAAGTTGGATAAAATCATTGAAATTTCACTTTTGCACAAAGAGGGAAACTTGCAATTTCACATGCCAAGCATTCTTGTGACTTCAATGTGACCTCTAATCATCATACAAACACAATGCATGACCTAAAATTCAGTTTGGCCCAAGAAATTTCCCATTTTTATGTCTTAAATTTCAAGTAACCATAAGCCATTTTCCATAAAAGTGCAAAAAGGGGAATTCTTGCAAAATGATTCCCAAAGGTTTGTATGATCTCTAGCTGGTCTCAAAACATTGCCATAACCTCATGGGACATCTCACACCAAAATTCAGCAAGAGATATCACATGTTCATGACCAAAAACCACAAAATGTAACAAGTTTCCAAAATGCAAAATCACTTCAAACTTGTGATCCAGGCCATCCAGCTCACCACAATTGATCCAAGAGTCATCCTTGAACTCAGCTGATGCAGTACAAGCCAAGAAACCATCTCTGCCACAGCCCATGCCTCAAGTACACCAAACCATGACTTTTTGCGATTTCTCCCATGCTCTTGGAATAGTGATCAGCAGCCTCTACTAACCTGCTCCCCAACCTACTCAAACATTATGGGAGTGATATAGCAACTGATTGGGCATTGAAACAAGACACAATCCAGCTTGCACAAAAACTGGTCTGAACCTTCTCCTCTTCGAAACTCCTCCTCAACCATCAAACCTTCATTTTTCTTTCACCAATAAGTCACAAATCACTCATAGAACAAGAATCACCCCCTGAAACAGCTTGAATCCCCACATACACAAACTCCCATTTCTGCTATACCAGAGCTGAAACATTCAAACCAGCCACTCCCCAAGTTTTCTAAGCTTCATTCCATCATCAGGAGGTTCAAAGAAGCAGGCTTGCACAAAGGGAAAGTCCAGAAAGCTCAAAAATAGAGAAGCTTCATCTCAGGTAACATGAAGAACATTTTTCCCAGAAACTAATTTTTAAGTTCTTTTATGATGCTATGTGTTCCCCTGATCATGAATATGTGTTTACTTTTGAAAATAGTGAAGAAACCAGCATGTATGATGACTCTGAACATTTCCCCGTGTTTTGTATTTTGTTTCGATTCGTGCTTGTGAGTTGAAATAAATGAATTTGAGATGAGGGTTTAGGATTAGATTGATGAGAGGATCATTTTGGTGAAAGAAATTTGAGGCTTGGTAACCTATAGAGGGAACTAGGGTTTGTGCTTGCCGGAGAAGATGACCGGAACCACTGTTCCGGTCATCTGAATGTCATTAGCCCTAATTAGGGTTTAAGCCAGTTTTGAATTGAGACCCTTGGATCTGCCTTCCCGCGCGTGCATGTATGGACCAGATCTTCCCATTAGCCATTAATCAGTCATTAATTAATTAAATCCAGGATTAATTAAATATTAAGTGAGTTTATCCAGGTTTGAACTTGGGCCATTGGATGTGGCGCCAAGTCAACACCTTCAAACCCAGATTCAATCTGGTCCTCACCTTTTGCATACTTTCTTTTATTTTAATTTTATTTCATTTATTTTACATTTAACTTGTACGAATTTTTAAAAATAGGAAAACACTTTAAAAAATTCTGAAAATTTTTGTCAAGCATTTCATTAATTTTCAGAACCCAAAATTATTTTTATTTTCATTTTTTGCATTAAAAATTATTTTTAAATCATTTAAATGTTTATTTTTAATTAGTTAATGGAAATTAATTAATTAAAAATGCATTTAGGTATTTAAAAATCACCAAAAAATTCACATTACATTGAAAAACATTTAGAAACATTATTCAACTCTCAAAACAAATTTCTTTTTGGTTCTTGAACCATTTTGACCTTTTTCATTGGAATTAAATTTGTTTAAAGGCAATATTTTTGTTCAAACTTTGAAAAATTCATTCTGCCTAACCCTAAAGAGTTTGATGATGGTTCTTCTTGCATTGCATCCTTCATAGCATGTAGTTTCTAGGGTAAAATGGGTTGGCATTTATCTCTCATTTTCAATTTGATGAGCATTTTTCGTTTTGAGGTACCTTGAAACCCTAGTTAACTTAGAAAATTCATAAACTCCATTAGGTTAAGAGTTGGATCCCCTCCTTTGGGCAGTGAACTTGTGTAGGGTTATGGTTTCTTTGTTCCCATTTTCAATTTTTTATCTTGTCATTTGCTTCTGATTTTGATTTTTGTATGGCATGTTGTTCATAAACCCTAATTTGTGCCTTCCTTTGCATCCATCTCTCACATGCTTGCATTCAAGAACTTGTCATGACATTTTGTGCATCCATATGACATATAAGACATCTTAGGATATATTAGAATCATGTTTGATCATTGCATCTTTCATTTGCCATGTTATGCATTCATATCATCTCTTAAACTTTCATGAACTTTCATGGTTCAAAGCATACCTCATTTGCACCCTCATCCTTGTATGATCATCCACAAATCTTGACATGAGTTTGCATCATCTCTTAGCATCTGTAACATCATGTTTATGCTTCTGACTTTGGTTTGCATCATGACATTTCATCTTATTTGCATCACATTTCATTCCTTTTGCTAACTTTTCAGGTGGTAAGTTGTTTTGAGAAGTGAATTTGCCTTCACTTCTCACAATCTCTCCTCATCTCCCTTATGCATCATTGCTGCATTTTATCTTTGTATTTGAGTGAGCTTGCTCATTCATGTTCATCTCTTACTTTCTTTCTTCAGGCAACTTGTCTTTTTAAGTGAAGCAAGTTGTCTTGTTTCTCTCTGCTTCTTTCTCCTTTCATCTTCTTCTTTCCTTGGTGGCTCTTTAAAGATTCTTTCTCTCTTAAGCCTCACAAACCCTAGGATACCCAAGCATGATAACAATTAGAGTTTGATTAGTCCCCCATTTAGTTTTGCCTTTGTGTCATCTTTGTGTCTTCTCTTCTCATCTCATAATCAAGGACTAAAACCTAAAGGCTTTAAGGCTTTGTGATTAAGCTTATGCCTGCATCCTTCTATTAGGATGGAGTGTATAACTTTAATCCTAAGTGTTAAACCCTTAATGTGTTTAAACCCTTTAATCAATCCATTTAATAACCACTAAGACATCAAGCTTGTAACTTGGGCCTTGCATTAGGGTTCTAATTCTTCCTTAAGTGGTTAAGAAGGAATAACCCTAGTGTTAATGGACAAGTCCCCCTCAAGTTGTCTTACAAACCATAAAAGTCACTTCTTCATCTTACCATTAACTAAAATCCATTTAATAAAGGCTTGTTTTGTCATGAGGTTAATCCCTAATCATGGATTAAGTTGAGGAGCTTTCCTCAGCTTAAATGTTCTCATCTATTATCCTTCTATTAGGATGGTGTAATGAGTCCATTAAATCTTTGATTATGGCTTGAACTCATTACTTAACACTAAACAAAAACTCCAAAAAACATCTAAATAATCACAAGTAGGTTAATGATCTTAATCCTACATCATGGTGATTAAGTGTGAGGTGCTTACCTCATACTTAAAGTATTCTCATTACCCCTAATCAGAGGGAAGATATGATGAGTTTACTAACCCTTTGATTAGGCTTAAGCTCATTAACTTATGACAAGCAAAAAGTAGTAAAAGACTGAAAACACAAAAACAAACAATAATCGTCTCCTCCGGGATTCTTTTCTCATCTCTTCACTCACAAACGAGAACGTGCTTCTTCCGTCTAATGCAAGACAGTTTGCACCTGAGCCAGACAGGTCATACACTTGAGCATAGACAAGTAAGCAGTTCAAAAGTCAATTCATCTTTCAGTCTCTTTGAGTCGAACTACGGTGTTCTGACTTCCTCATTGCACGAGAGGATACGTAGGCATAACTTAATAGTTATCGAACAAAAGTCTCTGTATACTCCCCCTTCTTCCAGCATCATTCTTTAAGCCTCATAGTCTTGAGCCTTGCACTCTTTCCTTACACTGTCACTTCACATATTTCACTTCACTTTCTTTTAGCACTGACACTTGCATTCTTTTCCAGCTTTGATACACAGATTGCACTGACACTACCCCTTTAAACACAAATCATTTAAGCGTGGATCCCGTCGAGTACGGCGGACAATCTGGGTGCTAATACCTTCCCAGGTTGTAACCAACCCCCTTTCTCAGTCTCTCTGGTTCGCAATCGTCTTATCCATCTTTTCTTAGGTTTATGCAGCATTACCTTTCCTTCGGGATAAAAATGCCTAGCTGGCGACTCTTGTCTTTCTGAGTTCACCCTTGTGTGTTCTCTCTTCTTTCGCCGACCGTTCGCGTCTGTACCTCCTTATGACCTAGCCTCATCAGGTGGGAGCGACAGCTTGGCGACTCTGCTGGGGAACCTTATATTGTAACCAGGGCTTCTGGTTCTTTTTGTGGGTTGCTCCTAGCGCTTGTTTGATTTGTGTTTACTGGGGTGTTATGTGCTAATTGTGTTTGTTTATATACTTTATTTATTGCTTTGTGTACAGCTTTATTTATTGCTTTCTTTACAGTCTTTCATATTTCATACTGTCATTATCATTGCTGGATCTGGCTTTTGTCTTGTTGGGTGGGGTTCTATTGAGAGTTTAAGGTCCTATACCTGGGACCTGAGTGACACCTAGGCTAGAGTAGTTCATGTTCTTTCCCATTCCATTTCGGTCTGGTGCGGGAATATGAAACACGGTTCAGATGTGGGTTTCTTCTTGAGAACTCTGTGCTACAGATTTCCTGTAGTGCTAGGGCTATCTGGGAAGCCTGCTAAGTCTGGATGACCTTTATTATGACCTTCAGAAACTGAGGTGAATTAGAGGAGGATCTTTTATGGTTATTGTAAACATTGTACCTCCGGGTTAGAAGTGTTTACACTTCTCATAACTGATCCGAGTCTGAAGATCCTTGTTTTAGAACACTACCTGTGAGGGGGGTTGGGCTGTTTACAGGTTTGCAGGTACCCTTGGCCACATCATACCCTGTCACTATTTGGTTTAAGAGTACCTCATTTTGGACATTTTTTGTGATTAACCCTGGGCATGTGACTCTTTATTTGAGTCCCCCACCCTGGTTACTGGATTTCTGAACCTCCATCTGGATTTCTTGAACATACATGGGCCTTATATATCAAGACAGATAATCAGATCCAGCTTGATCACAAACCCTTGCATATCATTTGCATACATCATAATTGCATCATTTAACATTTGTTTATTTGTTTTTCAGGGTATCCATATCATATCTGGCTTGGTTTTGACCCTTTCTTCTGCATAGACCTCTGCTTCAATTGACTTCATCAGTTTTCTGCTTCAGCTATCCTCATCATCACCAGCATTAGCCTGTCAGTGACTCATCTCCAGTATCAGCCTTGATCTTCATCAGCCGCTATCTTCATCATCTTCAGCAGCATTCATGGCTACTCCCAGGAAGAGCAACATATCATACCATTTCTTTGAGCCCGTGTTGACTGGTATTAGGCAGGTCCAGTCACTGATCACCCCTGACCACATCCCATTATTCAGAGAGCATTATGGAGGTATCCTGGATATGGTTATGGACCATGACCCTTCTCAGAGGATCATGATCCACACATGCCTGCAGTTTTATGACCCTCCTTTGAGATGCTTCACATTTCCAGACTTTCAGCTAGGACCTCTGCTGGAGGAGTTTTCATCATTGATTGGAGTACCTGTCAGGGGTGGTGTCCCCTTCAACCCAGAGATGCCAGCTCCCAGTAATGGAGAAGTAGCAAAAGCACTGTACTTGGAGCCTGCTTTGATTGAGCAAAGTATGACAACAAAAGCTGGGATCCCTGGTTTGCACTTAGACTTCTTGATTTCTCAGGCCATCCTGAAGGCCTCTTTGGGAGAATGGAGGGCAGTTTGTGCACTGTTAGCCCTCAACATATATGGGGTTATACTGTTTGCAGATGAGCCCAAATTTGTCAGCAAGAATGCCATTCATCTTTTCCTTCTAAAGAACCCAGTACCCACATTGCTGGGAGATTTCTACTACTCCATTCATCAGAGGAATGAGAAACAAAGGGGGAAGTTAGTGAGATGCTGTGCTCCTTTGTTTCACACTTGGCTGCTCAAACACCTGCATAAGTCAGATGCCTTCCTGAATCCTCACCAACAGAAGAATTGGGCCAAGAGGCTCATTGCTTTGACTTCAGATGATATCAGATGGTGCACTCAGAGCACCAAAGGCAAAGACATTATCACCAGCTGTGGACAATACCCAAATGTACCTTTGATAGGAGTAAAGGGTTGCATCAACTACAATCCTTTGCTGTTTAAAAGACAACTGGGCTATGCTTTGGTTCACCCTCCTAGAGTGCAAGATTTAGCTGAGACCCTGTATTGTGAAGTAAAGCCTAATTCAGCTATTGTCAGACAAGCATCCTGGGCTTGGGACAACATCCAGACAAAAGGGATGGCTATTCTTGGAAGGTGTAATAATGTTGCCTCAGCTCAATACTTTGACTGGTCACATACTAGAGCTCAGATTACTGGAATTCCTTTCACCGTTGAGGATACACCTGGACCATCTACAGTACAGCCAGCAGCCACTGTCAGCCTGAAGGAATTTGAGAAACTGAAGGAGAGGAATGAGAATCTGTCTCAAGCTCTGAAGAAGACTCTTTGGGAAAGGAGTGATGGTCGTCTGGACATTGAGAGGTTGGAGAAGCTTAGGGTGGAGCATCTAGCCAAGATTGAGAAAACAGAGGACTATATCAAGAAATCAAGAGCTGGGGAGCAAATATTGAAGAATGCCTGTAAAGAGGCCAAATTTCAGAAGGCTAGGACTGAGCTCTATCTGCAGGAGAGTCAGGCTAGGTGGGTCAGGATCACTGAAGCCCGTACTCAAGAAGATCAGAGAACTCAAGCCAAGATTGAGCAGTTAGAGGCCAATGAAAAGAAGCAGCAGGAAGCCTTGCTGGAAGCCCAGAAGGAGATTTCAGAATTAAAGCTTAGGGCTGGATTGAAGAGGTCAAAGGACCAAGACAGGCACAAAAAGCTGACCACTGCCATTGCCACCAGAAACCTCCTCATCATGACTATTACAGAGCATCCAGCTGGTCCAGTGACTGAGGCACTTCTGAAGGAGGTTAAGGAGGATGAGTTTGGACTAGATGTCTGACTTTTTGATTGTTGTTGTTTTTCATTTGATGTACTTTTCTTTTGTGTTGTATTTTGACCCTTCAGGGGCATGTGTTGTAAAAAACAGACTATGTATTATTCACCCTTTGTAATATATTTTAGTTTGTTTCCATTTGAGTTTTCTTTCTCAACAACATCAAAGCATCTTCCTCGAGGTCTGGAAAGGTCAAAACCAAGAACCAAGCCAGATACCTTGGAAAACAAATAAGCATACTGCATTGCATACTAACTCTTGTTTTGTTTTGTAGGTTTTATTATTGTTTGTCTCTAACTCTGTTGTAAATCTCAGGAAATATTGCTCGCAGAAGAGTGTTCCCTGTCAACCGTGCACACCGGTATCCTACTCGCAACAACCTTCCGGGTATTCTAATGGAGCAAGTACAGCAAGACCTGACAGAGGTCAGAACCTAGATGGATAATGAAAGAGTGGAGATGAGGAACCAAATGACTCAATTCATGACTGTAATGACTGGCTTGGCCCAGAGCCAAGAAAGGTTAAGGGCGTTGGTAGAAAGACAAACCCCCGAGGAACCTCATCCTGGCACAGGAGGAACAAGTAATAATGAAAGGGGTCAGCCTCATGTTAATCCACCTGTATTTGGACCTCATCTAGATCCGGAAGTCAACATCCCGGGTAATGTGCAAGGAAATACTACTGGGGGGAGAATCTTGCAAGAAGATCCCCAAGAAGAGCAGTTTACTGTCATGGGAGTTGGAGACGAAGTCTATGATAGGAAGTTTGATGAAATTGCTGAGAAGTTGAGGTCTTTGGAGTCTCAAAACTCTTTAGGTTTCGATGTAATGGATATGGGGCTAGTGGATGGGGTGAGAATTCCCCACAAATTCAAACCCCCGTACTTTGAGAAATACAATGGAACCTCTTGTCCACGAACTCACCTGCAGTCTTTTCTGGGAAGACTTAAAGCATATACCATGGATGAAAAGCTGTGGATGTTCTATTTTGAAGACAGACTGACTGGGGCTTCAAGGGAGTGGTATTCACACTTGACCAGAGCTACTGTCAGATGCTGGAAGGACTTAGCTGAAGCCTTCATCAGAAAATATCAGTATAATCTGGATATGGCTCCTAACAGAACCCTCCTAATGGGAATGTCTCAATCCTCCAGAGAAAGCTTCAGGGAATATGCCCAAAGGTGGAGACAGCTTGCTGCTGCTGTCCAGCCACCCATGTCGGAAAGATAAATGGCCGACATGTTCATGAATACTTTGCAAGGAACATAAATTGATAGGTTGGCTGCCTTTTCTTCCACCAGTTTTGCTGACGTAGTTATAGCCGGTGAAAGAATTGAAAGTCTATTGAAAATGGGCAAAATTTCTGATAATGGTGCAAGTTCATCTAGTAATCCCAGGAAGCCTTTTGTGGGACCCAGAAGAACCAGTGAGACAAATGCCATTCATGCCAGCAGGGGCAGACCTCAGTATGTTCACAGATCAGTAGCAGTTTTCACTATTCCAGCTCCGATCCCTCAGCAACCAACATATCAACAACAACAACCACCACAATATCAGCAACAAATTCAGTATCCGCCATAGAGAACCTACAACAACAATAGCAATCAACAACAACGACCCTTTCAGCAAAGACCGTCACAGGCAAACAGGGTGATTGACCCTATCCCTATGCCTTATGCTGCTTTATTGCCACAACTCCTGAAGCTTAACTTGGTTGAGTTAAGGACATTGGCACCACCCGATCCCTCCAATCTCCCAAAGAATTATGATGTCAAAGCCAGGTGTGCTTTCCACTCCAATGCACCTGGCCACAATACGGAAAAATGTAGGGCATTGCAAAGAAAGTTCAAGATCTGGTGGATTCTAAAGCCCTCAACTTCGCACCACCTCCGAATGTCAACAGAAATCCTATGCCTAATCATGGTGGGCCGAGGATTAATGCCATTGAGAAAGACAAACCATCTACTCTGATCACCAGTGTTGCACAAATTCGAACACCTCTGGTCGAAATTAAAGCTCAGCTTCTAGAGTGCCAGGTGTTCCCCGGGTGTGAGCTCGGTTGTGGATATTGCAACATTGCAGTCAATGGGTGTGATAATTTGAGAAGCGGCATAGATGGTCTTATCAAGGATGGTATCCTTCAGATCTCAACAACGGCGCCTACAAATCCAGCAATTCCTTTAACAACAATTCCCGATTCTTCTACAACAGCAGCAACAATCATTCCTACCGATTCATCAATATCATCAGCAATGGCTCCGTCCATCACTTCAACGAGTCAAGTTTCAACAACCATTGCCTCCGCAACATCAGCATCTATTTCATCAGCAGAATCTTCTACAACGCCAACAGAAATTAATGAAGATGTCTCAGCAGTCACCATCTACTATGATCCATCAAGCGTTCCCTCAGACAACAACTTCCAACAACAAACAGTGGCACCTCCTGCCAGGTCACCAGTCACAATTTACTATGATCCGCACACCATTATAGTACCTTCCTCTGCAGCAGTCAGCCCGGTCACCATAACGGTGCCCGGACCCGTTCCTTATGAAAGCAGCAATGCCATACCTTGGCATTATGGCTCTGATCTCTACTGCAACGGGGAGAAAATCACTCTGGATTCATTAACCTCTTCTCCACAAATTGATAATGTTGGGGGAGGCGGAGGCTTCACCAGAAGCGGACGCCTTTTTGCCTCACAAACACAAAGACCTAATGCGGAAGCAGAAGCTGCTGCCAAAGCAAGAGGAAAGAGTGTGATATCTGAAGAGCCAATTATCAAAGAAACTTAGAAGACATCTTTCGAACAAGATGTAAACGAGTTCATGAGAATCATAAAGAGAAGTGATTACAAGGTGGTGGATCAGCTTCACCAAACTCCCTCAAAAATCTCCATATTATCCCTGTTGATGTGTTCTGAAGCTCACAGGAATGCATTATTGAAAGTCCTGCACGCAACATACGTGCCAGAGGAGATTACTATTAATCAGCTAGAAACCGTGGTGGCAAATGTCAACACCAGTCATGGACTGGGCTTCACCAATGCTGATTTAACAACGGAGGGACGTAACCACAACAAGGCTTTACACATCACCTTGGAATGCAAGGGTGCTGTTCTATCTCATGTGCTGGTAGACACTGGGTCATCACTCAATGTTCTGCCAAAGAAAGCCTTAGTGAAGCTGGAGTATGATGGCTTGGCATTGCGTCCGAGTAATTTGGTGGTGAGAGCATTTGATGGCTCTAAAAGATCAGTGCTTGGGGAGATTAATCTGCCTGTGATGATTGGCCCGCAGACCTTCAAGACTACCTTCTATGTGATGGACATTCCGCCGGCCTACAGCTGTCTGTTGGGTAGACCCTGGATCCACGCCGCTGGCGCTGTTACGTCTACCCTTCACCAGAAGCTGAAATTCGAGTGGGAAGGCCAAATCATCACCATCTGTGGGGAGGAAGACATCTTTGTTAGCCATTGTAAACACCCCAAATTTGCCCTCACCCATTTCACCATGGCTTGTGATCATCCTCATATGCATAAACACAATCATATCACTTCATATCTCAAATTTTGATTCACTGCATAGTTTCTAAGGCATCTGCACCTAGGGTTTGTGATCTGAGCAATCCAAGAGTCTCTTGAGCCACTCCAAAGGCCACCAATCATCTCAAAGGGGTCCATGTGTGTTCAATCATCATATTCCATCTCTTCAAAGTCAAAAATGCAGAGGAATCACAAGGACTAGGGTTTGAGTGGATGCAGAGCCAGTTCAAACTGCGCAGTTGACTGAAAATTAGGGTTTTGGTTTCAGAGGCCATAACTCCAAATTTTTTGGTCATTCTTGTTTCCATTGGTCTCTATATGGTATAGGGAGTATACATATCAATTTTCATGAAGAAATTCCATGGGGAAGTCATCTGATCAAGGGTTGACTTTTCAGACAAGTCAGTGCAAAATCAGGGCATCTGAGGCCCCCAATGACCCAACCAATGGGTGATCTTCATCATTTTGAGTGTATATGGTCTTTATTTGATCATGGAAGAAGATTGAAGTTCACAAAAATCAAGAATTTGGAAGTTTTGCAAATGTTGACTTTTTGGGCATAGTTGACTTTTCAAGAATGCATCATTTTAGGTCATTTTTCAAGCCTTGATTCTTGATCCAAAAAGGCTTCAATTGGAAAAACTTTGGTCATGAAAGTTGTAGATCTCATCTTTCCCTTTTCAAAAAGTACAAGAACATGATCAAACTCTTCATGAAGCAAAAGTTATGGTGTGACAAAGTTGGTTAAAATCATTGATTTGCAAGGCATGCTTCAAATGGAAATTTTGCAAAGTCATGAACCAAAGCCTTTTGTGACCTCTAATTCATTTCAAACCATGACACAAACTTTCCTTAGGCTTTAAAAGTCAGAATTGGATCAAGAATGCCCATGGTTTATGTTTGGTTGGCCAAAGAAATCACATGTGAACCATAAGGCAACAAGTTGCAAAACCACTCATTTCACTTCCTACAACTTGCAACCTTGGATGCTGACCTTGCTAGCTCTCTCACCACACCATGCTGCGCAGCCCCTAGCCCTTGTACCAAGCTAGCACCTCACCATACTTCTCTTACACAAAAGGTGGACTTTGAGCAAAAGCAAACTTACCTATCACAGCAGGCCATGTCACATCATCCAGCCAATTGGATTAGTTTATACTTTTCATTTGCAGGTCATTCCATACATCTAGCAAGGCTGAAACTCTCTCATAGAGGACATTCACCAAAACACTCCATTTTGCATCTTCCTTCGAATTTGTTTCCTCAGCTCACAAACACAAAAGCCAAGTCCATTGATCAAATCACCATGCTTCATCGACCCCAAATCCACAAGACCCAGGCCTGAAACAAGCCCTAACTCCATTTCACCATTTTCACTCCATAAAGCAAAAGCCTTCGAATCTGCTTCTACAAGCCATAAACACTCAAACAAATTCCACACATCAACTCACCTTGCTTCACTGACCAGAAACCACCCACTACTTTGGCCTGAAACCCCCCATAACTCGAATACGATTTTCACATGCCCTTAGTCAGAGCTTCTGCAAACTCACAACACAGCCATTTTAAACTCCATCCAAGCATTGCAAGCTTCTTAGGAGGTTCAGTGGAGTTGATTGGAAGCAAGAAACTGGTCCAGAAGCTCTTGGGTTGAAAGCTCCATCTCAGGTGACACCATGAACTTTTTTTCCAGAACTCTTATTTCTTGTTTCTAAATGGTAAAGCATGCTCTCATGATCACACTGAACCTTTTATTTTTGAAAATGATTGAGTTTTGAGGTTGTATGGCCTGACTGAAACTTTGCCCGTAAATTGCTTTTTGCTTTGATTCTCATGGTTCAGTGAAAATAATTGGATTTTGGGGAGGGGTTTAGGTTTAATGATGTTTAAGGAGTGAATCTGGAGGTTTTGGTGAGGTTTTGATGCGTTTTGGGTAAGTTTGAGAATTCTCAGGGAGGGTGTCACCGGAGAAGACGACCGGAGCTTCTCCGGTGACCTGAATTTGATTAGGGTTTTAATTACGTCATTAATGAGAGTTTGAATTCTGGCCGTAGATGCGTTTGACTTTGGTTGACCCGCGCGCAAACAAATGGCCAGGATGGTTTCACTTAGCCCTAATCCACGTCATTAAGTAAATTCATATACAGCGCTTTTAGCAAAAAGCGATGTCTAAGGCTAGGGAGAAGCGCTGTCTAAGGTGTAAAGCAAGAGCGCTGTCTAAGGCTAGGAAGAGCGCTGTCTAAAGTCTTGTGTTATTTCATTTTTTTCTTTTTTTTATTTTACTTGCACAATTATTTTAAAATAGTAAAAAATTCTTAAAAATTATGAAACTTTTTCCTAAAAGTTTTATTAATTTTTAAGACCCAAAAATATTTTTATTTTATTTTTTATCATTAAAAAAGTATTTTTAAATATTTAAAAGATTATTTTTAATTGATTAATGGAAATTAATTTATTAAAAATACTTTTAGGTATTTAAAAATTACAAAAAAATTCATGAAATGTTCTAAGACATTTAGAAACATTGTCCAACCTTAAAACCAAATTTCTTTTTTGATCTTGATGCATTTTAAGAATTTTTCATTGAATTAAATCATTTTTTATGCATTATTTTGATCATGAGTTCAAAAATTCATTTCTGCCTATTGGAGAAGGTTGAAACATTGATTCTTCTTGCATTGTTTTATGTTTAGCATGTAGTTTCTAGGGTAAAATGGCCATGATTTGTTTCTTCATTTTCTAATTGTTTGGCATTTCTTTTGTTAAGAACCCTAAAAAACCCTAATAACTTGTAAAAATCATATCTTGAGTTTGGTTGAGAGTTGAGAGTTCCCCTTTGGACCTTGGTTTAGTATAGGTTTAGGGTTTCTTGGGGTAGTATTTTCCATTTTTTATCTTAGGGTTTGCTTCTGTTTTGGGTTTTTGTTTGATGTTTGATCCATGAACCCTAATTTGAGCTTTCACTTGCATCCCTCTTGCATTTCCTTGCATAACATGACTTGTCTTTGCATTTCGTGCATTCTTGTGATTCATTTGGCATCTTAGGGCACATAGAAAGCATGTTTGATCATTGCATTACATATTTGCCATGTCATTTGTCTTGTATGCTTCATAACTTTTCATGTGTATCCATGCTTCTAGACTTGCACCATTTGCATCCATGAACTTGTATGAACATTCCCATGTGCTGCCTCATGTTTGCAGCACCTCATAACATCATAATCATCATCAACATGCTTCTGGTTTTGCTTAGCATCATGCCATTTCATCCCATCTTGCATTGCATTGCATTTCTTTCTAACATTTCAGGTGGTAAGTAACTTTGAGAAGTGAGTTTGCCTTCACTTCTCATAACTTTTCTTTTCATCTCTCTTGCATCCATTGCTGCATTTCTATATGTGTTTGAGTTTGAGCTTGCTCATTCTTTCTCCTCCCACTTTCTTTCTTCAAGTGACTTGACTTCTTGAATGAAGCAAGCCACTTTGTTTCTCTTGATCCTGTTCATCTGCATCCTGGTGGTTCTCTTTGAAGATTGTTCTTGTTCAAACCTCACAAACCTTAGGAACAACCAAGCATGACAATGATTAGGGTTTTGATTAGTCTCCCCTCTTAGTTTTACCTTTGTGTCTCTTTTGAGTCTTCTCTTCTCATCTCATAATCAGGAACTAAACCCTAAAGGCTTTAAGGCTTTGTGATTAAGCTTATGCCTGCATCCTTCTCTTAGGATGGAGTGTATAACTTTAATCCTAAGTGTTAAACCCTTAATGTGTTTAAATCTCTTAATCAATTCACTTAATAATCATCAAGACATCACACTTGTAACTTGGGCCTTGCATTAGGGTTCTAATTCTTCCTTAATTGGTTAAGAAGGACTAACCCTAGTGTTAATGGACAAGTCCCCCTCAAGTTGTCTTACAAATCATAAAATCCACTTCATAATCATACCATTAAATAAAATCCACTTAATCAAAGGCTTGTTTTGTCATGAGTTTAATCCCTAATCATGGATTAAGTTGAGGAGCTTTCCTCAGCTTAAACATTCTCATCTATTATCCTTCTATTAGGATGGTGTAATGAGTCTGTTTGATCCTTGATTATGGCTTAACCTCATTACTCAACACTAAACAAAAACACCAAAAATATCTAAATAATCACAAGTAGGTTAATGATCTTAATCCTACATCAAAGGTGTTTAAGTGTGAGAATCTGACTTCACACTTAAGGTACTCTCATTACCCCTAATCAGAGGGAAGATGTGATGAGTTTACTAACCCATTGGTTTAGGCTTAAACTCATTAACTTATGACAAAATCCAAAAAAAAATAAAAGACTGAAAACACAAAAACAAACAATAATCGTCTCCTCCGGGATTCTTTCCTCATCTCATTCACTCACAACCGAGAGCTCGCTTCTTCCGTCTAATGCAAGACAGTTTGCACCTGAGCCAGACAGGTCATACACTTGAGCATAGACAAGCAAGCAGTTCATCAGTCAATTCACCTTTCAGTCTCTTTGGGTCGAACTACGGTGTTCTGACTTCCTCATTGCACGAGAGGATACGTAGGCATAACTTAACGGTTATCGAACAAAAGTCTCTGTACATTCCCCCTCCTTTCTAGCCTCATTCTTTAAGCCTCATAATCATGAGCATACTCTTTCTTACACTGACACTATACATATTACACTTCACACTTCTTTTGCACTGACACCTGTACATTCTTTTCCAGCTATTCTACACACAGATTGCACTGACACTCCCCCTTTAAAGCACAAATCTTTTAAGCGTGGATCCCGTCGAGTACGGCGGACAATCTGGGTGCTAATACCTTCCCAGGTTGTAACCAACCCCCTTTCTCAGTCTCTCTGGTTCGCAACCGTCTTATCCATCTCTTTCTAGGTCTATGCAGCATTACCTTTCCTCCGGGATAAAGATGCCTAGCTGGCGACTCTATTCATCCTCCAGCGAGTTCACGGCTGTGTGTTCTCACTGTTCCCTTCGCCGACCGTTCGCGTCTGTACCTTCATGTGGGCCAGTCCCATTTGTCGGGAGCGACAGCTTGGCGACTCTGCTGGGGACCCTTATACTGCAACCAGGGCTTCTGGTTCTTTTTGTGGGTTCCTCCTAGCGCTTGTTTGATTTGTGTTTACTGGGGTGTTATGTGCTTGTATTTATTTTTGTTTATTGCTTTATGTACAGTTACTTTACTGCTTTCTTTACTGCATTTATATATCGTATTGTCATTGTTGCTGGCTGGATCTGTTGTTTGCCTTGGTGGGTGGGTGATTCATTGAGAGTTAAGGTCCTATACCTGGGACCTGAGTGACACCTAGGCTAGAGTGAATCATATTCTTTCCCATTCCATTTCGGTCTGGTGCGGGAATATGAAACACGGTTCAGATATGGGTTTCTTCTTGAGAACTCTGTGTTGCAGATTTCCTGCAATACTAGGGCTATCTGGGAAGCCTGCTAAGTCTGGATGACCTTTTAGTATTGACCTTCAGAAGCTGAGGTGAATTAGAGGAGGAATTGTTATGGTTATTGTAAACACTGTACCTCCGGGTTAGAAGTGTTTACACTTCTCATAACTGATCCAAGTCTGAGGATCCTTGTTCTAGATCACCACCTGTGAGGGGGTTGGGCTGTTTACAGGTTTGCAGGTACCTTGACCTCAGAATACCCTGTTACTTTGACTTTGTTAAGAATGCTCCATGTTGGACAGTTCTTGTGATTCTAAAACCTTGGACTTGTGGCTCTTTATTTGAGTCCCCCACCCTGGTTACTGGATTTTTAGACCTCCATCTGGAATTCTTGAACACACATGGATCTATACCAAGGCAGTTAATCAGATCCGGCTCAGGCACAAACCCTTGCATTTCATTTGCATACATACCCATCGCATCATATTGACATTTGCCTATTTGTGTTTCAGGGTATCCACCTTCATCTTTGGTTTTGGTTTTGACCCCATCTGCAGTTTTGACCTGTCTCCACCAGCACTTGCTTCAGCCTGTCAGCCATATACTCCAGTTACTTGCACTAGCCAGCCAGTGGCCCACTCCTCAGCATCTTCATCAGCACTTATCCTACTCAGTCCTCAGCATCATGGCTCCAAAGAAAAGCAACATCACCTATCACTTCTTCCAGCCAGAATTGTCAGACATCAGGAGGATTCAAACCCTGATCACTCCGGATCACATACCTTTGTTCAGGGAAAGTTATGGAGATATACTGGACATGGTTATGGATCTGGACCCATCACAAAGAAGCCTGATCCACACCTGCATTCAGTTTTATGATCCCCCACTGAGATGTTTCACCTTTCAAGACTTTCAGTTGGGCCCTCTGTTGGAAGAGTACTCCTCATTAGTTGGCATACCTATCAAGGGTGGAATCCCTTTCAACCCTGAGATGGTCTTTCCTGCTAATGGAGAAATAGCAAAAGCTTTGCATCTGGAACCTGTCCTGATTGAGCAGCATATGACCTCTAAAGCTGGGATCCCTGGTTTTCATCTGGACTTCCTAATTTCTCAAGCTAGTCTGAAGGCCTCCCTGGGGGATTGGAAAGCTGTTTGTGCTTTGTTGGCTTTAAGTGTATATGGAATTGTGTTGTTTGCAGATGAGCCCCGATTCATTAGCAAGAATGCAATCCATTTGTTCATCCTGAAGAACCCAGTGCCAACTTTGCTGGGTGATCTCTATTACTCAGTACATCAGAAGAATGAGAAGCAGAGGGGGAGGCTAGTGAGGTGTTGTGCTCCATTATTCCATGCTTGGCTTCTCAAGCATCTACCCAGGACAGATGCATTTCTAAATCCTCATCAGCAAAGCAACTGGGCTAAGAGGCTCACTACTCTCACTTCAGCAGATATCAGATGGTGTACTCAGAGCACCAAGGGCAGAGATATAATCACCAGCTGTGGGCACTTTCCCAATGTGCCCTTAATAGGAGTTAAGGGAAGTATCAATTACAACCCTCTGCTGTTCAAGAGGCAATTGGGCTACGCACTGGTCCACACTCCCAGGGAGCAAGACTTGGTTGAGACCCTCTACTGTGAGAACAAGATTAGTTTGGCTGTTGTTAGGCAGGCTGCCTGGGCCTGGGATAATGTTCAAACCAAGGGAATCACCATTCTGGGGAAGTGCAATAATGTGGCATCAGTCCAATACTATGAGTGGTCTCATGCTAGGGCCCAATTCTCTGGAATACCCTTCACTATAGAAGACATGCTTGAGTCATCTTCAGTACCACCCCCTGCCACCATCAGTTTGGAAGAGTTTGAGAGCTTGAAGGAAAGAAATGAGAAGCTAACCCAGGCTTTGCAGAAGACCCTCCGGGAGAGGAGTGAAGGTGTGAGGGAGATTGAGAGATTGGAGAAGTTGAAAGTGGAACACTTGACTAAAATTGAGAAGTCTGGAGATTATATCAACAAGTCTAAAGCTGGTGAGCAGATCCTGAAGAATGCTTGTAGAGAAGCCCAGTTCCAGAGAGCAAAGACAGACTTGTATTTGAAAGAGAGTCAGGCCAGGTGGGTCCGGATCACTGAGGCCCGTACTCTAGAAGACAAGAGAGTTCAAGACAAAATGGAGCAGATGGAAAAAGCCCTGGCAGCAGCCCAGAAGGAAATATCAGAGCTAGAAATCAGAGCTGGAGTGAAGAGGTCTAAGGACCAAAGTCAGAACAAGAAGTTGACTGCAGCTGTTGCGACAAGAAACCTTCTCATCAGAAATCTTACGGAGCATCCGGCTGATCCTGTGACCGAAGCACTTCTCAAGGAAGTTCGTGAGGATGAGTTTGGCCTTGGAGTTTGATCATTTGCTTGTTGTTGTTCCTTTTCCATGTACTTTTGTTTTTTTGTGATGTATTTTGACCCCTTTGAGGGCTTGTGTTGTAAAATGAACAAGTTGTATTATTTCACATTTTGTAATATATTTGTGTTAGTTTCCATCTGGGTTACTTCAAAAGCAACTTCAACAGCATCATCTTCAAGGGTCTGGAAGGGTCAAAACTGAATGCCAAACCGGATACCTTGAGAGCAAATAAGCATAACTGCATTGCATACTAACCCTTTTGTTTGTTTTGCAGGTTTTTGTTTTGTTGTTACTAACCTCTGTTGTGAATCTCAGGAATTATTGCTCGCCGCCGGGTATTTCCTCTCAACAGGCCACACAGGTACCCAACTAGAAACAACCTTCCGGGAATTCAGATGGATCAGATGCAGCAGGACCTTACGGAGGTCAGAAACCAGATGGCCAACGAAAGGTTGGAGATGAGAACGCAGATAACTCAGTTCATGGAAGTAATGAACAACTTAGCTCAAAGCCAGGAGAGGCTCAGAGCTTTGGTAGAAGGGAGGAATCAAGAAGAGCCCCATGTGGGAACTGCTGGCACAAGTAACAACGAGAGGGTCCAACCTCATGTCAATCCCCCAGTTTTTGGACCCCATCTCCATCCAGAGGCCAACATCCCAGTCAACATTCAAGGGACAGCCACTGCAGCCAGAGTACTTCAGGAAGATCCTCAGGAGGACCAATTTACAGTAATGGGTGCTGGAGAAGAAACTTATGATAGACGATTGGAAGAAATAGCTGAGAAGTTGAGATCACTGGAGTCTCAAAATTCTTTGGGCTTCGACGTCATGGACATGGGATTGGTAGACGGGGTCAGGATCCCCCATAAGTTCAAACCTCCTTGTTTCGAAAAGTATAATGGGACTTCATGCCCCCGGACTCATCTACAATCATTTCTGGGAAGGCTGAAGGCCTATACAATGGATGAGAAATTGTGGATGTTCTATTTTGAAGATAGCTTGACCGGAGCTTCGAGGGAATGGTATTCCCATTTGACAAGGGCAACTGTGAGATGCTGGAAGGACCTGGCAGAGGCCTTCATCCGACAGTATCAATACAACTTAGACATGGCGCCCAACAGGACTCTCCTAATGGGAATGTCACAGTCGTCAAGGGAAAGTTTCCGGGAATATGCCCAGAGATGGAGGCAATTGGCTGCTGCCGTTCAACCACCAATGTCTGAGAGAGAAATGGCAGACATGTTTATGAACACTCTCCAGGGAACGTATATTGACAGGTTGGCTGCTTTCTCTTCCACTAGCTTCGCAGATGTTGTTATAGCTGGTGAGAGAATTGAAAGCCTGTTGAAAATGGGTAAGATCTCAGACAACGGTGCAAGCTCGTCCAGTAGTACAAGAAAGCCTTTTGCAGGTCCGAGAAGAACTGGCGAGACCAATGCCATTCACACCAACAGGGGTAGGCCCCAATATGTTCAAAGGACAATAGCAGCAGTCACTATCCCTGCTCCAGCTCATCCTCAGCCAGTCTATCAACCTCCGCAACAAAACTTCCAACAACAACCTCAGTATCAGCAGAATCAATATCCTCCAAGGAACTACAACAGCAACAACACCAATAACAACAATCAACAGAGGCCATTCCAACAAAGGCCATCCCAAGCTAATAGAGTAATCGACCCGATCCCAATGCCGTATGCTGCCTTGCTGCCACAACTTCTGAAACTCAACCTAGTTGAGCTAAGAACGTTGGCACCTCCTGATCCCAACAGTCTACCAAGAAACTATGACTCTAATGCTAGGTGTGCTTTTCATTCAAACGCACCTGGTCACAGTACAGAAAAATGCAGGGCTCTGCATATGAAGGTACAAGACTTGGTAGACTCCAAGGCTCTGAATTTTGCACCTCCGCCCAATGTCAATAAAAACCCAATGCCAAACCATGGTGGTCCCCAAATTAATGCTATTGAAGAAGACCAACCGTCTTATTTAATAACTAGTGTGGATCAGATCAGGACACCGTTGGTGGAAATCAAAGCTCAACTCCGAGAAAACCAAATATTTCCGGGGTGTGAACTAGGGTGTCCCTATTGCAATATTTCATGGAATGGGTGTGAGGACCTGAGAAATGGCATTGACAGCCTTATTCAGAGTGGCTTGCTACAGATCACTACATCATTCCCAACAAATCCGGCAACTTCATCAACAACGGTTTCAGAACCTCCTACAACCGCAGCAACTATTGTTCCCGACAATTCATCAGCAACACCGACAAGTACTTCATCTGTCCTCCCAAATGATCAGTTTTCAACAGTTTCTCCTGCTACAACTTCAGCTTCATTCCATTTCGAATCTCCATCAACAACAACAGCAGTCCTTCCAACAATACCTCCTACAACACCAGCAATCAATCATGAAGATGTCTCTACTGTTACCATATTCTACGATCCTGAAAATAACTCCGCCTATCATTCAGAAGGTGCTGCTCCTGCCAGAGCACCAGTTACAATCTTTTATGATCCACAAACAATTACAATCCCTTCAGCAGCAGCAGTCAGTCCGGTCACTGTCACGGTACCTGGACCAGTACCATATGAAAGCAATAGGGCCATACCTTGGCACTATGGCTCTGACGTGTACTGTGAAGGGAAAAGAATCACTCTTGAAACATCAACACCTGCACCACAAGTAGATAATGTGGGGGGAGGCGGAGGCTTCACTCGAAGCGGACGTCTCTTTGCTTCACAAGTTCAAAGACCTACTGCCGAAGCAGAAGCTGCTGCCAAGGCAAAAGGAAAGAGCCCGGTGCAGGAAGATCAAGCTGTTAAAGAAGCCTTGAAGACGCCATTCGACCAAGAAGTTGATGAGTTTATGAGAATCATCAAAAAGAGTGATTACAAAATTGTGGATCAGCTTCACCAGACGCCATCCAAAATCTCTATCCTCTCACTGCTTATGTGCTCCGAAGCCCATCGGAATGCACTACTCAAAGTCTTGCACGCAGCTTACGTGCCTGAAGAGATCACTGTCAATCAGCTGGAAGCTGTAGTTGGAAATGTTAATGCTAGTCACGGGCTAGGGTTCACCAATACTGACTTGACAGCGGATGGCCGCAACCACAACAAAGCCTTGCACATAACCATGGAATGCAAAGGAGCTGTCCTTTCTCATGTGCTGGTGGACACAGGTTCTTCCCTGAATGTCCTACCAAAGAAGGCTCTGGTGAAATTAGAATATGATGGATTGGCATTGAGACCCAGCAACCTGGTGGTAAGAGCCTTTGATGGTTCGAAGAGATCGGTTCTGGGAGAGATTGAGCTGCCTGTGAAAATTGGCCCACAGACTTTTAAAACTATCTTTTATGTGATGGACATTCAGCCCGCCTACAGCTGTTTGTTGGGTAGACCCTGGATTCACGCCGCCGGCGCAATAACGTCTACCCTTCACCAAAAGTTAAAATTTGAGTGGGAAGGTCAAGTTGTCACAATCTGTGGAGAAGAGGACATTTTTGTCAGCCACCTGGCAACCTATAAGTACATTGAAATGGATGGGGAGATCCATGAAACAATGAGCCAGGGGTTTGAAGCTTTGAATGTGAATGAAGCATCTGCTGTATCTGGTACTCCAATGTCATCTTACCAACAAGCCCGGAAGGTTGTTGAGGAAGGAACTGCCCTAGGCTGGGGCAAGGTTTTAGCTGTGGAGGAAAAGAAGGACAAGTTTGGGTTGGGTTACAAACCAACTCAACATCAAGCGAAGGCTGCTGCAGAGCCAGGTTTTGTCAGTGGGGGAATGCTTACCCCTGATGCTATCAACTGTTTGGAAGACGAGCTGGAAGAGGAGCGCAATCTGGAGAATTGGATTCGTCCAAAGATCCCGGGGAGCAGTATCTCAAACTGGTCTTCCCAGGAAATTATAAGAGTTACTCATGCAGAGTAATTATTATTTCCTGTATTTTTATAGCATGCATCAAAGTCTTGCATCTTGCCCAAGATGACAAGACTCATTTTGTAATCAGGGCCATCTGTACTTTTGTGCAAACAAGATTAAATTAACGAAATATCAGACATCTTTTTGCAAACGAGTCTTTTTCTTTTATGCTCACTGTTTTTTCATTTTTCTTTTTGTACAAAAAATAAATGGCGGTGTTTTCAAAATGACAAATTTCACTTTTCTAAAGCAAGATTAAAATCAATCACTAAAATGAACCAACTTAACCCTTGCAGAGAGTGCCTTCCTGACAGCACCGACAACAGCACGGCTATGACTTCGTATGACTTTGACAATCCAATCAATCAAGCTGATGAAGGGGGTGATGAAGAATATAAGCTTCCTGAAGAGCTAGCCAGGTTGTTAAGACAAGAGGAAAAGGTTATTACTCCTCACCAGGAGGAGATTGAAGTGATTAATCTTGGTACAAACGAAGACGTGAAAGAAGTTAAAATCGGGGCCTGCCTGCAAGACTCGGTGAAGAGACAACTGATAGATCTGCTTCAGGAGTATGTTGATGTGTTTGCTTGGTCGTATCAAGACATGCCTGGTTTGGATACCGACATTGTTGTGCATAAGCTGCCTTTGAGGGAAGAATGCCTACCAGTGAAACAGAAACTGCGCCGAACTCGCCCAGACATGGCTATGAAAATCAAGGAAGAGGTACAAAAGCAATGGGACGCCGGGTTCCTCGCTGTGACTAGCTACCCGCCGTGGGTTGCTAATATAGTACCTGTGCCTAAGAAAGATGGCAAGGTAAGAATGTGTGTTGACTACCGGGATCTGAATAGAGCCAGCCCGAAAGACGACTTCCCATTACCTCACATTGATGTATTGGTGGATAATACGGCTCAGTTCTCGGTATTCTCCTTCATGGATGGATTTTCGGGATACAATCAGATCAAGATGTCACCTGAAGACATGGAGAAGACAACATTCATTACACCTTGGGGCACGTTCTGTTACAAGGTGATGCCATTCGGACTGAAGAATGCTGGTGCAACATATCAACGGGCTATGGTGACATTATTCCACGATATGATCCACAAGGAAATAGAATGTTATGTGGATGATATGATCGCCAAGTCCCTTACAGAGGAAGATCACCTGGTGAATCTGCTGAAGTTGTTCAAGCGACTGAGGAAGTACCAACTAAAGCTGAACCCCAACAAATGCACATTCGGGGTGCGATCCGGTAAGCTGCTGGGCTTTATTGTAAGCGAGAAAGGGATTGAAGTTGACCCTGATAAAGTCAAGGCTATTCAAGAAATGCCTGCGCCGAAAACTGAGAAAGAAGTTCGAGGGTTCTTGGGTCGATTGAACTACATCTCACGGTTCATATCCCACCTTACAGCAACCTGTGAACCCTTGTTCAAGCTGTTAAGAAAGGAACAGACGGTCAGGTGGAACGAAGACTGCCAGAGGGCTTTTGACAAGATCAAGGAATATCTGCAAGAACCTCCAATCCTCATGCCGCCCGTGGAAGGAAGACCTCTGATAATGTACCTGACAGTATTAGAAGAGTCAATGGGGTGTGTGCTGGGCCAGCATGACGAGTCTGGTCGAAAAGAGTATGCAATATACTACCTAAGCAAAAAGTTTACCGACTGTGAACAGCGTTATTCACTGCTCGAGAAAACTTGCTGTGCTTTAGCGTGGGCTGCTCGCCGACTGAGACAGTATATGTTGACTCACACTACTTTGTTGATATCCAAAATGGACCCAGTTAAGTACATTTTCGAGAAGCCAGCTCTTACCGGACGGGTTGCAAGATGGCAGATGATTCTCACAGAATACGACATACAGTACACATCTCAGAAAGCCATCAAGGGCAGTGTACTATCTGAATATCTTGCTGAGCAACCCATTGATGACTACCAGCCTATGAGGTTTGACTTCCCTGATGAAAACATCATGTTCATTAAAGCAAAAGATCATGAAGAGCCTGTTCACACTGAAGGGCCCGACCCGGGGGAAGAATGGACTATGATGTTTGTTGGGGCTGTTAACATGAATGGTCGCGGTGTTGGTGCAGTACTCATTACACCTAAAGGAGTTCACATGCCTTTCTCGGCAAAACTCACTTTCAACTGCACTAACAACGAAGCTGAATACGAAGCCTGCATTATGGGTCTGGAGGAAGCCATCGACCTCAGGATCAAGACATTGACCGTATTCGGAGATTCAGCTTTGGTAGTCAATCAAACCAACGGAAAATGGTACACCCACCAAGATCATCTGATACCTTACAGGGATTATACAAGAAGGTTATTGACTTTCTTCACAACGGTCAAACTTGAGTATATCCCTCGGGATGAGAATCAGTTTGCAGATGCCCTTGCTACCATTTCATCCATGATCAAAGTTCAAGCTGCTAACTTTATACCCCAGATTTCAGTGTCTAGACTTGATAGACCAACATATGTATTCGCAGCAGATGTTGTCAAGGATGATAAGCCTTGGTTTCATGACATTAAATGCTTCTTGGAGGATCAAACATACCCACCTGGGGCATCTTCCAATGATAAGAAGACTTTGAGAAGGCTTGCTGGTAGTTTCTTTCTGAACGCTGATGGGTCTTTATACAAAAGGAACTTTGATATGGTACTCCTCAGATGTGTTGACAAGACGGAAGCAGATTTGTTGATGCATGAAGTACACGAAGGATCTTTTGGTACTCATGCAGGAGGGCATGCTATGGCTAAGAAGTTGTTAAGATCAGGCTATTACTGGATCACAATGGATGCAGACTGTTGTGCTTACGCCAGAAAATGCCATAAATGCCAGATCTATGCAGATAAGGTGCATGTGCCTCCCAATCCTTTGAACATCATGTCTTCACCATGGCCTTTTGCTATGTGGGGTATTGATATGATTGGCAAGATTGAGCCAACTGCTTCAAATGGTCACAGATTCATCCTGGTCGCCATTGACTATTTCACCAAGTGGGTTGAAGCAGCCTCATATGCAAATGTTACAAGACAAGTGGTAGCCCGATTTCTGAAGAGAGATATCATCTGTCGGTATGGAGTGCCCGAGCGAATCATTACTGATAATGGTTCCAACTTGAACAACAAAATGATGGCAGAGCTGTGCCGGGACTTCAAGATCCAACATCACAATTCTTCTCCTTACAGGCCAAAGATGAATGGCGCTGTTGAGGCAGCGAATAAGAATATCAAGAAGATTGTGCAGAAGATGGTAGTCACCTACAAAGACTGGCATGAAATGCTACCATTTGCCTTGCATGGGTACCGCACGTCAATCAGGACGTCCACTGGGGCAATGCCGTATCAGCTTGTTTATGGTATGGAAGCGGTCCTACCAGTTGAAGTTGAGTTACCCTCTCTGCGGGTACTAATGGATGATAAACTGAGTGAAGCAGAATGGGTTCGGGCTCGATACGAGCAGCTGAGTCTGATCGAAGAGAAGAGATTAGCTGCAATCTGTCATGGGCAGTTATATCAGAAGAGAATGAAGAAAGCCTTTGATCAGAAAGTCAGGCATCGAGAGTACCAAGTAGGGGATCTTGTGCTGAAAAGAATCCTCCCTCCTCATACAGACCACAGGGGCAAATGGACTCCGAATTATGAAGGACCATTCGTTGTAAAGAAAGTTTTCTCTGGTGGAGCACTGATGCTCAGCACCATGGATGGTGAAGATTTTCCATCCCCTGTGAATTCAGATGCAGTTAAAAAATACTTCGCATAAAAATGACCCGCTGGACATAAAAACAGAATGTAAGTCCAGGCAAAAATAGGGCATCCCGGCGAGTCAAAAACAGAATAAAAGACTCGGGCAAAAATAAGGGAAAATAAGCAAAAAAAAATGTACACCCGCTGAGTTGAAAAGCCGCATTGGACAGCTCAGGCAAAAATGGGTATCCCGATGGATTGAAAACCCGAAAGGGCGATCCATGCAAAATAAGGGAATAAGCGAATAACTGCATTCTGAATTCGTCTGTATTGTCAGCAACTTGGTAAGCTTCAACAGGATCAAGCTCCAATCGGAATCAACTCTCTCCAGAAAGCAAGACGAGAAGAACGTCATGGTCATACGAGTCATAGCAAAAGAGGAAGCTCCTTGAAAGCCTCGTCAACATCGCCAGCATTTTGTTTCTCGATTTGTAACAATCTCTTCATTTCAGGAGATATGTTTCTTTGACTGTATCTTGCCGATTCAGGGCACATGAATTAATAAAATCAGGTTTTTCAGTCATGTTTCGTCTTGTACATTTTTATTTACAAAGGATGTCTGATGTCTCTAAAAAACTAATTGCATAAGTACAGATGTTTTTCACTAAAAAGAAAGAAAATAAAAGCACATGCTTACAGGGAATATACTTACTCTCGAAAGTACTTAACTCCTATGGCGGAATCCAGTAAGGGATACCTCGGGACCTTTTTTTACGTTTCCTTACCTTTGCAGGATTGCAGGTATCCAGAACGCAACCTGGGGCATGCAGGTTACGTCTTAGCAAGTTGGCGAATCATTATCAACTCGGTCTATCTTCCACGTGGCACTGGAGGGTGCCCATTTCCCCAGCAAAGTTGCCAAATCAACATACACTCAATCTCGGCATCCGAAATGCTCTATCCCCAGCCGAGTGGCCTCTTGTTGCTCTCCCCAGCTGAGTTGCCTCTCATAATTCCCCAGCCGAGCTGCCATTTCATCCTCAGTTGAGTACAGGAGTCAGGGAACCATCTCCCCACAGAGTTCTAGCCTCTATCCAGAAGAGCAACGCAGGAAAGGATCACAACAGAGTGAAGAAAGCTTCTACAAACCCCAGCTGGGTCCCATTATAAGGATATGTCAATCAGTGACCTATGTCCCCAAGCAGATACATCATTAGATCTACCAATGATCTCACCCCCAGCTGGGAGGTCCATTTCAAGCAGATCGACCAGAGATCTCCGCAGCAACGGGATCCGAATCCCGGATCGGTGCCCCTTTGCATAATCATAGCATCCGCATCATACTATCCCCTCAAAGCGTAGCATTCCGTCTAACACGGAGCATTACGGCAAAAATCAAACGCATAGCATAATCATAAGCCATGTTCTGAATTAACACTTGTGAACAATAAACCCGCTCATCATCATTGTACAGAAAAATCCCGCCAGAGTCCCAGCAAGAGCAGTTGCCTCACAAATCACAAACGCCAGTATCTACACCTTTTGGCACTCGTCCGTGTCATTACTCCCCAGTAAAGTCGCCTGAACATCTTTACGAATAGGATCACCCGTATTACAGATACTTTCTGGCACCCGTCCGTGTCACAAATCACCAGCAGAAAGCCAAAGACATCCTCTTTGCACCCACACATATCTATATATACACTTTCCTGACACCCGTCCGTGTCATATCCCCAGCGCAGTCGCTTAGACTTTGTATAGCAGATACTTGTTATTATTACACTTTTCTCTCTTGGCACCCGTCCGTGTCAATCTCCCCAGCAGTTAAAACACTCATCTATACAGTACAATACTCACTACTCATTGGTACACTTATACAGATACTCGTCCGTATCTTGTATACATCATCACCCATATCCCCGCAGATTCGACGGTAGTCCTTGTTCTTTGTTAACCAGTTGGTACTCGTCCGTATCATCATCTCAGAACATTGCGTCTAGTGTTTGTTTCTACATGATACTCGTCCGTATCATAGTCTTAGGGATGCTCGTCCGCATCTTTAATCCATACACCGTGTCAAACACTCATGTCTTCTCGAATATAGATACTCGTCCGTGTCTGTTAATCCCAGAAGAGTCCTTTCAGATGCAACACTCGTCCGTGTTCTTTGTTAACCAGTTGATACTCGTCCGTATCATCATCCCGGAACATGTGTCAGTTTGTTTCTACATGATACTCGTCCGTGTCATAAGTCTTAAGGATGCTCGTCCGCATCTTTAATCTATACACAATACCAAACACTTATACCTTTTGTTTCTTGGATGTAAACGCTCGTCCGTGTTTACTATCCCCCAGTAGATCACCAACAAAGCATTTTCTTTTATCTGACACTCGTCCTATGTCATGATAACCTTGAGAGCAGCCGTCCCCTGCTGAGTGGTCGTCCTCCACTTCTTGATGGTCGTCCTCCATCATGCTCATCCGATGGTCGTCCCCATCGTTGATATTTTAGCAGCCGTCCCCTGCTAGGTGGTCGTCCTCCACCTTTTTGATGATCGTCCCTCATCATTTTTATCCAATGGCCGTCCCCATTGTTGATTTTGGTTATCTGACATTCGTCCTATGTCATGATAAACCTCGAGAGCAGCCGTCCCCTGCTGAGTGGTCGTCCTCCACTTCTTGATGGCCGTCCCCATCGTTGACCTTTTCTATCCGATGGCCGTCCCCATCGTTGATATTTTCGGCAGCCGTACCCTGCCAGGTGGTCGTCCTCCACCTTTGATGGCCGTCCCCATCATATCCCTTTTATACCCAACAGAGCAGCCGTCCCCTGCTAGGTGATCGTCCTTCACCTCTGATGGCCGTACCCCATCATCTGTTTATTTCATTTATTCTTTAACCCGATGGCCGTCCCCGTCGTGGTCCCTTTTCCTTTTAGCCCGATGGCCGTCCCCATCGTTGGTTGCTTTACCTTTATGAACTTGATGGCCGTCCCCGTCACGTTTCATTGATCCCCAGAGAATTTTACAACTTTATTTTGATGGCCATCCCCATCATAATTCTTTTATCCCCAGCATGTCGGCCGTCCCCGTCATTGCTTTATTTTCCGCACTTTTCCCCAGCTAGTCGGCCGTCCCCGTCTTGGCTTTACCTTCTGTCCCCAGCATGTCGGCCGTCCCCGTCATCGCTTTGTTTTCCGCACCTTTACAATATACTTTATTTTCCTTTTACAATCTATATCCCTTTTTCTTCTTCATTTCTGTGAGTGCAAATTTTGGACTGTCTTTGGTATTCAACCACAAGTTATCTTGTTTGCCTGTTAAGCCGTCGCTTACAACCTGCACAGCTAACTCATGTTTGAATAGGGGCAGCTGTAAACACCCCAAATTTGCCCTCACCCATTTCACCATGGCTTGTGATCATCCTCATATGCATAAACACAATCATATCACTTCATATCTCAAATTTTGATTCACTGCATAGTTTCTAAGGCATCTGCACCTAGGGTTTGTGATCTGAGCAATCCAAGAGTCTCTTGAGCCACTCCAAAGGCCACCAATCATCTCAAAGGGGTCCATGTGTGTTCAATCATCATATTCCATCTCTTCAAAGTCAAAAATGCAGAGGAATCACAAGGACTAGGGTTTGAGTGGATGCAGAGCCAGTTCAAACTGCGCAGTTGACTGAAAATTAGGGTTTTGGTTTCAGAGGCCATAACTCCAAATTTTTTGGTCATTCTTGTTTCCATTGGTCTCTATATGGTATAGGGAGTATACATATCAATTTTCATGAAGAAATTCCATGGGGAAGTCATCTGATCAAGGGTTGACTTTTCAGACAAGTCAGTGCAAAATCAGGGCATCTGAGGCCCCCAATGACCCAACCAATGGGTGATCTTCATCATTTTGAGTGTATATGGTCTTTATTTGATCATGGAAGAAGATTGAAGTTCACAAAAATCAAGAATTTGGAAGTTTTGCAAATGTTGACTTTTTGGGCATAGTTGACTTTTCAAGAATGCATCATTTTAGGTCATTTTTCAAGCCTTGATTCTTGATCCAAAAAGGCTTCAATTGGAAAAACTTTGGTCATGAAAGTTGTAGATCTCATCTTTCCCTTTTCAAAAAGTACAAGAACATGATCAAACTCTTCATGAAGCAAAAGTTATGGTGTGACAAAGTTGGTTAAAATCATTGATTTGCAAGGCATGCTTCAAATGGAAATTTTGCAAAGTCATGAACCAAAGCCTTTTGTGACCTCTAATTCATTTCAAACCATGACACAAACTTTCCTTAGGCTTTAAAAGTCAGAATTGGATCAAGAATGCCCATGGTTTATGTTTGGTTGGCCAAAGAAATCACATGTGAACCATAAGGCAACAAGTTGCAAAACCACTCATTTCACTTCCTACAACTTGCAACCTTGGATGCTGACCTTGCTAGCTCTCTCACCACACCATGCTGCGCAGCCCCTAGCCCTTGTACCAAGCTAGCACCTCACCATACTTCTCTTACACAAAAGGTGGACTTTGAGCAAAAGCAAACTTACCTATCACAGCAGGCCATGTCACATCATCCAGCCAATTGGATTAGTTTATACTTTTCATTTGCAGGTCATTCCATACATCTAGCAAGGCTGAAACTCTCTCATAGAGGACATTCACCAAAACACTCCATTTTGCATCTTCCTTCGAATTTGTTTCCTCAGCTCACAAACACAAAAGCCAAGTCCATTGATCAAATCACCATGCTTCATCGACCCCAAATCCACAAGACCCAGGCCTGAAACAAGCCCTAACTCCATTTCACCATTTTCACTCCATAAAGCAAAAGCCTTCGAATCTGCTTCTACAAGCCATAAACACTCAAACAAATTCCACACATCAACTCACCTTGCTTCACTGACCAGAAACCACCCACTACTTTGGCCTGAAACCCCCCATAACTCGAATACGATTTTCACATGCCCTTAGTCAGAGCTTCTGCAAACTCACAACACAGCCATTTTAAACTCCATCCAAGCATTGCAAGCTTCTTAGGAGGTTCAGTGGAGTTGATTGGAAGCAAGAAACTGGTCCAGAAGCTCTTGGGTTGAAAGCTCCATCTCAGGTGACACCATGAACTTTTTTTCCAGAACTCTTATTTCTTGTTTCTAAATGGTAAAGCATGCTCTCATGATCACACTGAACCTTTTATTTTTGAAAATGATTGAGTTTTGAGGTTGTATGGCCTGACTGAAACTTTGCCCGTAAATTGCTTTTTGCTTTGATTCTCATGGTTCAGTGAAAATAATTGGATTTTGGGGAGGGGTTTAGGTTTAATGATGTTTAAGGAGTGAATCTGGAGGTTTTGGTGAGGTTTTGATGCGTTTTGGGTAAGTTTGAGAATTCTCAGGGAGGGTGTCACCGGAGAAGACGACCGGAGCTTCTCCGGTGACCTGAATTTGATTAGGGTTTTAATTACGTCATTAATGAGAGTTTGAATTCTGGCCGTAGATGCGTTTGACTTTGGTTGACCCGCGCGCAAACAAATGGCCAGGATGGTTTCACTTAGCCCTAATCCACGTCATTAAGTAAATTCATATACAGCGCTTTTAGCAAAAAGCGATGTCTAAGGCTAGGGAGAAGCGCTGTCTAAGGTGTAAAGCAAGAGCGCTGTCTAAGGCTAGGAAGAGCGCTGTCTAAAGTCTTGTGTTATTTCATTTTTTTCTTTTTTTTATTTTACTTGCACAATTATTTTAAAATAGTAAAAAATTCTTAAAAATTATGAAACTTTTTCCTAAAAGTTTTATTAATTTTTAAGACCCAAAAATATTTTTATTTTATTTTTTATCATTAAAAAAGTATTTTTAAATATTTAAAAGATTATTTTTAATTGATTAATGGAAATTAATTTATTAAAAATACTTTTAGGTATTTAAAAATTACAAAAAAATTCATGAAATGTTCTAAGACATTTAGAAACATTGTCCAACCTTAAAACCAAATTTCTTTTTTGATCTTGATGCATTTTAAGAATTTTTCATTGAATTAAATCATTTTTTATGCATTATTTTGATCATGAGTTCAAAAATTCATTTCTGCCTATTGGAGAAGGTTGAAACATTGATTCTTCTTGCATTGTTTTATGTTTAGCATGTAGTTTCTAGGGTAAAATGGCCATGATTTGTTTCTTCATTTTCTAATTGTTTGGCATTTCTTTTGTTAAGAACCCTAAAAAACCCTAATAACTTGTAAAAATCATATCTTGAGTTTGGTTGAGAGTTGAGAGTTCCCCTTTGGACCTTGGTTTAGTATAGGTTTAGGGTTTCTTGGGGTAGTATTTTCCATTTTTTATCTTAGGGTTTGCTTCTGTTTTGGGTTTTTGTTTGATGTTTGATCCATGAACCCTAATTTGAGCTTTCACTTGCATCCCTCTTGCATTTCCTTGCATAACATGACTTGTCTTTGCATTTCGTGCATTCTTGTGATTCATTTGGCATCTTAGGGCACATAGAAAGCATGTTTGATCATTGCATTACATATTTGCCATGTCATTTGTCTTGTATGCTTCATAACTTTTCATGTGTATCCATGCTTCTAGACTTGCACCATTTGCATCCATGAACTTGTATGAACATTCCCATGTGCTGCCTCATGTTTGCAGCACCTCATAACATCATAATCATCATCAAC
Source organism: Lathyrus aphaca (assembly GCA_963966055.1). Taxonomy (NCBI): domain Eukaryota; kingdom Viridiplantae; phylum Streptophyta; class Magnoliopsida; order Fabales; family Fabaceae; genus Lathyrus; species Lathyrus aphaca. The sequence goes on along the minus strand of OZ014525.1, from coordinate 42,275,466 downwards.
ATGCTTCTGGTTTTGCTTAGCATCATGCCATTTCATCCCATCTTGCATTGCATTGCATTTCTTTCTAACATTTCAGGTGGTAAGTAACTTTGAGAAGTGAGTTTGCCTTCACTTCTCATAACTTTTCTTTTCATCTCTCTTGCATCCATTGCTGCATTTCTATATGTGTTTGAGTTTGAGCTTGCTCATTCTTTCTCCTCCCACTTTCTTTCTTCAAGTGACTTGACTTCTTGAATGAAGCAAGCCACTTTGTTTCTCTTGATCCTGTTCATCTGCATCCTGGTGGTTCTCTTTGAAGATTGTTCTTGTTCAAACCTCACAAACCTTAGGAACAACCAAGCATGACAATGATTAGGGTTTTGATTAGTCTCCCCTCTTAGTTTTACCTTTGTGTCTCTTTTGAGTCTTCTCTTCTCATCTCATAATCAGGAACTAAACCCTAAAGGCTTTAAGGCTTTGTGATTAAGCTTATGCCTGCATCCTTCTCTTAGGATGGAGTGTATAACTTTAATCCTAAGTGTTAAACCCTTAATGTGTTTAAATCTCTTAATCAATTCACTTAATAATCATCAAGACATCACACTTGTAACTTGGGCCTTGCATTAGGGTTCTAATTCTTCCTTAATTGGTTAAGAAGGACTAACCCTAGTGTTAATGGACAAGTCCCCCTCAAGTTGTCTTACAAATCATAAAATCCACTTCATAATCATACCATTAAATAAAATCCACTTAATCAAAGGCTTGTTTTGTCATGAGTTTAATCCCTAATCATGGATTAAGTTGAGGAGCTTTCCTCAGCTTAAACATTCTCATCTATTATCCTTCTATTAGGATGGTGTAATGAGTCTGTTTGATCCTTGATTATGGCTTAACCTCATTACTCAACACTAAACAAAAACACCAAAAATATCTAAATAATCACAAGTAGGTTAATGATCTTAATCCTACATCAAAGGTGTTTAAGTGTGAGAATCTGACTTCACACTTAAGGTACTCTCATTACCCCTAATCAGAGGGAAGATGTGATGAGTTTACTAACCCATTGGTTTAGGCTTAAACTCATTAACTTATGACAAAATCCAAAAAAAAATAAAAGACTGAAAACACAAAAACAAACAATAATCGTCTCCTCCGGGATTCTTTCCTCATCTCATTCACTCACAACCGAGAGCTCGCTTCTTCCGTCTAATGCAAGACAGTTTGCACCTGAGCCAGACAGGTCATACACTTGAGCATAGACAAGCAAGCAGTTCATCAGTCAATTCACCTTTCAGTCTCTTTGGGTCGAACTACGGTGTTCTGACTTCCTCATTGCACGAGAGGATACGTAGGCATAACTTAACGGTTATCGAACAAAAGTCTCTGTACATTCCCCCTCCTTTCTAGCCTCATTCTTTAAGCCTCATAATCATGAGCATACTCTTTCTTACACTGACACTATACATATTACACTTCACACTTCTTTTGCACTGACACCTGTACATTCTTTTCCAGCTATTCTACACACAGATTGCACTGACACTCCCCCTTTAAAGCACAAATCTTTTAAGCGTGGATCCCGTCGAGTACGGCGGACAATCTGGGTGCTAATACCTTCCCAGGTTGTAACCAACCCCCTTTCTCAGTCTCTCTGGTTCGCAACCGTCTTATCCATCTCTTTCTAGGTCTATGCAGCATTACCTTTCCTCCGGGATAAAGATGCCTAGCTGGCGACTCTATTCATCCTCCAGCGAGTTCACGGCTGTGTGTTCTCACTGTTCCCTTCGCCGACCGTTCGCGTCTGTACCTTCATGTGGGCCAGTCCCATTTGTCGGGAGTGACAGCCATCTGGCTACGTATAAGTACATTGAGATGGATGGAGAAATCCATGAAACCATGAGCCAGGGGTTTGAGGCCCTGAACATTAATGAAGCATCTGCTGTACTGGGAACCTCCATAATGTCATATCAACAAGCTCGGAAGGTTGTTGAAGAGGGTACTGCCCAAGGCTGGGGCAAGCTGTTGCCCGTGGAGAAGAAAGAAGACAGATTTGGGTTGGGTTACAGACCGACTCAACAAGATCAATCAGAGGCTGCGAAAGAGCCCAATTTTGTCAGCGGGGGAATGCTCACCCCAGATGCTGTGAACAACTTGGAAGACGAGGAGGAAAGCGACCGCAACCTGGATAACTGGATACGTCCAAGGATCCCGGGGAGCCAAGTCCTTAACTGGTCTTCCCAGGAAATTATAAGGGTTACTCCTGCAGAGTAATTATTATTTCCTGTATTTTAAAGCATGCATCAAGTCTTGCATCTTGCCCAAGTTGTCAAGACTCATTTTGTAATCGGGCCATCTTGTAATTTTGTGCAAATGGATTAATCAATGAATATCAGACATCTTTTGCAAACAAGTCCCTTTTTTCGCTCACTGTCTTTTCATTTTTTCACTTTTGTACAAAACAATAAAATGACAATGTTTTCAAAATAAATAACTTCATTTTCACTTTTTTCTAAACAAGATTAAAATTGATCACTAAAATAAACCAATCTAAACCCTTGCAGAAAGTGCCTTTCAGACTGCACCGACAACAACACTGCTATGACTTTGTATGACTTCGACAATCCAATAAATCAAGCTGATGAAGGGGTTGAAGAAGATTATGAGCTACCTGAAGAGCTAGCCAGGTTGTTAAGGCAATAGGAGAAGGTTATCACTCCTCATCAGGAAGAGATCGAAACGGTTAATCTTGGTACGGAAAAAGATGTGAAAGAGGTTAAGATCGGGGCCTGCCTGCAAGATTCAGTAAAAGAGCAACTGATTGATATGCTTCGGGAGTACGTAGATGTTTTTGCCTGGTCCTATCAGGATATGCCAGGGTTGGACACCGATATTGTCATGCACAAGCTGCCTTTGAAAGAAGACTGTCCACCAGTGAAACAGAAGCTGCGCCGAACTCGCCCGGATATGGCAATGAAGATAAAATAAGAGGTGCAAAAGCAGTGGGACGCCGGTTTCCTGGCTGTGACTAGCTATCCGCCGTGGGTAGCTAATATTGTACTTGTGCCTAAGAAAGATGGCAAGGTAAGAATGTGTGTGGATTACCGGGACCTGAACAGAGCCAACCCGAAAGATGACTTCCCTTTACCTCACATTGATGTATTGGTCGACAATACGACTCAGTTCTCGGTATTCTCCTTCATGGATGGGTTTTCAGGATATAACCAGATCAAGATGTCACCTGAAGACATGGAGAAGACAACTTTCATCACACCCTGGGGCACGTTCTGTTACAAGGTGATGCCATTCGGACTGAAGAATGCTGGTGCAACTTACCAACGGGCTATGGTAACATTATTCCATGAGATGATCCACAAAGAAATTGAATGTTACGTGGATGACATGATTGCCAAGTCCCTCACAGAAGAAGACCACCTGGTGAATCTGTTGAAGTTATTCAAGCGTCTGAGGAAGTACCAATTGAAGCTAAACCCCAACAAATGCACGTTCGGGGTGCGATCTGGTAAGCTGCTGGGATTTATTGTAAGTGAGAAAGGGATTGAAGTCGACCCTGATAAAGTCAAAGCCATTCAAGAAATGCCTGCACCAAAGTCTGAAAAAGAAGTTCGGGGGTTTCTAGGTAGATTGAACTACATTTTACGGTTCATATCTCACCTTACAGCAACCTATGAACCCTTGTTCAAGCTGTTAAGAAAAGAACAAACGGTCAGGTGGAACGAAGACTGCTAGAGGGCTTTTGACAAAATCAAGGAATACTTACAAGAGCCTCCAATCCTTATGACTCCAGTTGAAGGAAGACCTCTAATCATGTACTTGACAGTATTAGAAGAGTCAATGGGGTGTGTGCTGGGCCAGCATGACGAGTCTGGTCGAAAAGAGTATGCAATATACTACCTAAGCAAAAAGTTTACCGACTGTGAACAACGTTATTCACTTCTCGAGAAAACTTGCTGTGCTTTAGCGTGGGCTGCTCGCTGACTAAGGCAGTATATGTTGACCCACACTACTTTATTGATCTCGAAGATTGATCACACTAAATTTCACCGTATTTCTGACTACGATTTCGCATGCATTCTTAGCTTTTATTGTTATTTTGTTATGTTATTACTTTTTTTTCTTTTGTTTTCAGGTTTTTATTTTAATCGGGGCTTGAATCGAGAAAAGGAGCGAAAAAGGAGTGGAAACGGACGAAAACCTAGAAATTCAGCGTTTTGCACTTACGACACCCGCCGTGGCGGGCGCCATGGGGTTAGCCATGACGTGGCCACGTCTCAAGACCACTCCACAACTGCCAAGACCCACGATCCCCACTCTTCCATTCCCTATGAGTACTATGGCGGGCGCCATAGGCCTGTGGCGGGCGCCACAAGGCAAAAATACAGTTCCCTCCACTTTTTAGTGGAGGGGCGTCCTGGTCATTTCCCGCATTTAGTTTTCCTATAAATAGGACTTTAGTTTTTCGTTTTTCTTCATCCAAACTTAGATTTCTCTAGGCATATATCAGTTTTATAGCAGTTACCATTCCACATCGGGGTGTTTCTGCAATCGAGTGATCGAGTCTGTAATCTGTCTGTGTGATCGAGTTTTGGAGCACTCTGGAGGAAGTTAATCCTGCCGCCATTTTAATTCCAGTTCGTATTTTATCTTTTCTGCATTGCTTTACTTTTATTTATTTCTCGCACTGCTTTACTTTCTTTATTATCCGCACTCGCACTTTATTTTGTTTATTTCCCGCACTCGCTTTACTTTCGTTTATTATCCGCACTTGCACTAAATTACTTTATTTCTCGCACTCGCACTAAATTCAATTACTTTCCGCACTCGCACTAAATTACTTTTATGAAAAATTATAAAAAGAACCTTTACTTTATCATGTCTAACTAATTCCATAAAGGTTAGGATGTAAGGATCGTAATTAAACCAGTAATCCGTATAATTGTTCGTGGAAACACTTAAGGGCTAATTTATCTTTCAATTCAATCTAATTGTTTTTAACTATTTCAAAAACAGCCAAAAGCGCTTTGTCTAGTTCATTAGGAGTTTTTAGATTAAAAAGAAAAGAGATTTTAAAACGATTTTCGGACGCGTTAGGAAGTTTAGAGTCTGGTTCGTAAGAACCTCTTTTTGCTAAGAAGTTCAGGATAAAATATTTTTCAACTTAGTTAAGATACTATATTTCTTAAAAATAGGTTTACTACTCTAACGCAGTACGCACCTTTTTATCCGTGACAATAGGAGGGGTTGATTAGAGAGTACAACTCGGTTCTGAATACACGAAAGCGACAGTTCCTGTTAAATTAGTTCTTTTCAAAGGAGAAAACATTGCCCATAAGTAGTTCCATTAACAAGTACCGAATTATCTATTGATTACGTGAATTACATTCGAGCCTGTCTTTGTTTATTGTTTAAAATTATTATTTTATTTACCATTGCACCCTTCTTAAAACCCCTTTATTTAGTTGCCTTAGATACACACCATAACAACAGGTACGATAGATTGACACTTGGTCTCTGTGGATTCAACAATCTTTTATATTACTCTGACGTGTTCGTACACTTGCGAAAAACACGCATCATGTTTTTGGCGCTGTTGCCGGGGACCAATTTCGTCAAATTTTATTACCCTGTAGTTATACCGTTTAGACTAAGGTTGTTACCCACCGGTCAATGCGAAAGACTCGCAGTGCCGAAAGTTTAGTAGACCCTCTAGCTGAACCTGAACGTTACGCTCGCGCACGTTTGTTTTTCCATAGGAATAGGAAAGCTATGGCCGAAGATCAAAACCGAAGACCTCTTAAGGACTTCGCCCAACCATCAAACGAGGAACCTAGTTCTAGTATAGTAAACCCCGTTATCCTAGCAAATAATTTTGAACTTAAACCATCCCTGCTGCAATTAGTGCAACAGAGACAATTCGCAGGTCTCGCTACTGATAACCCGAACCAACATTTAAAAAACTTTCTTCAGTTAGCAGACACCTTTAAAACCAATGGAGCTTCTCCTGAGGCGATACGCTTAAGATTATTTCCCTTTTCCCTCAGAGATAAAGCTCTATCATGGTTAGATTCCCTTCCACCCAATTCCATAACAACTTGGGATGACCTTAGGAAAGTTTTCCTTGCTAGATATTTTCCCCCAAGTAAGACCGCTCTTCTTCGAAACCTAATAACTAGATTTACCCAACACCAAGGAGAGTCGTTGTTCGAAGCCTGGGAGAGATATAAAGAACTATTAAGAGCATGCCCACATCATGGCTTAGAGAATTGGCTAATCATCCAAACCTTCTATAATGGACTTCATTATAACACTAAGATGACCATCGACGCTGCCGCTGGTGGCGCACTGATGAACAAACCTTACCCTGAAGCTAGTGCCCTTATCGAGGATATGGCCCAAAACCATCAATCATGGGGAGTAGAACGAGCGACAGTGGAAAAGAAGGAAGCCCAAGGAGGAATACATGAGCTAAGATCTATAGACATGATGCAGGCTAAAATGGACGCGTTGGCCCTTAAAGTCGAACATATGTACACAACTCCGAATACTGTAGCCGCAGTTTCGCCGAATTGTGAGATATGTGGGACGCAAGGACACCAATCCGCCGAATGCAATCTGTTGAATAAGACCAACACTGAGCAAGTGAACTATACCCAAGGGAACCCATTTTCAAACACATATAACCCTGGATGGAGGAATCACCCAAACTTCTCCTACAAAAATAATAACCCTATTCAAAATACCGCACCTCCGAGACAACAAGGTTACCAAGCCCCAAGAACAAATCAACCTATGCAACCTGTACCACCAAGTCCAAGCTTTGATGAAGTTGTAAAAAATTTTATCGTTGCTCAAACACAACAAAACAAAGAGTTCATGAACCAAAACGTCCATGTTAACGAACTAATTACCTAGTTAGGAACCAAGGTTGATCAAATCATTACTCATAATAAAATGCTTGAAACCCAGATCTCTCAGGTAGCTTTAAACCAAGCCCCTCAGACTACACCTGGAGGACAGTTCCCTGGACAACCTCAACAAAACCCGAAAGGGCAAGCTAATACCATTACTCTACGAAGTGGAACCGCTTATAAGGAACCTTTGAACCCTAGATTAAGTGAGCCTGAAACTTCTGAGAGGAATGAGGAGAAGGAACCAGAGGAGTCTGAAACCCCGGAAAGTCAAGAAAAAGGAGAAGAACCTAAAAATAAAACCTATGTACCACCACCGCCATACAAACCACCAATACCTACCCTCAAAGATTAAAGAAAACCCAAATCGATAATCAATATCAAAAATTCGTTAAGGTTATAGAAAAACTTCACGTAGAAATCCCCTTTACAGAAGCCATCACCCAAATACCTTCTTATGCTAAGTTTCTCAAAGACATACTTACAAATAAACGTAGACTTGAAGATCCAAAACCCGTGGAATGTAATTCTATTTCCGAAAATAGGTTAGCAAAGAAAGATAAAGATCCCGGAAATTTTTCCATTCCTTGTATTTTGGGAAATCATGTCATCGAAAAAGCTTTTCTAGACTTAAGAGCTAGTGTGAGCTTAATGCCTTTGGCAGTTTGTGAGAGATTAAACTTAGGAGAATTACAACCTACTAAGATGTCACTTCAATTAGCCGATAGATCCGTTAAATACCCTATAGGCATACTTGAAGACGTCCCTGTTAGGATAGGTCAGCTGTTTATACCTACTGATTTTGTTGTCTTGGACATTAAAGAAGATGACGACATACCAATCCTCCTAGGTAGACCGTTCTTATCAACTGCTGGAGCCGTGATAAATGTTAAAAAAGGGAAACTAACTTTTGAGGTAGGTGACGAGAAGATAGAATTTATACTTTCAAAATTTCTTATGGCACCTGTGATAGGAGATGCTTGTTATGCCTTAGATATCATCGAAGAATGCATTAGGGAATTAGAACAAGAAGAAGAAACTGAATCTATAAAATTTCCATCAACCCTTATTTTGGAAGATGACAATTATAAAAGACCCTACATTGACGATAACCTTCACGAATGTTTATCTCTTACCCCAGATTCTATGCCTTGCCCTATGAAACCAACTGTAAAAGTTAAGGAACTTCCTAAAAACCTGAGATATGAATTTCTCGATGAAGATATGAACCGTCCAGTTATAGTCAGTGCTACCTTAAACCAAGAAGAAACCGACCAATTATTAGACGTTTTACGTAGGTACCCCTCAGCCTTAGGATATAATATCTCAGATCTAAAAGGAATAAGCCCATCCGTATGCATGCATCGGATTTTGCTTGAAGAAGATTCAAAACCTTCCAGAGAACATCAACGAAGAATAAATCCTATAATGAGTATTGTAGTTAAGACTGAAGTTCTTAAGTTACTAGAGGCAGGTATAATATATCAGATCTCGGACAGTAAATGGGTGAGTCCTGTGCATGTAGTACCTAAAAAGGGAGGCATCACAGTCGTGCAAAACGAGAAGGGCGAACCTGTAGCAAAAAGAACCGATGGAGGTTGGCGTATGTGCATAGATTATAGGAAATTAAATAAAGCAACTAGGAAGGACCATTTCCCATTACCATTCATAGACCAAATGTTGGAGCGCCTAGCCAGACACTCTTACTTTTGCTACCTAGATGGATATTCAGGATTCTTCCAAATACCTATTCACCCCGAAGATCAAGAAAAAACTACCTTTACATGCCCAGTTGGAACTTTCGCCTATAGAAGAATGCCTTTTGGACTCTGTAATGCTCCTGCCACTTTCCAACGCTGCATGATGTCTATCTTTGCAGACTATTTATATGGAATCATGGAAGTATTTATGGACGATTTCTCAGTTTGTGGATCAGATTTCAAAAATTGTCTTATCAACCTTGAGAAAATCCTGGAGAGATGTGTGGAGGTAAACCTTGTGCTAAATTGGGAAAAATGTCATTTCATGGTCACCGAAGGGATTGTTTTAGGACATATAGTTTCCGAAAAGGGTATAGAGGTAGATAAAGTAAAAATATAAGTCATAGAGAATCTAAAACCGCCGAAGACTATCAGGGAGATAAGAAGTTTTCTTGGACATGCCGGATTTTACCGACGTTTTATCAAGGATTTCTCCAAAATAACAAAGCCCTTAACTGGTCTTTTAATGAAAGATGCTGAATTCATCTTCGATGAAAAATGTACTGAAGCATTTAATCTTCTGAAGCAAGCTCTAATTTCAGCACCTATAATGAAACCCCCTGATTGGTCAGAACCGTTTGAGATAATGTGTGACGCCAGTGATTATGCTGTTGGAGCCGTTCTAGGTCAGAGAAAAGACAAAAAGTTACATGTAATTTATTATGCCAGTAGAACCCTAGACGTTGCACAGCTCAACTACGCAACAACCGAAAAAGAGCTCCTAGCTGTAGTTTTTGCCATAGACAAATTTAGATCTTATCTAGTAGGAGCCAAGATTATAGTTTACACCGACCATGCTTCCATTCGTTACTTACTAAGAAAAAAGGATGCCAAACCTAGGTTACTTCGATGGATTCTATTACTGCAAGAGTTTGATTTGGATATCCGTGATAAGAAAGGCACTGATAATGTGGTAGCTGATCACCTATCCAGGCTAGAATACCTGAAACCTGACTCAGTACCCATAAATGACGATTTTGCCTATGATAGACTGATAGCCCAACTAGAAACTATTGAAGATGATAACCCAGACCCTCATGAGCATTTTCGTAAATCCTTAGCTATAAGCAATGTACCTTGGTATGCAGACTTTGTTAATTACCTAGCCGCTGACATCATACCCCCTGATCTAAACTACCACCGGAAGAAGAAGTTCTATAGTGATGTGAGAAACTTTTATTGGGACGAACCGTTTCTTTTCAAGAGAGGTAAAGATGGCATTTTCCGCCGTTGTGTTCCAGAAGAAGAGGTAAATAATATAATTGAGCATTGTCACTCTGCACCCTATGGTGGACATGCGAGCACATCTAAGACCTACGCCAAGATTCTTCAAGCTGGCCTATTCTGGCCTACTATGTGGCGTGATGCCTATGCTTTCATTGTCAAGTGTGATAGATGCCAACGCACAGGAAATATTTCAAGACGTAATGAAATGCCGTTAAGAAATATCCAAGAAGTAGAACTCTTCGACGTATGGGATATAGACTTTATGGGACCGTTCCCACCATCTTTTGGAAATCAGTACATCTTAGTAGCCGTTGACTACGTGTCTAAATGGATTGAAGCTATCGCCGCACCCACAAACGACACCAGAGTAGTCATCAAATTATTCAAAAACTATATATTTCCCAGGTTTAGAACCCCCCGTTTAGTCATAAGTGATGGAGGATCACACTTCATATCGAGAATATTTGATAAACTTCTAAGCAAGTATGGAGTTAAGCATAGAGTAGCAACACCATACCACCCACAGACCAATGGACAAGTGGAAGTATCTAATAGGGAGATCAAACAAATCCTTGAGAAGACTGTCTCTATATCTAGAAAAGATTGGTCGCAGAAACTTCAAGAAGCATTATGGGCCTATAGAACCGCTTTCAAAACCCCTATAGGAACAACCCCTTACCAACTGGTCTATGGAAAATCATGTCACTTACCTTTTGAGTTGGAGCATAAGGCCTATTGGGCCATCAAAACTTTGAATTTGGATTACTTGAGTGCTAGTGAGAAACGTATCCTTGATATCCACAAGTTAGAAGAGCTCAGACAATCCGCCTACGAAAATGCCATCATATACAAAGAAAGAACAAAAGCTTGGCATGACAAAAGAATCATAAGAAGAGACTTCAAAATAGGCGATCCTGTTCTCTTGTTCGATTCTAGGTTACGACTTTTTCCAGGGAAGCTTCGTTCGAGATGGACTGGCCCTTTCGAAGTATCTAAGATCCTAAGATCCGGTGCTATTGAAATCAAGAACCAAACATGTAAACCGTTCATCGTCAATGGACAGAGGTTGAAGCCCTACGAAGGAGGTGACATCCCAACAACATACACCTGTCATACTCTGAGTGATCCACCATATCCTTCCAATGATGTATAAAAATCGGTCGTCGAGCTAATGACGTTAAACAAGCGCTGCATGGGAGGCAACCCATGGTTTTCTTATTTATATACTTTTTATTTATTTTCACTTTATTTTAATTTGTTTATTTTATTATTATGTCAGGACTAACGATTGAATGTTTTATGTGCTTTCAGGACTTGTTTGCTAACCTTGTACAGAATGCAGAATCCCGATGACATGCACGTGGCCTTTAGAGACGACGCACAGAGAGAGCGTTACTATGTCCACATGAGACGCCCTATGGCTCCTACCAGGGACCCTGACCATGACTGCATGGATGCCTTGGGGATAGAGCCAAGCGTCAGATTCTTATGCCATCAACTCCAGTAGGACCAGTTTGACGACAGGAACAACACTTATAGGAACTTGACTCTTGAGTTTCTCAGCTCGTTTCATCATGACCCTTGGGCTGGACCCGACGGACTCGCTGTTTTCAGGTTGTTCGGGATTGACTACTCCTTCTCTCACAAAGAGTTTGGTGATTTACTAGGTTTCCAGACTACTCCTGATGCTATTCCAGAGACACCGATGGGGTATTTTATGAGCAGATAAGTGGAAAAGTTTTGGTCTAAAATATCAGGTGTAGGAAGCCAAGATCCTTCCACCCAGTTTTCTCAGGTAATCCACAACCCTGCGTTAAGGTACTTCCAGATGATTCTAGCGCATTCTTTCCTTGGTTTTCCAGATACAGAGACCCTGCTAAGTGAAGAGGATATTTTCCTACTGTTTTGTGCGACTCAGTCTCGCTCAGTTGCTTGTGGCAACTTTCTGTTGAAGGGCCTTGCTAGTGTTGCCAGATCATCCGTAGGCATCATACATGTCGGTGGGATTGTTACACAGATAGCTACTGCATTGGGTTTGTCTCGCAAATTATTGCACCTCAGGACCTTCTGCTGCTACACCACCCTGGATGTTGATTTTTGTCTTGACAGAGGACTGATGAGGAGGGCTTCTTTTGAGCCCAACATGTTTAGATTACTGATCGACGGCGAAGCGATACACTACTTTACATTACCAGATCCGCTGATGACCAGTGTCCATGATCCTGCAAATTGGAGTTATGCTTTAGAGGGTTATGGAGAGACTGTCGAAGAGCCGAAATCGCCTCCCGCCGCTGAGTACACTCCTACACCTCTTACTCCCTGAATCACTGTTATGTCTAACAATATGTCTTTGCAGCCTCCTGACCTACAAACACAGATTTATGAGCTCCGTAAGGAGACTGCCCTGCTCAAGCAGGAAGTGGCGGACTTGGAATTACAGATTCAGGTTTCTGATCTCACTCATGCCTCAGAGGCCGATGCTCTATATCAGGAGATTGAAGAGCTTCGGAGGGAGATAACTGAGATTCGTGGATCAAGCCAGGAGGAGAAGCCTACCACATGATTCATTCTACACTGACGATGCTACCCTAGTATTTAATTTCCTTTTATATGCTTTATTTTATTTATCGCATCTCCAGACATATCTTACATTATTGCATCTATTTATATTTTCTTGTGCTTTGAATTCATCCTATATATACATATTATGCACTAATGTCGATTTTTCTTTTTCTTTTTGATTTTTAATTATTTTAATTTTGTCGTGCAAAAGAAAAAAATACAAGACAAAAATATTTTCATTTTTGTCTTCATAAAAAAATATGCAAGCCTCATGCCTTGAAAAGGAGAAGAAAACGCTATCCAGACCCCCCCGAAGACCGAAGGTGCAAAGAAGGCCCAAAGGAGGATTTTAAAAAATCCAAGGCCCAGGAAATAGCCTTGTGGCGGGCGCCACAAGCCCATGGCGGGCGCCATGGCGTTCTCCCCTATTTCGGGACTGAACTTCATTTTCCACCATTTTCATACCTTCCTTCACCAAAAACCCATTTTTGCAACTTTCAAAAACCTCCTTGAACCCCATTAAAGCTCCCCCATTTCCAAAATACCCACCATCCATAAAACCTATCCAAAATGCATTTTCATTTTCATCCACCACAAACCATAAAAATCAAAACTTTATCATTTCTCTCAAAAAACCATTTTTCTACCATTTTCACTACCTAAGGAGCAGTCAACAATGGAGTTCAATGGTTTTCTCCTTCGTGATGGAAGACCGGGTGATAGGCAACGGAAAATTATTCAGAGGCTTCAGAGTCGAGAAATTCTCTCGACTAGGTACGTCGACGATAACTGTCTGTATGCTTTGGGTATTTATCATAGTGTTTTTAATTTATTAGATTTTTTAGGCTTGCATAATATTTTCGTTAATCAGGAACCTACCTATGAGAGACTGACAATTGAGTTTTTGAGTTCTTTTATATACACTATCAGTCCTAACACTGCTAGCACTGTCGGTACTGTTATTTTTAGACTATTTGGAATTGAATATGAATTCAGTACCAACGAGCTAGCAGGCTTGTTAGGAAACCCTCATAGGGAAGGTGCGATTTGTGAGGCACCTTTGGATGCAGAATGGTCGGCCGAGGTATTTTCCTTCTGGCAAAGGCTTTCAAGTACTTCAATTAATTCTTTTGAAGGGATACTTGCGTCGACCATTCACAACCCGGCCATAAGAGTTTTCAGACATCTTTTGACATGTACTATTTTTGGCCGGGAGAGTCCGAACAAGGTGAATGCTAGAGAACTCCTATTTTTGCAAGGATGCCTCACTAGAACCCATATCAATCCGGTCCCGTTTATGCTTGCACACATGGCTTTACTTACTAATAAAACAGGACCGATTGTTTTTGGAGGGCTTGTTACGTCTATTGCTCGGGCTCTTGGCCTGAACGATGAGATAGCTACACTTGAACCACTACCTCCTCGCACAATTAATTTAAAATTTCTGAAAGACATGAAATTGTGTCGAACGAGGAGAGAAGGTGGTTATGAGTTGATGGTTCATGGGGTAGCTATCCCATCTGTTGCTTTACCATGCAGTAGACGTACTGATGTACGTATTGAAAGGAACTGGACCTATGATCTGAATGCTCCACCTGTTTTGGGTCCACTTCCTCCTAATATTCCTGATGGGGAGGCACATGACACTGATGAAGAGTATGATCGGAGAGAGCAGTCTCCCATACCCCACGTGTCCCCCCATCGTCCTTCACAGTCACACACCGCACCATCTTCCTCTAACCCTGTTGCAGGTGCTGCTCCTGGATTCTATGTCACCGAGGAGATGTGGCGTGATATGACAGCTAGAGAGGAAAGGCGAGACTGCCTTCTCTCTACTATTTCACAACAACTGACGGACAACATGAGCTTCATGCAATAATCGCGATTGGTTTCGGATCGTGCTTATAGCAACGTTTGCCGTACCTTGAACGATATCTCATTAGAGCAGAACCGTCAGAGAGAGTTCAACAGCTGGCACTACCAGCTTGTAGAGGCCACTCAAGGTTCCATCTTAGGTAACCTTCGAGAGGTCCGGAGTGCTCAGGCTGCCTTATCAGCACGACTCGACCGGAGGGACCAGCATCGTAGTAGATCCCGTCGTTCCAGACCATCACAGCAGGACGGCGAGGGCACCAGTGCTCCTCCTCAGTAGTCTTTTTCAGGTTACCCTCCTTATCTTATTTCGAAACATTGGGGACAATGTTCGATTTAAGTGTGGGAGGGGATTTTATTGCTTTCTGTCATTTCCCTTTTTAGTTAATTATTTCCTTTCAGTAATTTATTTAATTTAACTTTCTTAGATAATGCATGAGTCTGACGAGTCACCAGTATAGTGTATTTTTAGTTCATCTTCATTTTTTCCCATTTCCTTAGCCTTACCAGAAAAATTTTAAAAAGAAAATAATGTTGTTTCACATGTTTTTTGGGCTTTGAGACAGGTTTAGATTAGGATGTGGTGACTTAGGTCAACTTTTTGAAACATCAACACCATTTTAGCACCATAAACCTCTTGAATATAGGAATCACTCCTAAACCCCACCACATTGGCCTTTATTATCATTTAAAAAATTGTCCTAAGTAGTTTATTTTAGCAGTCAGCTCCGGCCTAAGCATGCTCTACGTAGGGGGCCGATGAACATAAGTGAATGATCCAGTGCTAATAAAATAAAATAAAAAAAGAAAAAAAAGGCAAACTCTGGTATAGGTGACCCTCACAAAGTCATTTAAACCGAAAAAAAGAGAAGAAAAAATTTTTTGCCACAAAAAGAAAAAAATTGCAAGTCACCTATTGTTAGTTGGTTCAGAGGTATCTGGCACTGAACTTGGTAGGGCGGATTACGATCCGATCCCCCGCAGCTACATTTAGGCGAAATAAAAACAGGTTTACACATGCTTATGTGCCAGAAACCTTATGTTATGGATCAGAATCACTAACCGGTCACTCTACTATGAAGCATGTACGGGTAACGGGCTTAATGTGATTGCGCCTGAATGAAAAGGACACAAAAAGATGAGAAGATAGGCCTAGGTATTGTGGGATGATATGGAGTGGTTAATATAGGATTGAAGTTTGTGTTTGTGTTACTATGGTAACCTTGGTTCACTTAGTTAGTACGTGTCACTGCATCCTGACTTGAACTTAGAAGCCCTTTAGCCCATAGACACGTGTTGACACCATATTTTCTTGAGCTTTAATGTTTGCTTGAGGACAAGCAAAGGTTTAAGTGTGGGAGAATTTGATCACACTAAATTTCACCGTATTTCTGACTCCGATTTCGCATGCATTCTTAGCTTTTATTGTTATTTTGTTATGTTATTACTTTGTTTTCTTTTGTTTTCAGGTTTTTATTGTAATCGGGGCTTGAATCGAGAAAAGGAGCGAAAAAGGAGTGGAAACGGACGAAAACCTAGAAATTCAGCGTTTTGCACTTACGGCACCCACCGTGGCGGGCGCCATGGGGTTAGCCATGACGTGGCCACGTCTCAAGACCACTCCACAACTGCCAAGACCCACGATCCCCACTCTTCCATTCCTTATGAGTACTATGGCGGGCGCCATAGGCCTGTGGCGGGCGCCACAAGGCAAAAATACAGT
The DNA here is from genome assembly GCA_963966055.1 of Lathyrus aphaca. Lineage (NCBI taxonomy): Eukaryota > Viridiplantae > Streptophyta > Magnoliopsida > Fabales > Fabaceae > Lathyrus > Lathyrus aphaca. The sequence continues at coordinate 42,259,417 of OZ014525.1, read as the reverse complement.
TCCCTCCACTTTTTAGTGGAGGGGCGTCCTGGTCATTTCCCGCATTTAGTTTTCCTATAAATAGGACTTTAGTTTTTCGTTTTTCTTCATCCAAACATAGATTTCTCTAGGCATATATCAGTTTTATAGCAGTTACCATTCCACATCGGGGTGTTTCTGCAATCGAGTGATCGAGTCTGTAATCTGTCTGTGTGATCGAGTTTTGGAGCACTCTGGAGGAAGTTAATCCTGCCGCCATTTTAATTCCAGTTCGTATTTTATCTTTTCTGCATTGCTTTACTTTTATTTATTTCTCGCACTGCTTTACTTTCTTTATTATCCGCACTCGCACTTTATTTTGTTTATTTCCCGCACTCGCTTTACTTTCGTTTATTATCCGCACTTGCACTAAATTACTTTATTTCTTGCACTCGCACTAAATTCAATTACTTTCCGCACTCGCACTAAATTACTTTTATGAAAAATTATAAAAAGAACCTTTACTTTATCATGTCTAACTAATTCCATAAAGGTTAGGATGTAAGGATCGTAATTAAACCAGTAATCCGTATAATTGTTCGTGGAAACACTTAAGGGCTATTTTATCTTTCAATTCAATCTAATTGTTTTTAACTATTTCAAAAACAGCCAAAAGCGCTTTGTCTAGTTCATTAGGAGTTTTTAGATTAAAAAGAAAAGAGATTTTAAAACGATTTTCGGAAGCGTTAGGAAGTTTAGAGTCTGGTTCGTAAGAACCTCTTTTTGCTAAGAAGTTCAGGATAAAATATTTTTACACTTAGTTAAGATACTATATTTCTTAAAAATAGGTTTACTACTCTAACGCAGTACGCACCTTTTTATCCGTGACAATAGGAGGGGTTGATTAGAGAGTACAACTCGGTTCTGAATACGCGAAAGCGACAGTTCCTGTTAAATTAGTTCTTTTCAAAGGAGAAAACATTGCCCATAAGTAGTTCCATTAACAAGTACCGAATTATCTATTGATTACGTGAATTACATTCGAGCCTGTCTTTGTTTATTGTTTAAAATTATTATTTTATTTACCATTGCACCCTTCTTAAAACCCCTTTATTTAGTTGCCTTAGATACACACCATAACAACAGGTACGATAGATTGACACTTGGTCTCTGTAGATTCGACAATCTTTTATATTACTCTGAAGTGTTCGTACACTTGCGAAAAACACGCATCAAAGATGGACCCAGTTAAGTACATTTTTGAGAAGCCAGCACTTACCGGACGGGTTGCGAGATGGCAAATGATCCTCACAGAATATGACATTCAATACACATCTCAAAAGGCCATCAAGGGCAGTGTATTGTCTGAATATCTTGCTGAGCAACCCATTGATGATTATCAGCCTATGAGATTTGACTTCCCTGATGAAGACATCATGTTCATAAAAGCAAAAGATCATGAAGAGCCTGTTCATACTGAAGGGCCTGACCTAGATGAAGAATGGACTATGATTTTTGACAGGGCTGTTAATATGAATGGTTGTGGTGTTGGCGCAGTACTCATTACACCCAAAGGAGTTCACATGCCTTTCTCGGCAAAACTCACCTTTAATTGCACTAACAACGAAGCTGAATACGAAGCCTGTATTATGGGTCTTGAGGAAGCCATTGACCTCAGGATCAAGACTTTGACTGTGTTCGGAGATTTAGCCCTGGTAATTAACCAAACCAACGACAAATGGTACACTCACCAGGATCATCTGATACCCTACCGGGATTATACAAGGAGGCTATTGACTTTCTTCACAACAGTCAAGCTTGAGTATATCCCTCGAGATGAAAATCAGTTTGCAGATGCTCGGGCTACCATTTCATCTATGATCAAAGTTCAAGCTGCCAACTTTGTGCCTCAGATTTCAGTATCCAGACTTGACAGACCAACATATGTATTCTCTGCGGACCTTACTAAGGATGATAAGCCTTGGTTCCATGATATCAAATGCTTCTTGGAGGATCAAACATACCCACCTGGGGCATCTTCCAATGACAAGAAGACATTAAGAAGGCTAGCTGGTAGTTTCTTCCTGAATGCTGATGGTTCTTTGTACAAGAGGAACTTTGATATGGTACTCCTCTGATGCGTTGATAGGGCAGAAGCGAACTTGTTAATGCACGAGGTGCACGAAGGATCCTTTGGTACCCATGATGGAGGGCATGAAATGGCTAAAAAGTTTCTGAGATCAGGTTATTACTGGATCACAATGGATGCCGACTGTTGTGCCTATGCCAGAAAATGCCATAAATGCCAGATTTACGCGGATAAAGTGCATGTGCCTCCGAATCCTCTGAATGTGATGTCTTCACCCTGGCCCTTTGCCATGTGGGGCATCGATATGATTGGCAAGATTGAGCCGACTGCTTCAAATGGCCACAGATTCATCCTGGTAGCCATTGACTATTTTACCAAGTGGGTTGAAGCAGCTTCTTATGCAAATGTTACCAGGCAAGTGGTAGCCCGATTTCTGAAGAGAGACATCATCTGTCGGTATGGAGTGCCCAAGCGAATCATTACTGATAATGGTTCCAACTTGAACAATAAAATGATGGCAGAACTATGCCGGGACTTCAAGATCCAACACCATAATTCTTCTCCTTACAGGCCAAAGATGAATGGCGCTGTTGAGGCAGCTAATAAGAATATTAAGAAGATTGTGCAGAAGATGGTGGTTACCTACAAAGACTGGCATGAAATGCTACCGTTCGCCTTGCATGGGTACCGTACATCAATCAGAACATCCACTGGGGCAACACCGTATCAGCTTGTGTATGGCATGGAGGCAGTCCTACCTGTTGAAGTTGAATTACCATCCCTACGGGTACTGATGGATGTTAAGTTAAACGAAGCAGAGTGGATCCGATCCCGATACGAACAACTGAATCTGATTGAAGAGAAGAGATTAGCTGCAATCTGTCATGGGCAGCTGTATCAGAAAAGAATGAAGAAAGCCTTCGATCAGAAAGTCAGGCTTCGAGAGTACCAAGTAGGAGATCTTGTGCTGAAAAGACTCCTCCCTCCTCATACAGACCACAGGGGCAAGTGGACTCCGAATTATGATGGTCCATTCATAGTAAAGAAAGTTTTCTCTGGAGGAGCACTGATGCTCAGTACTATGGATGGTGAAGACTTCTTCTCCCCTGTGAATTCAGATGCAGTTAAAAAATACTTCGCATAAAAATGACCCGCTGGACACAAAAACAGAATGTAAGTCCAGGCAAAATAGGGCATCCCGGCGAGTCAAAAACAGAATGAAAGACTCGGGCAAAATAAGGGAAAATAAATAAAAAATGTACACCCGCTGAGTTGAAAAGCCGCATTGGACAACTCAGGAAAAAATGGGTATCCCGGTGGATTGAAAACCTGAAAGGGCGATCCACGCAAAATAAGGGAATAAGCGAACAACTGCATTCTGAATTCATCTGTATCACTTACAACATGGTAAACTCCGAAAGGCTAGAGCATCGGTCAGAATCAGAATTCTTCAGAAAGCAAGTCGAGAAGAATGTCAAAAGTCATACAAGTCATAGCAAAGGGAAGCTCCTCGAAGCGTCATCAACATTTCCAGCACTCTTTTTGTCAATTTGTAACGATTTCCTCATTTCAGGGGATCCGTTTCTTTGACTGTATCTTGCCAATTCAGGGCACAAAAATTAATAAAATCAAATCTCCAGTCATATTTTGTCTCGTACATTTTATTTTTGTTTGCAAAAATGTCCGATGTCATTAATATATTGATTGCATAAATACAGATGCGTCTTTTTATACGTGCTTACAAGAAATATACTTGCTCCCGGGAGTGTCTAAACTTCCATGATGGAATCCAGTAAGGGATACCTCGGGGTACTTGTGCGTTTCTCCGTCTTTACAGGATTGCAGGTATCAAAAGTGCAACATGGGGCATGAAAGCTTCTCCCCAGTAGGCTGTCAAATCATTGCTTCCTCAACACCTTCCAAACAACACCAGAGATGCTTTCTCCCCACCGGAGTTTCCAGGCATCACTTCTCCAACATTTCCTTCAAAGGGCAGCACCTGAAGGTGTTCATATCCCCAACTGAGTTGTCAAGTATCGTCCTCAGCAGGATCCCCACAGAAGTCTCTAGGAAGATCTTTCAGTGATCTTTCTTCCCCAGCCGAGTGCTAGACAGGGAACTTTATCCCCACAGAGTTTCAAGTCTCTATCCAGAAGAGCAATACCTGAAGATCTCACAACGGAGCGACAAAAGCTTCTACAAACCCCAGCTGGGTCCCTCATTACCGAGATAGATCTATCAGTGATCTACTTCCCCAAGCAGAGTCAGATATGTCAGATCTACCAATGATCTCATCCCCAGCTGGGATATCCACTTCAAGCAGATCAACCGGAGATCTCTACAGCAACGGGATCCGGATCCCGGATTGGTATCTTTGCATAATCATAGCATTCGCATCATATTTTCCCCTAGAGTGTAGCATTCCGTCCAATACGGAGCATTACGGCAAAATTCAAACATATTGCATAATCATAAGCCATGTGTCGAACTGAACACTTGTAAATACCAACAGTACCACATCAGCGGAATGCAAAATACCTCCCAAACTCCCCGACAGAATATTAAAGCATCCCCTTTACACTCACAAATACAGAAGCATGCTCCTTTTGGCACTCGTCCGCGTCATCATTCCCCGGTACAGTCGCCCAAACAAATACTTATACATTACAGATGCTTCTTGACACTCGTCTGTGTCATACCCCCAGCAGAAAGCCAAAGCGTCCCCTTTGCACTTACAACACATGTGTACATATATATATATATATATACGATCCCTTGACACCCGTCCGTATCACTTTCCCCAGCATAGTGCCTAAACACTTTAGGAACCATATACTTGTTTATAATAGACTTTATCTTTTGACACTCGTCCATGTCACTCTCCCCGGCAAGTTTAACACTCGTCTATGTCTACCCTTCCCCAGAAGAGTCCCCAACAAATCTTGAGGAACTATTTCCTTTCTATCAGACATTCGTCCTATGTCATGATACCTTTCGGCAGCCGTACCCTGCCAGGTGATCGTCCTTCACCTCTTGATGATCGTCCTTCATCATTCCCAGTGGAGTCTCTATTCATTAGAACCCCCTTTCTATCCAACATTCGTCCTATGTCGTGATATTTTTTAGCAGCCGTACCCTGCTAGGTGATCTTCCTTCACCTCTTGATGATCGTCCTTCATCATTCTCCCTGATGGTCGTCCCCATCATTGATCTTGTTATCTGACATTCGTCCTATGTCATGATAAACCTTGAGAGCAGCCGTCCCCTGCTAGGTGATCGTCCTTCACCTCCTGATGATCGTCCTTCATCATGCTTATCCGATGGCCGTCCCCATCGTCGACCTTTTCATCCGACATTCGTCCTATGTCGTGATACTTCCGGCAACCGTACCCTGCCAGGTGATCGTCCTTCACCTTAGATGACCGTCCCTCATCTTATCCCCAACAGAGCAGCCGTACCCTGCCAGGTGATCGTCCTTCACCTCTGATGACCGTACCTAATCATTTATTTTTATTTATGCCTTGAACTTGATGGTCGTCCCCATCATCTATCTATAATCCCCAGAGAGTCTTATAGCTTTACCTAATGGCCGTCCCCATCATAATCTCTTATATCCCCAGCTTGTCGGCCGTCCCCGTCATTGCTCTATCTCCCGCATTTTCCCAGCATGTCGGTCGTCCCCGTCAGTCGTCCTCTGCTCGACGGTCGTCCTCCGTCGCCCGCACTTTATAATTATACTTTATTTTCCTTTTACAATCTATATCCCTTTTCTTCTTCATTCTGTGAGTGCAAATTTTGGACTGTCTTTGGTATTCAAACCACAAGTTATCTTGTTTGCCTGTTAAGCCGTTGCTTACATCCTGCACAGCTAACTCATGTTTGAATAGGGGCAGCTGTAAACACCCCAAATTTTCCCTCACTCATTTCACCATGGCTTGTGATCGTTTCGTGTGCATAGGTTCAATCATGTCATCTCATATTGCATTTTTGCTTCATTGCATTGTTTCTAAGTCATCTGCATCTAGGGTTTGTGATCTGAGCCATCCCTGAGCCATTTGAGCCACTCCAAAGGTCATCAATCACTTCAAAGGGGTCCATGTATGTTCAAGCATCATATTATATCCTCACAAAGTCAAAAAGTCAAAGAATCACAAGAACTGAGAAAGGCATGGAAGCAGAGCCAGGTTTAACTGCACAGATGACCTAAAATTAGGGTTTTGGTTTCAGAGGCCATAACTCCAATTTTTTTGGTCATTCTTGTTTCTATTGGTCTCTATATGTTATGAGGACCATGCATATCAATTTTCATGAAGAAATTCAATGGGGAAGGCATCTGATCAAGGGTTGACTTCTTGAGCAAGTCAGTGTAAAATCAGGGCATCTGAGGCTCCCAATGACCCAACCAAGGGGGTTTCTCCATCATTTTGAATGTGTATGGTCTTTATTTTATCATAGAAGATGTTATAAGTTCACAAAATTGAAGAATTTCAAGCCATTTGCAAAGTTGCCTTTTTGGGAAAGTGACTTGTAATGCAAACTTGCCATTTTGGGAAAGTTTTTCAACCTCTTCTTTTTGATTCAAAAATGCTTCAAATGAGAAAACTTTGGTCATGAAAGTTGTAGAATGGATTCTCCCATTTTCAAAAAGTACAAGAACTCATTCTAATTCATTTTGGATCAAAAGTTATGACCTTGCAAAGTTGGATAAAATCATTGAAATTTCACTTTTGCACAAAGAGGGAAACTTGCAATTTCACATGCCAAGCATTCTTGTGACTTCAATGTGACCTCTAATAATCATACAAACACAATGCATGACCTAAAATTCAGTTTGGCCCAAGAAATTTCCCATTTTTATGTCTTAAATTTCAAGTAACCATAAGCCATTTTCCATAAAAGTACAAAAAGGGGAATTCTTGCAAAGTGATTCCCAAAGGTTTGTATGATCTCTAGCTGGTCTCAAAACATTGCCATAACCTCATGGGACATCTCACACCAAAATTCAGCAAGAGATATCACATGTTCATGAACAAAAACCACAAAATGTAACAAGTTGCCAAAATGCAAAATCACTTCAAACTTGTGATCCAGGCCATCCAGCTCACCACAATTGATCCAAGAGTCATCCTTGAACTCAGCTGATGCAGTACAAGCCAAGAAACCATCTCTGCCACATCCCATGCCTCAAGTACACCAAACCATGACTTTTTGCAATTTCTCCCATGCTCTTGGAATAGTGATCAGCAGCCTCTACTAACCTGCTCCCCAGCCTACTCAAACATTATGGGAGTGATATAGCAACTGATTGGGCATTGAAACAAGACACAATCCAGCTTGCACAAAAACTGGTCTGAACCTTATCCTCTTCGAAACTCCCTCCTCAGCCATTAAACCTTCATTTTTCTTTCACCAATAAGTCACAAATCACTCATAGAACAAGAATCACCCCCTGAAACAGCTTGAATCCCCACATACACAAACTCCCATTTCTGCTATACCAGAGCTGAAACATTCAAACCAGCCACTTCCCAAGTTTTCTAAGCTTCATTCCATCATCAGGAGGTTCAAAGAAGCAGGCTTGCACAAAGGGAAAGTCCAGAAAGCTCAAAAACAGAGAAGCTTCATCTCAGGTAACATGAAGAACATTTTTCCCATAAACTAATTTTTAAGTTCTTTTATGATGCTATGTGTTCCCCTGATCATGAATATGTGTTTACTTTTGAAAATAGTGAAGAAACCAGCATGTGTGATGACTCTGAACATTTTCCCGTGTTTTGTATTTTGTTTCGATTTGTGCTTGTGAGTTGAAATAAATGAATTTGAGATGAGGGTTTAGGATTAGATTGATGAGAGGATCATTTTGGTGAAAGAAATTTGAGGTTTGGTAACCTATAGAGGGAACTAGGGTTTGTGCTTGCCGGAGAAGATGACCGGAACCACTGTTCCGGTCATCTGAATGTCATTAGCCCTAATTAGGGTTTAAGCCAGTTTTGAATTGAGACCCTTAGATCTGCCTTCCCGCGCGTGCATGTATGGACCAGATCTTCCCATTAGCCATTAATCAGTCATTAATTAATTAAATCCAGGATTAATTAAATATTAAGTGAGTTTAGCCAGGTTTGAACTTGGGCCATTGGATGTGGCGCCAAGTCAACACCTTCAAACCCAGATTCAATCTGGTCCTCACCTTTTGCATACTTTCTTTTATTTTAATTTTATTTCATTTATTTTACATTTAACTTGTACGAATTTTTAAAAATAGGAAAACACTTTAAAAAATTCTAAAATTTTTTGTCAAGCATTTCATTAATTTTCAGAACCCAAAAATATTTTTATTTTCATTTTTTGCATTAAAAATTATTTTTAAATCATTTAAATGTTTATTTTTAATTAGTTAATGGAAATTAATTAATTAAAAATGCATTTAGGTATTTAAAAATCACCAAAAAATTCACATTGCATTGAAAAACATTTAGAAACATTATCCAACTCTCAAAACAAATTTCTTTTTGGTTCTTGAACCATTTTAACCTTTTTCATTGGAATTAAATTTGTTTAAAAGCAATATTTTTGTTCAAACTTTGAAAAATTCATTCTTCCTAACCCTAAAGAGTTTGATGATGGTTCTTCTTGCATTGCATCCTTCATAGCATGTAGTTTCTAGGGTAAAATGGGTTTGCATTTATCTCTCATTTTCAATTTGATGAGCATTTTTCTTTTTGAGGTACCTTGAAACCCTAGTTAACTTAGAAAATTCATAAACTCCATTAGGTTAAGAGTTGGATCCCCTCATTTGGGCAGTGAACTTGTGTAGGGTTATGGTACCTTTGTTCCCATTTTCAATTTTTTATCTTGTCATTTGCTTCTGATTTTGATTTTTGTATGGCATGTTGTTCATAAACCCTAATTTGTGCATTCCTTTGCATCCATCTCTCACATGCTTGCATTCAAGAACTTGTCATGACATTTTGTGCATCCATATGACATATAAGACATCTTAGGATATATTATAATCATGTTTGATCATTGCATCTTTCATTTGCCATGTTATCCTTCTATTATGATGGTGTAATGAGTCCATTAAATCTTTGATTATGGCTTGAACTCATTACTTAACACTAAACAAAAACACCAAAAAAAATCTAAATAATCACAAGTAGGTTAATGATCTTAATCCTACATCATGGTGATTAAGTGTGAGGTGCTTACCTCATACTTAAATTATTCTCATTACCCCTAATCAGAGCGAAGATGTGATGAGTTTACTAACCTTTTGATTAGGCTTAAGCTCATTAACTTATGACAAGCAAAAAGCAGTAAAAGACTGAAAACACAAAAACAAACAATAATCGTCTCCTCCGGGATTCTTTTCTCATCTCTTCACTCACAAACGAGAACGTGCTTCTTCCGTCTAATGCAAGACAGTTTGCACCTGAGCCAGACAGGTCATACACTTGAGCATAGACAAGTAAGCAGTTCAAAAGTCAATTCATCTTTCAATCTCTTTGAGTCGAACTACGGTGTTCTGACTTCCTCATTGCACGAGAGGATACGTAGGCATAACTTAATAGTTATCGAACAAAAGTCTCTGTATACTCCCCCTCCTTCCAGCATCATTCTTTAAGCCTCATAGTCTTGAGCCTTGCACTCTTTCCTTACACTGACACTTCACATATTTCACTTCACTTTCTTTTAGCACTGACACTTGCATTCTTTTCCAGCTTTGATACACAGATTGCACTGACACTACCCCTTTAAACACAAATCTTTTAAGCGTGGATCCCGTCGAGTACGGCGGACAATCTGGGTGCTAATACCTTCCCAGGTTGTAACCAACCCCCTTTCTCAGTCTCTCTGGTTCGCAACCGTCTTATCCATCTTTTCTTAGGTTTATGCAGCATTACCTTTCCTTCGGGATAAAAATGCCTAGCTGGCGACTCTTGTCTTTCTGAGTTCACCCTTGTGTGTTCTCTCTTCTTTCGCCGACCGTTCGCGTTTGTACCTCCTTATGACCTAGCCTCATCAGGTGGGAGCGACAGTCCCTTCATCTTCTTCAAAAAGCAAAGGCAAGAACAAAAAGTCTTGAAGACATGCTGGTCATAGCAAGAAGGAAACTCATTGGAATGCCGTGCGCATTGCCATTAGGATAGTGTAACACGGTGGGAGAACTGACTTTAGTTAAATGTTGCGGATAGCAAGAGTCGCCACCGACTTTTATTTTATCCAAAGGAAAGGACATAAAAGAACAGGAAAGACCTTAAAAAGATTTTGAGTTCGGGGGGTAGGTTATACAAAGGGAAGGTGTTAGCACCCTTTATATCCATGGTTATCCATGGGCTCTTAGTTACTTAGCTCACTTTAAAATGTTTTGAGAAGTGTATTGTGTGATTAAAAATTTTCTTAAGTACTTTATAATGATCCTTGTACGGATATATATAAAGACTTTGTTTTGAAAATTGTTTAAAAATGTGAAGTGTTATGAAATGTTTTTGAAAGAGTGAGCAAGTACTTAAGAGGAACCTACCCTAATTTGAATCTTTTCTATTCTTAAATGTTCTTTCAATGGTAAGACTATCCCTATTATTAAGGAATAGGTAGTCGTTACCTTGGATGTTGTATGGGACATGTGAAGGGTCATCTGTGTTTAGGCAACTGTAAGGTGTCTTTAGCAATTTGTAGGGACTTATCATCTTTTATTCGAAAGGGACAAGATCATTCACGAAGGCAACATCGAAGGGACTTGATCTTATAATCGCAAAGGGACAAGATGATATTAATGGAGAAGGGACTTTGCTTTTAGACACCTTACTTGACCATTTTATTTAGGCAACATGAGGGATATCCTTAAGAAAGTGAGATGGCGATCAAAGATCGACTTACGTGTGTGCGTGTACAAGTTCATACATTTATCTTATAATTAGTGATCTAAATTAATTTTAAAATACAAACATGTTTTCACTCCCTATTTTACTAACCATAGCAATATATTTATAAATAAATAAACAATTAAAATACTACAACTATTACATGGCTTGTACAGTTACATAATATGAACAACTTAAATAATAATAATAAAATAAAATAATAAACATAAGCAATAAATAAAAGGGTTAGTAATAAAATAATGACAAAAAAGAGGTTAGCACAAAAGATAAAAACATATACAAGCTAATTAAAAATTAAATAAACATTTTTTAGAATTTTTTTGATATAAAATAGAATGATAAAGATAATAATAATAAATCATATATTAATTTATTTACAAAATAAACATGATTAATGATTTAATTATATACATTAGGAATATTTATTAAGTACAAAAATAATTAAAATTAAAAAAATTAAAATTTTAAAAGAAATTAGGTTTTTTAGAATTTAGAAAATAAATTAGGATTAAGGATAATTAGGGTTTTAATTATATATAAAAAATATTATAGTTTATAATTTAATTTTACATTACTAATTTAATTATTAAATAAATATACATATTAAAATACATAAATAAAAAAATAGGTTTAGAATTTAGAAAATAATTTTAGAGGGTTTTTTCTAGAAAATATAAAACATTTACATATTATTTTAGAATTATTTAAATATATATATATATATTAAACATGATTAATAAAACAAATAAATAAAACAAAACAAAAAATAACTGAAAACTTACCTGGGCAGGGTTTGAACCCACGCCCTAGGCATTAACACCCTTAGACCAGCCTGCCTTCCACTGGGCTGCGCATGCGCCTGTGACTATGAACCAAGCAGCAATCCTTTTGTTTCTTCTCCTGCGTAAATTCTCAAAAAACAAAACAAAGCAAAATGGTCTGGGGAGGTTTTGATCCCAGGACCATTCCTTTGCCAGCCAAACGCGCACACCAACTGAGCCAAGTGTTCTAGTTGTAATATAACATAACACAATTCAAAAAATATTAAAACAATAATTTGAATTTTTGAGATGGCGCCAATGGTCTTCATCTTCTTCCTCATACATGCGAATTTTCATACGTTTTTACCTGCGAATTTTCCTTCGAAATTCATCATATACAAAACCTGCGAATTTTCAAACATCAACAAAACACTGAAATTTTTCCAAATTAATTTATGAAACATGATCCTCAGAGCTTATACAATCTTCCTATGTTCTTAGAATTAATTTATTTTAGTCCAATCGCAAAACCCTAATGGAGGCCGAAAACCCTAACAATGGTGGATTTTGCTATAGTCCATAAAAGTCAAATCAAACCATCCAGAAAGCTTCTAAACTTCATAACAAACACAAATCAATAGTTAGTTTTCATTATCATTGCATAAATAATTCAAATCGAAAAAAAATAAAAGTATGAACAATATGCATTCGGGTTATGGATATGAGCATGATTCTGATGCATTTGAGGATTGGTATCGACTCAATGAAGTCCAAGGATCCTTCCTATGTCATTAAAATACCTTAAAATGCTTTGTAATGAAGAAACCGAATTTGATTTTTTGAGTGATTTTTGTGAAGTTTGAATGAGGTGCAAGAGGCTCTGAATTCGTCCCTTTGAAGCTGCTTCATGTTGTATATATATGATACAATGAGATTAGGTCAAAAGATTGCACAAAACTTTGGATATTTGGACTTTGAAAGATTGAAAAATATTTGATTTTAAAACTTGAAATATCTTGATCTAAGCTTGCTATTTTAGGATGATCCTCATTATTCTTGTATCAATCAAGTCCAAATATACTTTATGACCTTCTAGAAACCAAATCAATTTAAATCTTCATATTTTATATTTTATTTGAATTTAAAATGACTTTTAATAAAAAAAATCATAATAAATAAAAATAAAATGAATAAAATTATGAAAAATATTAATTTAATTTCGTGCATGATGTCATGGAATCAATTGGATCACAAAAAAGTAAGCCCATTTGAAGAATTATGGTTTTAAGACCCCATTTGCTTCATAAACCTCTCAAAAATTTCCCAACTTTGCAAGGGCACAAATCCTTCAATTTTAAGGCTATGAAGGTGTTATTGGATATTTTAGAAAGCTTAAAGAGTCCTCTAACCAACCTCTTTGGTCTCATGTCCATATCTTTTACCATTCTCAAGTTATGCTCTTTGGAAGTTGTTGACTTTTTGTTGACTTTTAAAAGGACCTATAATGTCTTAGCTCATACCTTCCAAATGAAGCATTTTTGGGCTTGGCTTGTGAGACACAAAGTTGTAGAGAATTCAATTTCCTTCAAAATGAGCTTTGGATGGAAAATTTTTGATGAAGCATGTGAAAGTTATGGCTGGTTAAAGTTCAGTTGACTTTTCCTGTGAAAACCCTAATTTAGAAACTCCTGATTCTTGATGATCTGAAATCTCCTTGATGAATCATGATCAACCCTTGATCAAATGATGAACTTTACTTCATATACTTGATGTTGGAAAAAAATCATGAAGTTTGACCTTGGTTTGACCACAGTTGACCTCAGTTTGACTTTTTAACTACTTTGACTGACTTTGACCTATCTGATCATCTGACTGAGCAAATCTTTTGGGAAAGTTCTGAAACTTAACATGGGGATTCTTGAACATATATAAGATGCTATGAAGCTCACTTGAAGTCTTGGAAGTCCATTTAGCCTGACAAAAGTCAAAACCCTAGTTTAAGATGCATTGCTTAGGAGGATGCATTGTCTGAGGGAATTGTCAAACTTTCTGACCAATTGTGAATCTTGTGAACCTTGTGAACCTCATGAGATGTCTTGTGAACCTTGTGAACCTTGTGAGCCTCTTATTACACAATGTCTTATCTTGTGGAGGGAAAATTTTGGGGTGCAACAGATAGTTTCTTTTCTCAATTTTATGGCAGCTACCTCTTTCCAGGTAGTTGCTTCCTGATGTAAAACTTTGCCTATTCAGAGGCCATTCAATAAATGAATATTCAGTCAAAAGCCGTGTTGCGTTGTGTTTACTTTGTTTGCAAAAGTGTCCTGAATTGTTTACAAAAGGAACATTGCATCTGAAACATGTTGATTTTTCTGAAAAAATTGACATTGCAGGGAAGCAATTAAAACTGTCTTTGAGTGTCGGGTGATAATGGATGAACATATCATACCATGCAAGTCCCCGGGGCACATGTGCGTATACTGTTGTTGCAGGTTTTGCAGGGCGATGTTGTACTTCCCCAAGCAGAGAATGCTCCCCAGCTGAGCTACAACAGTGAAATCCCTAGTAGATGTTCAAATCTAATAAGAGACGGTGTCCCTCCCCCCAAGTGGTGTTTGGCCTTCACAAGAAAGACGTATTTTCCCCAGTAGAGTTCAGATGGAACCGTTCCCAGACGGGCTAGAGCAAGTGAGATCTTCAGAAGAGTTGCAAACCTAACCGAATAGGTTCGTCACCAATCGAGGTCCTTCTGGACTATCTCCAGCGAGCAACTGAATGAAATATCCCCAGCGGGTCTGCCAATTTATTTTTGGCCCATGGGACAAAAACGGAGTTGTTTTTCCACAGTGAATTCCCAGTAGGCAGCTGAAGGCCTTACTTCCCCACAGAGTTAGAATTGTCAGAATTCTCTCCCCAGCAAGGGTTGTTTAACAAAGCATCTGAATGTTTGTTTCCCCAGTAAAGTCCCCAGTCGGGTCGGAAGGTCGTCATTTCCCCGCAGAGTCATAACCGAGATTCACTCCCATCATCGGAGTACTCCCCAGAGAAGTTGCCAATCTATTCTTGGCCATGTGATGATACAAACCGTCGTTCATCTCTCTAGTCAGAATTATGAATCGTCAAAGCCTCTTGACCCGTATCCCCTGCAGAGTCGGGATTTTTGTTGTCAATCAGGGCATTCCGTGATTGCGCGTCCGCATTTCCTAGCACTCGTCTGTGTTGGATATATGTGATGGCTCGTCTGCATTTCCTAGTACTCGTCTGTGTTAGGTATCCGTTTTGTGCTCGTCTGCACTCCTCAACACTCGTTTGTGTTTTGATAACTGCAGGTTGCTCATTTGCTTTCCTCAGCAGTCATGCGTTTGTGAAATAGTCTCCCCGGCAGAGCTGTGTTTTTTCTTCTTTAGGAACTTGATGCCCGTTTGCAATCCCCAGCGCTCGTCTGTGTTTGATATCCGCTTATTGTTCGTCCGCATATCTAAGCACTCGTCCGTGTCTAATGTTTGATGCTCGTCTGCATTGCCTCAACACTCGTCTGTATTTACAATTTGTGGTGTTGTTTCATACTCGTATGCTTTCCCCAACAGTCGCCTATGGATGGTATTTTCTGATCCTCGTCTGCATTCTTCAACGTTCTTCTGTGCTTAGTTTAGTTGATGCTCGTCTGCACTGCACAACACCTGTCTGTGTTTTATGATTGATAAACTGCTCGTCTGGATAATATCCAGTACTCGTCTGTGTTCGAAATTTAATGATGCTTCTCCAGCACTCGTCTGTGTTCGAAATCTAATGGTGCTCCCCCAACACTCGTCTGTGCTTGATATTAGCTGGATGTCCGTCCGCACTCCCCAGCACTCGCTCGATCATGAACTTTTCCCCCCGCAGAGTAGTGTTTCTTAGTGGGATGTCGTTGCTCGTTTGCATGTTCCGCAACACTCGTATGTATTTACAGTTTGTTGCTCGTCTGCGCCCTCCGACACTCGTCTGTGTTTGTTATTTGTTTGAAGCCTGTTTGCATTGTTGGATACGCGTCTGTATTGCTGCCCCAAACACTCGTCTGTATTGAAGTTTACCCATATGTGTTGATTTGATAATCAATCCAAGTTCTCGTCTGTGTTGGATTTCTGGTATTCTTCCATATCAGTGGCTGGTATTCGTCTATATCATCGCCTGAAGCGCTCGTTTGTGTTTCTTGGGATTATCGTATGATATTCGTTTGTATCATTGACTTCTAGAACTCGTCTGTGTTCTCTTGATGATCATCCAATACTCATCTGTATTGAAGAGGTTTGAAGTCCTGACGGTGGGATTAAACGTTAAAATGGTTACCGGTTCTAGCATAACAGGTATAGCCGAAGGAGGTTCGTCTGTCTCAAGCACCGCTCATCTACGCAAGATTTGTGAAGAGGGTTCGTCAAATCCTAATGTTGCACCTGGCGTAATAGGTTTGCTCAAAGAAGGCTCGTCTTTCTTAGACCATATGTCCACGGATAACATATGAAGAGGGTTCGTCCATCCTAATTATGCATGTCTATCCCACAAACTTAAGTGCATCACCGGTCCTGGCGTAACAGGTTTATTCGAAGGAGGTTCGTTTGTCTCAGATCATATGAGGGCTCGTATGTCCGGCACCTGGCGTAACAGGTTTGTTCGATGAGGGCTCGTATGTCCGGCACCTGGCGTAACAGGTTTGTTCGAAGAGAGCTTGTACGTCCAGCACCTGGCATAACAGGTTTGTTCGAGGAAGACTCGTTTGTCTAGGTTTTTCCATCCGAAGTAACAGTTCCGTTTGAAAGGAGCTCGTCTGCTTTGTTCCCCATTTCAGTCGCCAAAGCGTCATTTGGTTTGGGTTTATTTCCCATTGCTTGCATTCTCCAGCAGAGTGTAAATTTCAGGTCTTCTTGGTATTCAATCACAGTTCATCTTGAACGGTCGATAGCCCGTGCTATCGTTCTTTTTAGATTAACAGTTGCTTGAATAGGGGCAGTTGTAACACCCCAAATTTTCCCTCTCCTGTTTAGCATCATCATCATATCATATTCATCTTCAGAATGTCATATCCTTCGCATATTGCATAGAAAAATGAAGCATGGCACTTGCATATCCCATCATAAGGCATATGATCAATCATTAGGGAAATTCAAAGGTCACAAGGCAGCTTGCAAGGTTGACATCAGGGTCAAAGCATTAGAAACGATTGAGGATCAAAATCAGATCAAAACGGTTGGCACCGGCTTATCTTTGAAGGTTCCCACCAAAAGGAGGGAAATTCAAAATTCATTGGCGTTAACCGGTTAACGGATTGGTTAACCGGTTAACGGCCACGAATTTTGAATTTCCAGCAGCAATTCAGCATGTGTGATTTTTGCTCCAATTTCCATTTTCTGATTTTATTCATTTTTTGAATTAATTGGAAATTAAAAGGAAGGATCTAGAGCACTTGTCCAAGCCTAATCCCATTGCAAAGTCTTAATCACACTACCCAAAACATAATTTTGGATCCCAAGCCTAATTTTTGGGCCCCAAACCTAAACCATATTTAATCATTTCTCTCCAAACCACAAAGGGCTCTCCCTCATTTTTTCACTCTCATTTTCTGAATTTTGACTCCTCTCACTCACAATTCTCTCACTTTTCTCTCCCAATTTTCCAAATCACTCAAAGTTCCTCTTTGAAGATCACATAACCTTGCCTTGAGGTGTGTAGATCTTGGAACTAGACCTCCATCCATAGCTTCATTGCATCTTTTTTCTAGTTTAAGTGGTGATTCAGATCTGGTTTGGGATCTAGAAGTGCTTTTGGATCCAAAATTCTGCATCAAGAGCTTGTTCTTGCATTTATTTTGCACGGAGAGTGAAGCGTAGCACCGGATCTTCAAAGCTTTGCGCAAGATCTATCGTTTTAAGCTCGATCAACAATTACCAAAGCATACCTCAGCTTTGTAGGTTGGTTAATTTCAGATCTAGATCTATTTTAGCTTATTTGCATGCTTGCGCTTTAGATCCGCCATGTGCTTGCGTATTTGCTTGTGTTGATTGAATTGATTGATCGATTTGTGACCGGATCCATGTATTAATATTCATAAGCTTGATGATGCCTTTTAATGTGAATTAATGCATTATTTTCATGTTTATATGCTTGCTGGTCTGGTATAAGTTTGTTTGGAAAAGCTGGTTGTAAGCTGATTTTTGCAGGATTTGTTGCTGTCTTAACAGTGTTAACCGGTTACGGATTGGTTAACCAATTAACACACTTGTTTTGTGCTGTGTTTATGCAGGTTTTGACATGGTTAACCGGTTAACGCTTTGGTTAACCGGTTAACACTGAAGCAGTGAGCCATTTTTGCCTTATTTCAAGCATGTTTGACCCCCTTAATTGTTCTAAATGCCATGGATCATTATATGATCATTGAATATGATTGTTTGGGTGATTTTCTTGCTGATTGATGCATGCTTCCGTGTTCACGACACGTAAATGCTTGTTTTGTGCTATGTTTGGCATTATTGTTTGATCTTGGTTTGATGTGAACTTTGAGCATGTCATTGCCATGATTTTATTGATGAGCATGTGCTGGATTTTGCTAACAATGGCAGGGGCTCAAGGTAAGAGGAGTGTGGATATTCATCCACATTTCAAATCTTCATCCTTTTCTCTTTTTAAGTGCTTTCCCCTTGTGCTTTTTGATGTGCCTTATGCCATCATGTGATTCAATTATTTTCTTCCCCATCTAGGAGCAACTTATATCCTTTAGAGGAGTAAGTTGCTTGCTAGCTCTTACCTCTTCTTCTTCTTGCTCCTCTTGGTTTCTTTCTTTCTTTCTTTTCTCTTAGGATAGTTGAAGCCTCACTAACCTTAGGACCTCTTTTGCATGATAACATTAGGATTAGTCTTTCCCCATTTTAGACTTTTGCCTTTTTGCTCCTTTGTTTTCTTTCTCTTCTCATCTCAAAACAAAATCTAAAAAACATTAATAAAAATAAGTGACTTCTTGTGTAATAGCGTTATTCCATGGGGCATATGTATTCATTCCATCTTGGAATAGTGCATTTGTCTAGCATGGTGCACAAGTCGGATCATGAAGTCATCTTCATCAAAGAAAACCCTATGTAAACACCCCAAATTTGCCCTCACTAAGTTCACACCATGTCTTGTGATCTTTTCATTTGCATAAGTTCAATCATAACATATCATGTTGCATTTTTGCTTCACTGCATTGGTTCAAAGTCATCTGCATTTAGGGTTTGTGATCTGAGCAATCCATGAGCTATCTGAGCCACTCCAAAGGTCTTCAATCATCTCAAGAGGGTCCATGTATGTTCAATCATCATATTTCATCCTCCCAAGATCAAGAAAGTCAGAAAACCACAAGAACTGGCAAGGCATGGAAGCAGAGCCAACTCTAACTACACAGATGACCTAAAATTAGGGTTTTGGTTTCAGAGGCCATAACTCCAATTTTTTTGGTCATTCTTGTTTCTATTGGTCTTTATATGTCATAAGGATCATACATACCAAGTTTGATGGAAAAATTCATTGTGGAAGTCATCTAATCACTGGGTAACTTCCTGAGAAAGTCAGAGCCAAATCAGGGCATCTGAGGCCCCCCAACATGGAACCAAAGTGAGTTTTTCATCAAATTGAAGTTATATGGTCTTTATTTGATCATTGGAGTGTTTATAAGTTCACAAATTTGAAGGAAAGTGGGCTAAACTAAAAGTTGCCAAATATGGAAATGACTTGTAATGTAAACTTTCCATTTTGGGAAGGTTTTTCAACCTCCGCTTTCTCAACCAAAAATGCTTCAAATGAAAAATTATTGGTCATGAAAGTTGTAGATTGGATCATTCCCTTTTCAAAAAGTAGAAGAACAAGATCTAATTCATTTTGGAACTCAAGTTATGACTTTCCAAAGTTGGCAAAAATCACATAATTTCATGTTTCATGCCAAAGAGGAATTTTTGCAAAACCTCACGCCAAGCAAATTTGTGACTTCAAATTGACTTCTAATCATCATACAAACTTTGTGCAATGCCTAAAAGTCAGAATTGGCCCAAGAATTTCCAAATTTCATGACTTGTACATGAAGAAATCAAGAAAGGGCCAAACTTTGCCAAAATTGCAAAACCCCCCACAACTTCCCACAAACTTGCCAGATTGCCTCAAACTGATTTCCATGGTTGTCCATGAATCATGCTGCGCAGGACATGCCCTTGTCCTTGGCCTGAACTTGCCCATACCTCAAAGGACACATAACCTTGACTTTTTGCAAAACAAGCCATACCAATCACACTATGCCATTACCAACTTTTTGACCAATCACCTTTGTTTATACTAATCAAATGCAAGCCAAACATAACAAGAACATAGCTTGAGCTCTCCCACAAGTAAGCATACACAAAACCTCCCACTTTGCATTTTCATTCGAAACTCTCAGCATACTCCACAAAACTTTAAATTTCTTCCACCATTCATCTCAGCTTCCCTCACTGATCATTTCCCACCCTTCAGTTTGCCCTAAAAGCCACCATACCAAAAACACGATTTCCTCCCCCCTTTGAACTGAACTTCATCAAACTCACAAACCAGCCAAAAAAAACTCCAACCAAGCATCAAAGCTTCTTCAGGGAGGTCATTGGAGGTGTTTTGAAGCAAAGAAGCAGCCTGAAAGCTCTAGGGTTGAAAACTTCATCTCAGGTAGCCATGTGAAACATTTTTCCAGAACTTTATCTTAAGTTCTTAATTGGTTGAGTTTGATCCCCTGAGTGTAATGAACTTTAAATTATTGAAAATGGTGAAGAATTGAGGATGTATGGTCTGTCTGAAAGTTTTGCAATTTTTGTTCTTGGCTTCGAATCTTGTTAATGGCTGGATATAAATCTTGTTTGAGGTTAGATTTAGGTTTAGAGGGGTGAGAGGAACAAATCTGGAGCTTTAGAGCTCCAGAAATGGCCTAGGGAGTGAGATTGAATTTCTCAGGGAAGGGTGTGGCCGGAGAAGATGACCGGAGGTCATTTCCGGCCACCTGAAAGTGATTAGGTTAATTAATTAGGGTTAGGGCTTTATTTGAATTTGGGTCGCTAGATTGAGCTTCCCGCGCGTGATTGTGTGGTCTGGATCTTATGTTTAGTTTTAATTATAGGATTAATATTTAATTAATTAAGATTAGTCAGGTTTGAACTTGGGCCGTCCAGATGCGCGCCCAGTCAAACATTTTAAACCCAGTTTCAATCTGAGCCTTCCATTGTGCATACTTTCTTTTATTTTCATTTTTAATTCATTTCTTTTATTTTATCTTCTACGAATTTTTAAAAATAGAAAAGAACATCAAAAAATTCTGAAAATGTTTATCAAACATTTTATTAATTTTCAGAACCCAAAAATATTTTTTATTTTATTTTTAGCATTAAAAAATATATTTTTAAATCATTTAAATGATATTTTTAATTAGTTAATGAGAATTAATTAATTAAAAATACATTTAGGTATTTAAAAATCCCAAATAATTCAGAGAACATTTTCAAACATTTAGAAGCATTTAAAAACTCACCACACAAATTTATTTTTGGTTTTGATCATACTTTGACATTTTTCAATTGAATTACGGTTCTTAAAATTTAATATTTTTAACCCTAATTTCAAAAATTCATAACTTTTGAACCAAAGTGAGTTTGTGAATGATTCTTTTTGCATTGTATTATGCATGGTTTCAAGCATCTAAAAGAATTTTTGTTTCATTTTTATAATGAATTTCCAATTTGTTTGGCATTTTTCCTTTAGGATCACCCGTAAAACCCTAGAAACTTAGAAAAATCATAAGTCCTTCTAGGTTAAGCTTCTGACCTCCCCCTTTGGATGGTAACTTAGTATAGGTTTAGGGTTCCTTTGAGTTCATTTTAAATTTTTTATCTTATGTTTCTCTTCTGTTTTTGAATTGTGCATCTCACATGTTCATATAACCCTAATTTGCATCTTCATTTGCATCCATCTTGTATATGCTTGCATACATGAACTTGCCATGACATTTTGTGCATCCACATGACATATAAGACATCTTAGGACATATTGAAATCATGTTTGATCATTGCATCATCCATTTGCCATGTTTTGCTTTCATTTCATTTCATGTGCATTCATAAACCTTCATGCCTCTTGTATGCTTCATTTGTATTCCCATCCTTTGTATAATCATCCCCATCTCATGACATACATTTATGGCATCTCTTTGCATCATTAACATCATAAACATGCTTCTGATTTTGGTTTCCATCTTTGCATTTCATTTCATTTCACTTCCTTTTGCTAACTTTTCAGGTGGTTAGTGTTTGAGAAGTGAATTTGCCTTCACTTCTCATAATCTCTCCTCATCTCTATTATGCATTCATTGCTGCATTTTACTTTTGTATTAGAGTGAACTTGCTCATTCATGTTACCTCCACACTTTCTTTCTTCAAGCAACTTATCTTCTTAAGTGAAGTAAGTTGTCTTGCTTCTTTCTGCTTCTCCTCCTTCCATCTTTCTCCTTCCTTGGTGGCTTTTCCTTGAAGATCTCTTGCAAGCCTCATAAACCCTAGGAATCCCCAAGCATGATCACAATTAGGATTTGATTAGTCCCCCCATTAGTTTTACCTTTGTGTCATCTTTGTGTCTTGTCTTCTCACCTCATAATCAAGGACTAAACCTTAAAGGTTTTAAGGCTTTGTGATTAAGCTTATGCCTGCATCCTTATATTAGGATGGAGTGTATAACTTTAATCCTAAGTGTTAAACCCTTAATGTGTTTAAATCCTTTAATCAATCCACCTAATAATCACTAAGACATCAAGCTTGTAACTTGGGCCTTGCATTAGGGTTCTAATTCTTCCTTAATTGGTTAAGAAGAACTAACCCTAGTGTTAATGGACAAGTCCTCCTCAAGTTGTCTTACAAACAATAAAATTCACTTCTTAATCTTACCATTAATTAAAACCCACTTTAATAGAGGCTTTGTTTTGTCATGAGGTTAATCCCTAATCATGGATTAAGTTGAGGAGCCTTCCTCAGCTTAAATGTTCTCATCTATCATCCTTCTATTAGGATGGTGTAATGGGTCCATTAAATCCTTGATTATGGCTTAAACTCATTACTTAACACTAAACAAAAACTCCAAAAACATCTAAATAATTACAAGTAGGTTAATGATCTTAATCCTACATCATGGTGATCAAGTGTGAGGTGTTTACTTCATACTTAAAGTATTCTCAATACCCCTAATCAGAGGGAGGATGTGATGAGTTTACTAACCCTTGGTTTAGGTTTAAGCTCATTATCTTATGACAAACACAAAAAATCAATAAAAGAATGAAAACACAAAAAACAAACAATAATGGTCTCCTCCGGGATTCTTTTCTCACCTCATTCACTCACGAACGAGAACTTGCTTCTTCCGTCTAATGCAAGACAGTTTGCACCTGAGCCAGATAGGTCATACACTTGAGCATAGGCAAGCAAGCAGTTCACAAGTCAATTTATCTTTCAGTCTCTTTGAGTCGAACTACGATGTTCTGACTTCCTCATTGTACGAGAGGATACGTAGGCATAACTTAACAGTTATCGAACAAAAGTCTCTGTATATTCTCCCTCTTCCAGCATTATTCTTTAAGCCTCATAGTCTTGAGCTTTTCACTCTTTCTTTACACTGACACTTCTCTTATACACTTCACTTTCCAGCACTGACACTTGTATATTCTTTTCCAACTTTTGCACATAGAATAACACTGACACTACCCCTTTAAACACAAATCTTTCAAGTGTGGATCCCGTCGAGTACGACGGAAAATCTGGGTGCTAATACCTTCCCAGGTTGTAACCAACCCCTTTCTCAGTTTCTCTGGTTCGCGACCGTCTTATCCATCTTTTCTTAGGTTTATGCAGCATTACCTTTCCTTCGGGATAAAAATGCCTAGCTGGCGACTCTTTTCAGTTCATCTTCATGTCCTCTTTCGCCGACCGTTCGCGCTTGTACCGGGATGCAAATCTTCGGGAGCGACAGCTTGGCGACTCTGCTGGGGACCCTTATATTGCAGCCAGGGCTTCTGGTTCTTTTTGTGGGTTCCTCCTAGCACTTGTTTGATTTGTTTTTACTGGGGTGTTATGTGCTATGTGTGTTTATTTATTTTGCTTTATTTATTGCTTTATGTACAACTTTATTTATTGCTTTCTTTACAGTCTTATGCATATTTCATACTGTCATTGCTGGATCTGGTTTTCTGTTTTGGTGGGTGGGGTTTCATTGAGAGTTTAAGGTCCTATACCTGGGACCTGAGTGACACCTAGGCTAGAGTGGTTCATGTTCTTTCCCATTCCATTTAGGTTTGGTGCGGGAATATGAAACACGGTTCAGATGTGGGTTTCTTCTTGAGAACTCTGTGCTACAGATTTCCTGTAGTGCTATGGATATCTGGGAAGCCTGCTAAGTCTGGATGACCCTTATTTTTGACCTTCAGAATCTGGGGTGAATTAGAGGAGGATCTTTTATGGTTATTGTAAACACTGTACCTTCGGGTTAGAAGTTGTAGACACCCCAAATTTGCCCTCTGGTTTTCTTTCTTCTTCTGCTTTTCGTTTTGCATTCATTCTGCATTTCCATTGGATTATTAACATTTAGAATTCATATCATGTTCATAAGACATGGGATCGATATTTTCTGAGGATTTAGGATTTCACACTTTATTTGCGGATTATCAGAGAATTCAAGGTTGGCTATGCAGCCGTAAGTAGCATCATCTTCTTATGCTCTTGTCACTGAATTAGGGTTTATTTCCCCGATTTAGCAGTCTTCAAGGATCTCACGTCTGCAAGGATTATTCACTAAGCCTCTGGCCCATTATCGGGCTATTTTCTTCTTCATCAATTTATGAGGCTTTTCTTCTCTTTTCGGTATCTCCGGAGCTTCTTCAAGTGCGAGTTATTGGTGACGGAGGCTATGTCTCAGGAATTGCGTATCCAAAGTCCGAGTTTTGTTGTGTGCGAAAGTTCATCAATTTTATCAAGCAGTGGTTCATGATTTATTCAGTGGTGGCCATTTTATCCTTAATCAGTGGTTTTGTGAAAGCAGTTCAAGATTGGTTCCGAGTTGAAAAATTGGGATCTCATGATTGTGGTTGTGTTAGTGTTTTGTCTAAGTTCCATTCTTTTCTTCGTTTCATTTCTAAACCGTTTGTTCATATCCATATTCGTTGTTCTCCATCATTTCCTGTCCATTATCCGATTTTTATTCAACAACCACATATACATAGTTGATTCCTAAGTCCCAAATCAACCATTTCTCAATATTCAATCTCAAGTTCATTTATCTTTATACTTTTTTTTGTCACAATTTCTTCACCAATTTATTTTCCATTTGTTATACATAAATTCACTTATATTTTTGTAATCCATTTTTTTCTCCTTATCTTTTATAAGTCCATTTTTCCAATTCCACAAAAAAATTCTTGAACCATCTTTATAACCCCTTTTTACCTTATCTTTTTTGAGAAAAGTTTTGCTCACATTGTTAAAATTCATTATTATTATTACAGTCCAATAAGCCCATTTACTAAACATTTTTCTATATTGTTTACCACACACATCAGCACAAAAGTCTCCACACAAAATGCACTCTTAACATTTTTTCTCACACTCATTAATCCGTGACCCATCAAAATTTCCAAGGGCACGTGAGCTGCAAAAAACTCTTCACAACATGCCTTCACGTCATACAAGTTGGCCCCACCACTCTACAACTTCAGCCACTCCGCACGTCCAGCATTCACGCTTCACGCACACAACAATTCACTTTTTGGGCCTGCATCACACACAAATAACAGAAAAACAAAAAGTCACGAGAATTGGCAAGGGACCCTTCCAGATTTTTTCTTCACATGATGGAACTCACGCATTTTTCACAAAGAGGAGAAAGCGGTTTCGCAACGTCACACAACAATAGCAAATATCTCTATGCAAAACCACACAGCCTTGAAGAGGGATTGAAAAACAGCAAAATCGCAGCAACTCATTCTCCTCACCCTGCTATCGCACATACAACCACACTTCAATCCTCTTTTCATCACATTACCTATTTTCACAGCTTCAAACTAATCCTCTTCAACAATTTCACACCATCAGCAAACAGAAACCTGCATTCCAATCCATCACTCTTCTTCACCAACACACAACAATAACTTTTCTCTCCTCATCGAAAAATCACAAACCGCAATAATCCTTGATCAATCACCATAACACCATCCCCCACCTCCTACCTCAGCATGCCCTTTACATAAACACCAAAGACCAAACCTCACTCTCTCAACACACAAACCTTCATAAAACTTTTCCAATTCTTTCGACTTCTTCTTCGATTCACAACTCAGCACCACCACTCTCCATTTTCTGAACCACTTCTTCCCTTCAACAATACATCACCATCCATCACAGAACAAACAAACCAAACACACAACTTCAATCACCTTTCTTCAACAACCAACACTAACATCACCTCTCGAACCAATGCTTTACCATCTTCATAAACAAATCCAAACCAACCTCATCCACCGCAAGCTATCTTCAAACCTCACACCACTCAACCTTCAACCGAACCTCAAAACAACACAGCCACCTTCTTCAACCAACAATAACAATGAATCAGAACCAAATCAAAAAAACAAAAAAAGAGAAGAAGGAGATGAAATGGACGAATCTGAGTTGGAGAGATCCTAAATCAAACGAGAGAAGCAGAACTGAGAACGGTGAGGGTAACGTCACCGCGATCTGAGACAGTGAAGACGTGGAGATGATGTCGGTGATGGCGAAGACGCACCGACGAGTTCTCCGGCTATCTCTCTTGCTTGAAACAGTTCCGGCGGCGCAAGGAGTTTGAGCGGCGGACGATCGGAGAGAAACAGGGACAGCTTGATTTTCCGTCGAAGAAGGCAGCTCCGCGGCGTGGTATCTGTTTTTCGAAAGAGAATGAGGAGATTTGGGTTTCAGCATGTGATGACCTCCTTTAGTTTATTTTGTAAACTGATTATATCTTTTTTCTTCTTCCTTTTTAAAAAAAAGACCCCTCTGACTTTTTGTTATCGTTGTTGATGTTAATGTGGGTTAAGCCCACTTAGTTACCAATCCCTGCATTGCAATCCGCGGGTTGACCCCCCTCCCTTTGTTTTTTTTCTTTTTTTCTTTTAGTTTTTGTTAATTTTGCATATTGTTTTTTTTTTAGTTTTTTGTTTAACCAATCATTATTTAGTTTTATATTTTGATTAACTTTGGTTAGGATTTAGATTTAGAATTTTATTAGTCTTATTTGTATTTATTTATTAATTTCAATTTGGCTTTAGATTTTAATTTCGTATAATTTGCTATAATAGAATTGTATTTGATTTATTGTTTTAGGTGGTGTTTAAGTTTTTGTAGGTTTTTCTTGCTTGATCTCGATGATTGCGGACATTACTTGATAATGACCTCCTGATTACTATCTTCATAATCTGGCTCGGGCAAATAGGACCTTTTGATACTAATTGCAGTTAAGCTTTGATATTGTGCA